>JBBBDQ010000855.1:242500-320000 GCA_037127315.1 Ascarosepion bandense
CGGATCTCAGTGTCGCACTTTCCGTCTTCTGTTAGAACGATTCCTAAGTATTTAAATTTTTGTACCTGCTTGATTTTAGTATCCCTCACTTGTATCTTGACCATGCTGATGACCATGCATTCGGTTTTCTTGCAGTTTATGTGTAGTCTTTTTTTGTCACTCTCTTTAGCTACCTTCTGTAGGAGGTGTTGTAGTTTTTTTTCCGTGTCTGTTATCAGCACTGTATCATCTGTGTACTTTATGTTTTATAAATTGTGGCTTCCGATGACAAATCCTGGCATAACATTTAGAGTCTTCAAAATAGTCTCGCTGTTCAAGTTGAACAGACCCGGTGAAAAGATGCATCCTTGTTTTACCCTCATTTCTGTCTTTGTATAGAACAACTTATTCCAACGAACAGCCGCTCTGGAGGCTTCCGCGATTTCTCCAACCTTAACCTGTTCATATATAGCCGTTATCTTCCCCTATTATTCGCAAAAAAACACTGTAACCCTCTATCTCTACCATCCGCCCGTGCATTGAATACTGCTGCCATATCTGGTTGGGTGCCCCTGCTATTCTCCTCTGGCTTCTCGATAAGGTTCAGAGGAGGGTCTGTAATGTGATAGATACCGACTTGGCGGACCGCCTGCAGTCTCTCTCCCACCGGCGCGACGTGGCTTCCCTGTGTCTCTTCTATAAATACTTTCACGGCTTCTGCTCCGATGAACTTAGATCACTGGTGCTTCCTATATATGAATTTACTCGAGCCATCTAAGTCCCACCTTTTGACTGTGAAACCAATAAATTGTAAACGCAAGTTCTACTCCAGTAGCTTCTTTTCTCGCACTTACCGCCTGTGGAATTATCTTTCTTGCTTCCGCGACAGCTACAATCGTCAAGAATTTAAGTGTAAAGTTAATAGTCATCTCCTATCTCACTAACCTGCATCCTCTCTCACATGCTCGTTTCTCCGTCCACTCCACTCTCGTCAGTATTCTCATCCTTCTCTTATCCACTTCCTGACACCCCCTATAACCTGTCACTCTTTCTCATAACTTTCCTACTATGTAACCCCATGCAAAACAGTGGCAGTAAAATGCCTTGCTTGGGGCGATAGGATTATAAAAAAAATTCTATACTGTTATAATGTGAATATAAAATGGGGGGATCAATTCTACATTAAAATCAATATATAAACTGATCCCTCACTTTATGGCCACAATCAAATTTCTCTTACCCACTTCATGACACCCCCTATAACCTGTCACTCTTTCTCATAACTTTCCTCCTGCAAAACAGTGGCAGTAAAATGCCTTGCTTGGGGCGATATGATTATAAAATATTTAGCCCCTACTTTTTTGGTTGTGGGGCTTCGTTTGTTTTTTCAGATTATAAATGTGATTAAAAAGTTGTCTATGATTTGTCAAATAAATTCACAATCATACCCACTTGCTTGACTAATTTTTTATTCAACTTCGGGTTCTTTATTTAACAATGAAAGCTTCAGAGATCATAAGCATTTTCTTTTGTAAATTAATATATTATGGTATCCACTTTGTAAGAAAATTATTAGCATCTGATAGTTAGTGTTCGTCTTTATGGACTATGAAATCAATTTGATTTATTAATTAGAAAGTTAATCGTCAGGATAAGGTTGTGGTTGTGTGGTCAATATCGGAATCAAATGTTAAAGTTACACACAGTATAACATTCGGCGAACCTGAACGAGACTACCACCACCTTTAAATTTGCTGTTTTTCATTTTTTTAAAACTTTTTTCAGTGCAGTCTTATCGATTACACCCTAAACTTTCCGATTAACAAAAGAAATTTAGAAAAATTTTAATATTTAAACAATTTTAGGATGGAGGGGGGCTCAGTTTCTCATACAACGTTATAGTAAATCGATCCTCCATTTTGGAATCATTCGCCGGTACGACATTACCAGCACCTGTAAATTTGCTGGTCACTGGTACTTGACAGATGAAATCAATATTATTTGGAATATCACTTGGAGTGGTAATTTGGAATTATCAAAAAAATGTCCCATTCCTAATGGACATTCTTTTTTTTTTTCTTTTCTTTTTTTTGCATTTGGACCATCTCCAGCAAACTTTACCTGTTTTGAAGTTTAAACATGCCTTTAAATATGCCGGCTTTCTCTTTTCCAATCTTTTTACTCTTTTCTTTGTTCTTTTTCTTTTTCAATTGGAGTAGATAGAACAATCGCCCGGTTCACACTCCACCCACGTCTATTGTACAGATGAAGAGGCCCACAGGAACACAAATTGCTCTGTGCAATTAACTTTTTTTGCTTGTGCATATTCAATAACTGAATCCTTTGCGAAATTTTTGAATAAAGCCATTCTTGGAGTTTCCGAGGAAGATGCCATCGTAAGAACTGAAGAAAACTTGAAAAAGACAAAAACAAGAACAACAACTCGTTCTAAAAAAAAAGCAAACAAAGAGACCCCAACGCAAGTGGTTTCAAAATGGAGGATTGATTTACTATAGCGTTGTATGAGAAATTGAGCCCCCACCAAATTTTTTAAATATTGAAATTTTTACAATTTGTTTGATAATCGGAAATTTTATGTAATAATCGATAAGACTGCGCTGAAAAAAGTCAAAAGGTGATGGTTATCTCGTTCAGATCCGCCTAAAATTCAATTCGAAGCATTATCACGCTGGAAGGTACTTTAATTCAACAAGTAGAAGTTAATCGACCAGTTGAGGTTGTGGTTGTATGGTCAACACTCGTATTAAATATTTAAGCGAGAGAGCGAATAATTTTACATCGCGGCACCACCACGACGGAAAGTAATTTGATTCAACAACTAGAAAGTTAGTCGACAGGATAAGTTTGGGGTTATATGGTCCATATGTGAATGTCTGAGCAACACAGAAGTTCAGCTCGCAGCTCTGCCACAGCGGGGTGCAATTTTATTCGTTAAGTAGAAAGTTAATCTACAGGATGAGGTTGTGGTTGTATGGCCAATATCGGAATTAAATCTTTAAGCAACACAGAAAATAAATTCAGCTGCTATAATTCTAACAATGGAAGGTATTTTTAATTCAACAAGTAGAAAGTTAATCGACAAGATAAGGTTGTAGTTGTATGGTCATTATCTAAATGCTTAAGCAACGCAAAGAACAAATCTAGCTTGATGCTCTGCCACAACGAGAGTCCATTTTATACGACAAGTAGTAAATTAATCTACAAGATGACGTTGTGGTTGTATGGCCAAAATTTGAATTAAACGTTTAAGCAAGACAGAAAACAAATTGAGCTCGCGACACTGTTATAACCTGGCCCACGTCTATTGAACAGATGAAGAGGCTCATTCCTTGTTCCCTGTTTAGGATGTGGTTTCCAGCTTTCTCTTTTCCAATCTTTTTACTCTTTTCTTTTTTCTTTTTCTTTTTCAATTGGAGTAGATAGACTAAACAATCGCCCGGTTCACACTCCACCCACGTCTATTGAACAGATGAAGAGGCTCATTCCTTGTTCCCTGTTTCCGGCTTTCTCTTTTCCAATCTTTTCACTTTTACGTAGCCCCCTGCGCATCAGTGGCGTTACCGCCTTGCTTGGGGTGATATGATTAAAACAAAAAATTTTTTATAACCACGACTGTAACTTAGACAACCACATTTTTTAAAGCCACCAAGACCGCAATTTTTTTTTTTCAATATTGGTACTTGTTGTCACCCCTCGTGTACCAGTCGACCCCACAAAACAGTCGCCCTAGATTTGTTTTAACAGAAAAGCATCTTTACCGTTAAAACATACTTAACCGATCCTTGTTATTTTCAGTTCTTCTTTGTACTACAAACATGACATTTTTTCCCCAACAAAACTATTGAAACGCCGAATCTAGCTATCTATTGAGCGAACCCTTCCCTTGTTGATGATGACACACAAAAATATATCTTCATTAGATCTACGGGTGAATTTTTTTCCGCTTGAGCACACCTTTCCCTATTGGTGACCGATTAAAGTTTTTTTTTTTTTTTTTTTTGACTTCTATCTTCTGTCTTTTCAATCGGATTTTTTTTTTCAATCGTACGTTTGTTGGTGTCTTGCCGATCAGTCTAATATGAGGCAGTATCCAAATATCGCGCCTAAGGACGTGCAAGATCTCTACCCATGGTAAAAATGACACCCTTTTATTCTGAATTTCTTCGTAGCTTTATTTTGGTCACTGACCATGAGTCAAATATGTTTAATGGGGAAAAGAAGACGGCGAGTGAGAAAGAGAGAGACGAAAGTGAAAGAGAGAAAGATAAAAGATGGCGGTAAGTTAATTAAATAGAAATGTCACACTATATTTGTTTTTTTTATTTATTTATTTAAGTTTTTGTAATTGCTACTTTTTTTTTCATTCAAAAGAAAAAAAAAATTATCCTACCAAATGCTATCAAAATGTTATTTGGAGGAATGTATTATTCCAGACGATTAACACAAAATATTTTTTATGTTTGTTTTTGTTAGACACATTTTATATTTCTATAAATTATTTAAATTTCGATAAACTTCTCCGTCACTTTTCGCTTGAAGAATGAGAGATAAGCACTAAATAAGCCATACGCGCATGATATCAGAGAAGGGAAGTTTTAAGGTATTGTATGTATATATATATATTATAATAACGACCGCTCTGTATTTATTTGTATGCTTTATATATATATATATATATATATATATATATATTTGTATGCTTTATTTATATATATATATATATATATATATATATATTTGTATGCTTTATATATATATATATATATATATATATATTTGTATGCTTTATATATATATATAAATATATATATTTGTATGCTTTATATATATATATAAATATATATATTTGTATGCTTTATATATATATATAAATATATATATTTGTATGCTTTATATATATATATAAATATATATATTTGTATGCTTTATATATATATTTGTATGCTTTATATATATATATAAATATATATATTTGTATGCTTTATATATATATATATATATATATATATATTTGTATGCTTTATTTATATATATATATATATATATTTGTATGCTTTATATATATATATATAAATATATATATTTGTATGCTTTATATATATATATAAATATATATATTTGTATGCTTTATATATATATTTGTATGCTTGTATATATATTTGTATATATATATATATATATATATATATATATATATATAAAGCATAAAAAATAAATACAGAGCGGTTATTATAATAGGGAATATATATATATATATATATATATATATATATATATATATATATATATATATTAAATCCAAAATGATGATCAGATAGGTAAATCCACAAAATCCGATCCTAATTAATATTAATTTCATTAATATTAGAATTGATCAAGTTCTGGGGGGGGGGGCTCGATGTAAATATTCTATTCTATTTACAGAGCCAAATATAAAAGTAAAACAAAAATTTTGATATTTAAATCCGTTGAATAGCCATTTCTACGAGGAAATCCTCGCTTCTTCAGCAACGGCGAAACGACAATTTTATTTACTCAAATTCAAATGTGTTAAAAATTTTTATACCGGTGGAAGTACAAAAAATATTATCCATGCACAGGAAAATACAATGGGGTGGGATTAACAATTTTTGAATTTAAGGAAGTAAAAAGGGGAAAGCAAGCAGATACCTATGTCTCAAATAAGAAGACATACCCCTCCTCCTATCCTGAGTTAAGAGTTAAATTTAGCCAAGTCAGAGGGATAGAAGTGGTAGGAGGGGAACAAAAGAAGAAAAGAAAAATATATACTTTACTACACAACACAACTATTGAAAAAATGAAATTTTTAAATTTCGATCAACTGCCCCGCCATTTTTCGCTCAAAGAATCAGAGATAAGCACTAAGCCAAAGAATCGGACATGTTTTTTTTTTTAGCTATCTGTGGTTTCAGTTAGTCGATAAATATACATAGTTTCTATTAAATAATGCTGGCAAAGTACAAGAATACTGGATATACCAAAAAGAGAGACAGCAAAGTTCTTCCTTCTGGTGAAAAAGAGAATCATTTCAAGTTAAGAAAAAAATCATATGCTAAGATTGCTAAGCTCTACGGGAAGGACGAATATTTTGTTACGTAACGTTGATTACAGTCTATTGTTATAATTAGCCAATTGTTGTTATTCTATGATTGTGCCTAATAAGATCTACGGTAATAACGTATCTTCTACCCGTCCCATAACTTTTTATTACAGTCTATTGTTTATAAGTGTTCTACTTTATTATTAGTTACGAGTGGGACCGTGCCGTCAAAAACGACGTAAAATAATTTATATCGATATGGCGTCTAAAATGACGGCAGCAAATAATCAAAATATCTAAGCTTGACAGGAGAGAAATATATATATATATATATATATACTAGCAGTATAGCCCGGCGTTGCTCTGGTGTAATGAAAGCTTTAAAACCAATCCATGGTCCTGGAGCTCAGACTTTTTGGACGTTGGTACGAAAGACTAAAAAGCAATAGTTGTTTCCAGTTAAAGCGAAACCGTAGACTGAAAGAAAATTGAATGGCTGTAAGTCAAATTTTGATTTCCTGCTATCGATACCAAATAAGTTTTTTCGTCGTAAACTGAATTTTGAAGGCTAAATAAGTCCTCTGAGTAAATGGTATCATGGCTGAGACTAAGAACTACAATTATACCTACTTAGAGCCAAGCCCGAAGCAAAAACTAAAATAAAAAGGCTGAAAAAAATAGACATACATGCATATAAACAGACAGACACACACAAACATCTTTCCTTTTATATATATATATATATATATATATATATATATATATATTATCGATTTTCTGTACTATTGTAAGAACTGCAACCTTGAAACTTCTGAATATCGTTTTTGTGTCTTTGTCTATGAGTGTATCAAACTTGATTAAAATCGGACCACTCCTTCTATAACCTGGTTTTTTCGATTATCGATTTTCGATATTTATCGGGGGTACCTCGACACAAAACCTAGCTAACAACACTCACAGACGCTTATAGTACAACTGCGTAAATTTTCAAGAAAATCGGTTCAGCCGTTTTGGAGTCTATAGCTAACGGACGCACACACACACACACACACACAGACACACACACACACAAAGTTCCATTTATAAATAAGTTTAGATAATATACTCCATCTCTTCGCACTTCAGCTAAAGGTCAAATAACAGGACAGATTGGGTTCTACAGCCTTGGCTGGCATCCAGTCTACCGCAGAAAGCAATGGCAACCTACTGCGGGATGATCTTCTGCCTCATCGGTCATGTCTTCTATCGAGACATGATCGCCCAAGCGTGTATCACGTATGGCGCTTAACTGACTGAATCTACCCTGCCTTTAAATCCCTAGTTGGACGACGAAAAAACGGATTCGTAAATTTAGGGATTGAATTTTAATGTGAATAAATAAAAAAAAAATGTATTTGGTTTTTAATCACCAACTAGAAACTCAATACACCGGTCTCTGCTTCTGGTGCGGGCAACGAAAAAATGCCGATATATTTATAATTAACAATAAACTCTCTGTTTATATGTTTACCTTTAAACAAAGATACTTGGACAAATACGTCTGGACCGATTCATTTTTCCCGGTTTAGTACAGCCGAAACGTTTAAATAATAAAAGAAAGTCACACACTGAACCAGGCACTAATTTACTAACATTTGACTGCTGTGATATAATTTAAATCTACGTTTATTTTTTTTATTTTTTCATTTTTTTTTAACCTGACGATGTCTGGGCAAATCGTCTGCGTCCATTCATTTTTTTTTTCGTCTTATAGAAATCAAAATACCATTGATTGAAAGAAGCAATAATTGAAAGCTTAGATCGTTAAACGTTGTCGGCCAGAGAATTTCTTTAAAACTCACACGCGCGCGTATAATTTGCAAAGTGGGACATTTTAGTAAGATAAATAAAACTTTCCAAATGTATTTTGCCAATTGAATGGCACAATTGGATATATTGATAATGTTATCAAGTATGGGTCGTAAATTATGCGTTTTCTTGCGCAACGGAACATAATTTATGTATTTAGGACAAACGTTGTTCTCGTAGGTACTCGTATTTGAAATAAACGCTCATTTTTTGTTATTTTTACCTTAAACAGCCTACATATCCGAAAGAACTTAATAAAGATGGTGTGATCTTTGCTCGGGCGTGACGCTCTTCGTAGCTGCGTGGTTAGCACAAAGGGTCAAGCGGTAGTTTTTCCTACAAAGCAGAGACGTGGGTTCGATTTTTACCGGAGGGTGAATTTTTCTTTATTAAGATTTCTAGAATATGCCATAAGATTAAAATAATGTTAATAAAAAACAGAAAAAAGTGCTTTTATAGTCTTGGATTCCTTCTTCCTTCCTCTTTTCTTTCTTCTTTCTTTCTTTCCTTCCTTCTTTCTTCCTTTCTTTCTATTTTTTCTTCTTTCTTTTCTTTTTCTTTCTTTCTATTTTTCTTCTTCCTTCTTTCTTTTGTTCTTACTTTTCCCTTTTTTCCTTCCATCTTTCTGTTTTCCTTCTTTTTTCTTTTTCCTTCCTTCCTTCCTTGTTTATTTTCTTCTTCTTTCCTTCTTTCTTTCTTTCTGCTTTCTTTTTTCTTTCTTTCGTTCTTACGTTTTTCCTTTCTTTCCTTCCATCTTTCTGTTTTTCTTCTTTTTTCTTTCTTTCTTTCTTTCTTTCTTTCTTTCTTTCTTACGTCTTTGTTTCTTTCTTTCTTTCTTTTTTTTCGTTCTTTCCTTACACCTTTCTTCCTTTCTATCTTTCTTTGTTCGTATCTTTCATTCTTTGTTTGTTTTTTCTTTCTTTCTTACTTTTCTCCTTTCTTTCCTTCCATCTTTCTGTTTTTCCTTCTTTTTTCTTTTTCCTTCCTTCCTTCCTTCCTTGTTTATTTTCTTTCTTTCTTTCTTTCTTTCTTTCTTTCGTCCTTCTTTTCTTTGTTTATTTGTTTCTTTCTTTTTCCTTTTTTTTCTTTCTTTCATTATTTACTTATTTTTTCTTTCTTTCTTTGCCTCCTACCATCTTTCGTCCTTCCTTTTTTTTTCTTCCTTTGTTAGTTCTTTCATTGTTTGTTTGTTTGTTTGTTTGTTTGTTTCTTTCTTTCTTTCTTTCTTTTCCTAACTAAAAAGGAAGTTAAATTGATTTGAAGACGTGAAAATTCAGCAATTTTTCTTTTTTATCTACCCTTTTTACTTGTTACATTTTTTTATTTTCCTTGTTTTTCTTTTTTCTAATTCTTTCTTTTAACTGGTTTCGCGGCAAACAGATTTGGCCATATTTTTTTTCTATGACCTTTCATTTTTTCTTTGTTTTTTAGTTTTTGTTTTTTCTTAAAGAAAACTGTTGAATTGGCGACAAGAAAATTCGTCGATTTTTCAATTTTCTTTCATAGCTTTTTTCTTTTCTTTTAATCTTCCTTTTTTTTCATTCTTTTTAACTTTTGGATTTGTTTTGTTGACGAGAAAATTCGTTAATTTTTCTTTTTCTTTTTCTTTTTTTTTTTTTTTGCTGTCTTTCATTTGCCTTTCCTTTCCTTTCTTATATAAAAAAAGAGAAAATTCAGCTATTTTTGTTTCTTTCTTTTTCTTTCTTGTATACTTTCATTTTTACGGATAAAATAGAAACTATGAAATTAGTTTTTTTTTTTTAAAAAGAAAGATGTTTTTTTTTCTTTCTTTTCCTTTATTTTTAATTTGTTTTACAAGAAAAAAACCCAGTGAAAATGGTTTGTAGACGAGAATATTTTGGTTATTTTCTTCCTGCTTCTACTACCTGTCTTGCATATATATATATATATATATATATATATGTTGAACTTTCTAATGAGAAAATAAGATATTGGAAAAAAAAGTAATTCTGGTATTATTATTTTTGGGTTGTTCAATTTTCATTCGTTAAGCAGGCTTCACGTTCATTTGACTTGTTAAGCAGCAGTAGTACAATTTCTAGCGTCCTGAATTCTAGTATTCTACTAACGCTATTTAACAAGTCAAATGCACGCGTAACCTGCAAAATCAATTCAGACTAAGTTTATATTTAAGTGGATATCACTAAATGTGCGTACGAAGGAGAGACGATGATAATTTTAGACAAAACAATAAAAAGAATTTAAATGAAAGCTTCTAGATGATATATCCAAAACACATATTATATATATATATATATATATATATACACTACTGTGCAAAAGTATTAGGACAAGACCTTTCTAATCTTTTATGAGGCATATTGACAGAAATTAAACAATTTAATTAAAGTATTTTTTATTTACCCAATATATTAACAAGAAAAAAATACTTGTTACAAAATAAATTTAATATTTAGTACTAACCCGGATATAAGAGAGATGCCGGAACCGGATAATACTTCTCTAATATCCGAGTTTATCTTATATCAGGGTTTGGTTTATTTTGTTTAGGTAAGTATGGGAACACTTCATATAACGCTTTTTACGTACAGAACACTAGTTTATTTAACAGTTATAGACAAAAAACACAAAAACACAGACACAAATACATTTTCAATCAGTTTTCACAAATAATTCAGTCAAAAATTACTATTTCTTAAAAAAGTCAGTCATTTTTGATTGTACAGAAATCTCTTTGTTAACATCATGAACACTTTCATCCAGTCCGTAAATCATTTTCAGTGTGCCATCAGGATTACTGCTTTTTGCTTCAAAGTTGACTGTCAGGGTTTCAAGCGCATTCAATGCAGCCAGAGAATTTGGAACTGGTTTGTCACTTTCAGAAACTTCAGAACTTAGGCTTTCAGCATCATCATCTTTGTCAGAATCTTGATCATCCGATTTTATACCATGTGTGATGTCCGTGTCAGTCAGTTCTCCATAACATTGTGTACTGTCGTCGAAGCTGATAAATTCGTCAAAATCTGTTTGCTCCATGCCCGATGGTGGAGAAACTTGATCATTTTCGTCGAGTATTTCTTCCACTTCAGCTTGTGATTCAATAACAAAGCCGGCCTTTTTAAAACAATTTTGAATTGTTGACGGTTTGACCATGAAGAGTGCTCGTTTCATCACGTGCATGGCCTTCAAAACAGTGATCTGCTTGGCCACTTTGGATAGCGGCACTGGCGGTGTAGCATCGTTCCCTGCGATTTGCATTCAAACAAGTTCCCGACGATAATACGCTTTGAATGAACGAATGATGCCTTGATCCAAAGGTTGAATGAGACTGGTGGTGTTTGGTGGCATGAACGACAATTTCATGTTCGACAGATTTGTACCCGGCAGTAAGTTATGACAAGTTGCATTGTCCAAAAACAGAATAATCTTTCGATTTTGAGCAATCATTTTTCGATCAAGCGTTTTCATAACGTCAGTAAACAGCTGACTAGTCATCCAGGCTTTACGATTAGCGAAGTAAGAAAACGGCAGAGTTTTGACATTTTTAAAGCAGCGTGGTTTTGCCGACTTACTAACAACTACAGCTTGATTTTCACTGCCGTCCATGTTTGTGAACTGAAGCATCATGAGTCTGTCTTTGGGAACTTTTGTCCCATTTGACTGTTCGTCACCGGCAAATCGCAAAGATCCAGACGGCATGGCTTTGTAGAAAAGTCCCGTTTCATCACAGTTCCAAACATCTTTTGGATCATATCCACGAAAAAGTTGCGGCAAAACGTTTGTCACCCATTCGTTGGCAGAACCGTGATCTGCTGACGTTGATTCGCCTTGAAAGTTTTTGAACGAAACGTTATTGGCCTGCTTCCAGCGCATGAGCCAGCCATTGCTCGGTTCAAAATCAACTTCAAGATTTACGGCCAGTTGTGATGATTTCTGCCTAATGATGTGATCGGTGACGGTAGCTCCATGAGCACATGCTTGCGTAAACCATTGTGTAAGCGCTTCGTTAACGTCCTTGTGCACGGATTGGCGCTTTCGTTTGCGATTAGTGTTTCCGTTCATTTGCATGCAAGATCTGAGATCGTCTTCTTTCTTGAGAAGTTTTGCTGCTGTTGAATAATCGATTCCGTACTTTTTGGCAGCAGCGGCCAGTTTAAGTTTCTTCACTTTGACATCATCGATGAGCTCCAACTGTTCAGAAGTGCTCAGAGTTTTTCGTTGAGACGCCGACGCGACATCACTAATCACAATGATAGCAAGCAAACGGTTTTCAGTGGCAAAATTAACAAACAAACAAACTTCTGACTCAACAGAACAGTGGGTAAAGTGAAAGTGCTGTCCAGATAAATGCAACGACAAGCAAAGTCGGCAAAAAAGCGGGCGGCACTACCCTTAGACACACAAAGCAAAATCATAAGGTAGAGAGTGTCTCCTACAGACATAGACTGGACACACCGTGTCTTTAGACTGATCAAGATTAAGTCATTGAACTTCACTCTCTCTAACTGACCTCTGTTTGACTGATTTACAACATCACACTGACACTCAAAACGAACTTTCTTATATCAGGATTGACGGGACCAGAGAAAATATATCTTATATCCGGGTCTCTTATATCCGGGTTATACTGTAATAGCCTTTTGCTTTGATCACAGCCTTCATTCTGTCAGGCATTGACATCACAAGCATCTTCAATGTATCCAATGGTATCTCCTGCCAAGTAGCTTGTATTTGTTCCCAAAGTCTGTCTTGCGAAGTAACATTAAATTTATCAATTTTTTATTCAAAATATCTCATAGATATTCAATAGGATTGAGATCAGGGGGTTGTGGGGGCCAATTCAAATTCCGAAGCTTTCCTTCCTCTTCCTTTTTTTGTTAAATAATTCTTATAAAGTTTTAAAGTATGTTTAAGGTCATTGTCTTGTTGATAAATAAAAGCCTTTATTCTACTCCTTTGTGCAGTTAGCTCTGCTACCTTTGGCATCGTGACCTGCTTAAAAAATAAATTATTTGCCAAATTCAAAAATAAAGAGCACTTGCATGAACAACTCGAGGTCAGACAGCTAACTATTATCAAAATAAAGTTTAAAAAGTAAATTTTAAACTTTGTTGACACTATTTACAGCTCAATTCGAGAGGGTGTGAAAAGAAAAGTCAGTCATATCCAAGGATAATAGAATAATGAGTAGTTTCAAAATAACTTGTTTAATAGAAAATAGAAAAAATCAAATATAACTTCTTTTTAATACATTTTTTACACCTAGGTTTAAATAATCAGCAATTTACTTGGCTTTTCACCCTGTATTTGAATTTCAGTGAGGTTTTTAGGAAAATCACCCGTGTCCTAATACCTTTGCACACTACTGGTAGTGTGCAAAAGTGTTAGAACAGGGGTGATTTTAGACTTTATTTTGATGTCTCATAAAAGATAAAATAGATGTTGTCCTAATACTTTTGCACAGTACTGTATATATATATATATATATATATATATATATATATATATATATATATATATGTAGAGAGAGAGAGAGAGAGATAAATATAATAAATTATATATATATAATTTATTTGTTTAATCATTTTTTAATAAATTTATAATAAACAGTATTTATATTTATACTGTATATATTCAAATACTGTTTAAACAAGGAAATTAAAAATATGTCGGAGTTAATCCATTTCGTAAATATAAGCATAAAACAAAGCAGATATGAATTCTTCGAAAAATCAAGAAAATGTGCGTTTAAAGATATTATTTCGGGCTGAGTTTAACTAAGTACTTCGTGGTCGAGCTGTCTACGACTCGTCAGATCACTTGTGACGGTTTCCCCTAGGGAAGCAGGTTCGAAGTACGCACGCATATTTTTTTAACAAGATTTCTGGATTATTCAGGTTGGTAGATATAAATAAATATACTGTATTTTATATATATATATATATATATATATATATATATATATATATCCGAGTGAGTACAGAACGAAGAAAGAAATTTTTTTTCACCGTCCAAAACATTAATTTAAAATAGTGCTCGATATATGATGTATAGAGCTGTGAATATTTATTATAAATTATGTTTTAGAACATTTTTTAATATATGTCCTCGACAATCATATGTTTGTTTCAATGTTGGGTGCTCAACGTTTCTTCGTGAGGTAAAAACAAAACTGAATTCGTCTGCTCCCTATATTTGGAAACGAATTCAGTTTTGCTTTTACCTCACGAAGAAACGTTGAGCACCCAACATTGAAACAAACATATGATTGTCGAGGACATATATGAAAAAATAATGTCCATGTTCTAAAACATAATTTATAATATATATATATATATATATATATATATATATATATATATATATATATATTTCATTTTTAAACGAGTTATTTCGCTACCCAGGTTTCTAACATGAGTGGTTTCTCAAGGCGATCTTTAATTATTATTAAAATAATATTATTATTAGTTATTAAAATTCACCTGAAGACACCCCTAAAAATCTCCTGAAGACACCACTCATGGTAGAAACCAAGGTCGCGAAATAACTCGTTTAAAAATGAAAAATATTCAAAAGTTCTACAAAATAATTGTATAGAACTCTTTTTAATACAAATATGTACTGCTCTAATCCTGTTATGACCAAAAACTACGTATTAAACAATATATATATATATATATATATATATTTATATAAACGGGGAGAGAGTGTGTGTTTGTGTGTAAAACAATTCAGATATGACTTCATTATATCTGTAAAGGGACAATGTTTTTGTCTATATTCACAATATATATATATATGTGTGTGTGTGTGCGTGAAAAGGAAGAGACAGGGAGGAGGTGAGAGAGAGCAAGAGAGGTAGAGAGAGAGAGAGAGGTAGGGGTGGGGAAATTCACACGGATATAAGAATTATGTATATTATCTCTCGCTTGTGTCTACTACTTTGTAATCTGTGTCATTTAATGTGGGGTTTTAGGACTTGTAATTTTGGCTCGTGTCCAACTAGAGTACCGGAGAGTAAATAATAACCGTGATCAGTTTCATTGTGACCATATGTTGTCCAGAAATTGCATCGACTCACTTCTGACCGAATGCAGACAGCCTTAACTCGGACACTCAAACTCATAGAAGTTTGACTTGATTTTTTTTTTTTTTTTTTTGGACATGTTCGCACCTTTATTTTGGTCCTCTGTTATTTTTTGAATGAGTCTAAATCAGTGCTTCTCAAACTTTCTGATGTGGCGGACCGATAGTTTTTTTTGTTTTTTTTTTTCAATGTGCCAGGGACGGGCAAGTAAAACAAGCCAATCCAGCTGAGTAGGGGGAGCGGGACTGTGAACCCAGGAATTTTTTTTTTTTTTTTTGAGATATGTACTATTTCAGGATGTGCGTCGTGGTACAGTGGATATTGGCTCGGAACGAGAAACCGGGGAGCCGAGTTCGAATTCCAGTTGAATCCATTGTATTCACTTACGCGCAAATACCCTTGGGAAATGTATTAATCCGTCTCTTCCTTCCAGTTATGGGTTAAATAGCTGAACAGATTGGGTTCTATAGCTTGGTCGGCAACCAGTCTACCGCAGAAAGCAATGGCAACCTACTGCGGGATAATCTTCTGTCCACTCAGTCATGTCTCTTTCGAGACATGATCGCCCAAGCGTGTATCATGTATGGAACTTAATTAACTGACTGACTATTTCAGGGACATTTTGAGACTATCTATCTAAACTAAACTTATTTATAAATAGAACTTGGTCTGTGTGTGTGTGTGTGTGTGTGTGTCTGTGTGTGTGTCCGTTACCTATAGACTCCAAAACGGCTAAACCGATTTTCTTGAAAATTTACACAGTTGTACTATAAGCATCTGCGAGTGTTCTTAGTTAGGTTTTGTATCGAGGTACCCCCGATAAATATCGAAAATCGATAATCGAAAAAATCGGGTTATAGAAGGAGTGGCCCGATTTAAATCAACTTTGATGCACTCATAGACAAAGACATAAGAAACGATATTCAGAAGTTTCAAGGTTGCAGTTCTTACAATAGTGCAGAAAATCGATCATATATATATATATATATATATATAAGGCAAGATGTTTGTGTGTGTGTCTGTTTATCTGTCTGTATGTCCTTTATACAATTCCACAATTTTTATCCGATTCTCACCAAACTTCACACACATATTCTTTAGGCTGAGTCTGAGCTCCAGGACCATGGATTAGTTTTAAAGCTTTCATTACACCCGATAAACGCCGGGCTATACTGCTAGTCTGTAATAAACATTAGGACATGATATCTTCTTCGTTCTAATGGCAGTCATCATTGACGTAACAAGTCTTCCCAGTGTGCCATTGACCGGTACCCTATTTGTGCTATATTAGTTATGGCCACTGGTTTCGAGGGTATAAATTTTTAAAAATCCAGAAAAAATATTTAAAGTTAATGTTAATACTTCGTAAGCAATTTGAATTTAATAAAAGGCATTAATCTTCTATAAAATAGACAGACAATAAAACAAAATTTCAATTTTAATTAATTTAAGACGTAATTAAAATATATGATATGTATATATCATGGATATATGAATGGAACAAAGTCTGATGCGTATTCGGTTCACTGTTTTGCTGTTCATTTCGCATTCGTTAGTTGGATAGCCATAACTTTTTACATGAGTGGGTAAATGAACAATGTAGCCATAATAATATAAAACTAAAATGAAAATGTAAAAAAAAAAAATGAAAACGAGTCAAATATCCTGACAGTCTCTCGTGGCTTACAGTTTTACTATTGTTTCTTTCTTTACTGGAAAATCTCCTCGATGGCTCGCGTACCGGCGACGGTACGCGTACCACAATTTCAGTCGCACTGAGCTAAATCATTACTTGCTTATAACCTTCTATGTACCATATTCCTTCAGGAAACGGAGGCTCATGGCTCTCCACAACATCCTATTCTTTGTAGCGCTTAGAAATATTTGTCTTTTTGTCCTGCTTTACAAACACTTGTTTGTTCACAGAAGCTGATCAGGTTCCATTCAACAACCAGTGAGAGTGTCACATTTTCGAAGCCCCCATTTCTCATTATGTGAACCAGATATTTTAACAACCTCTCTCTAATTGTGATATTTTGTTTCTTTTTCCTTGCTTACACAGTCCTTTCATAGTATGCTCTGCGGCCCTCGGTTGGGAAAAAATGTCCATTTCCTCAACAATTCTCTTCGTCTGATGGAAACTTTCCTACATTCACTGTTGAAAGCGTTTCTTGAGGGATGTGCCGTTTGGTGCAGTGGATATCGTCTCTGGAAGAGAAATCGGGGAGCCGAGTTCAAATTCCAGTTGAATGCCCTGCATTAGCTTACGCACTAATAATCTATCTATCTATCTATCTATCTATCTATCTATCTATCTATCTATCTATTTCAGTCTGTTCATATCTATATATCTATATCTACCTATCTCAGTCTGTTCATATCTATCTATCTATTTATCTATTTCAGTATCTTCATACCTATCTATCTATCTATCTATCTATCTATCTATCTATCTATCTATCTATCTATCTATCTCAGTTTGTTCAGATCTGTCTATCTATATCAGTTTGTTCAGATCTGTCTATCTATCTCAGTTTGTTCAGATCTGTCTATCTATCTATATCACTTTGTTGAGATCTGTCTATCTATATCAGTTTGTTCAGATCTGTTTATCTATCTATATCAGTTTGTTCAAATCTGTCTATCTATCTATATCAGTTTGTTCAGATCTGTCTATCTATCTATATCAGTTTGTTCAGATCTGTCTATCTATCTATCTCAGTTTGTTCAGATCTGTCTATCTATCTATCTCAGTTTGTTCAGATCTGTCTATCTATCTATCTCAGTTTGTTCAGATCTGTCTATCTATCTATATCAGTTTGTTCAGATCTGTCTATCTATCTATCTCAGTTTGTTCAGATCTGTCTATCTATCTATCTATCTCAGTTTGTTCAGATCTGTCTATCTATTTCAGTCTGTTCATATCTATCTATCTATCTATCTATCTATCTATCTATCTATCTATCTATCTATCTATCTCAGTCTATTCATATCTATCTATTTATCTATCTTCATTCAGTTCATATCTATATAATTATATATCTATCTATATTCCGTTCATATCTATTAATTATTAAAACTATGCACAAACTTTACCTCCTGAAAAACGGATAAATATTAGAATTCCCCCCCCCCAAATAAAATCAATAATAGTTTGATGAAATCATCTTCGTCGGCTCTATTAAATGACAAATGCTTAAAAGAAAGGTTGCTGCCCCAATATACACATACACACACACACACACACACACACACACACACACACACACACACACATATATATATATATATATGGAACATCTTTGGAATGTGTATAAAAACCATAGCACAGGTTGAGTCAAGTTTGTGAGCGAAATTCGACAGGTGAAAGTGTTCAGAATTTCTTGAAGTTACAAGTTATTGTGACCGAGGGTATTACTGAACTCGTTTTAAATGAAAATGTTGATCATGCCAGATGAGGGGTTCTCTCCCAGAAATTGTAACTAACGTCCTCTCTGTATAGCTGCTGTATAAACTACAAGTGGGCTCTGTTGAACAAACATAAATGTGTGAGTAGGTGTCTGCAAAAGGGATTAGCAAGATGCTCTAGCATACACTACAGTTATGCTTGAAATTAAGTAAACGACAAAGAAGGATATATAGATAGATAGATAGATAGATAGATAGATATGATCAGACTGAGATATATATATATATATATATATATATATATATATATATATATATATAGATAGATAGATAGATAGATCTGCTCAGACTGAGAGATAGATAGATATGATCAGACTAGATAGATAGATAGATAGATAGATAGATAGATAGATAGATAGATAGATATGATCAGACTGAGATAGATAGGTATAGATATATAGATATGAACATACTGAAATAGATAGATAGATAGATAGATAGATAGATAGGTAGATCTGATCAGATAGATAGATAGGTAGATCTGATCAGATAGATAGATAGATCTGATCAGATAGATAGATTGATCTGATCAGACAGATAGATAGATAGATAGATAGATAGATAGATAGATAGATAGATAGATAGATTGATCTGATCAGACAGATAGATAGATAGATAGATAGATAGATAGATAGATAGATAGATAGATCTGATCAGATAGATAGATCTGATCAGATAGATAGATCTGATCAGACAGATAGATCTGATCAGACAGATAGATAGATAGATCTGATCAGATAGATAGGTAGGTAGATCTGATCAGATAGATAGATAGATAGATAGATAGATAGATAGATAGATAGATAGATAGATCTGATCAGACTGAGAGATAGATCGATGCTAAGAGTGCACGTAGCAAGTCACTTTCACACTCAATCGATTTTCAGAGTTTTTTTTCTCATTTCTTACGCGAATGCAAGCTGTTGGCGTCTCTAGGATCAATTCTCACGGTTTTTGTTGATAGCATGACGACATGCGTGCAGGTTATAAGCCAACTTGTCGACAAAGTAACGTTATAATGGACAGGTTAGCAATATACTTACAAGGTCAGGCTTAAATGCATAAATAGAAGCCGACTTCCGTTACATTTCTCTGTTTAGCAATTTATAGATAGACAGATATAAACAAAATCAAATAAAAGACTGGCATAGATAGATAGATAGATAGATAGATAGATAGATAGATAGATAGATAGACAGAGAGAGAGAGAGAAGGAGAGAGAGACGTGCAAAATTTAAACAGATAGATAGATCTGTACAGGTTTAGATAGATAGATAGATAGATAGATAGATTTGTACAGGTTTAGATAGATAGATAGATAGATAGATAGATAGATAGATAGATAGATAGATTTGTACAGCTTTAGATAGATAGATAGATAGATAGATAGATAGATAGATAGATAGATTTGTACAGCTTTAGATAGATAGATAGATAGATAGATAGATAGATAGATAGATAGATTTGTACAGCTTTAGATAGATAGATAGATAGATAGATAGATAGATAGATAGATAGATCTGTACATGTTTAGATAGATAGATAGATAGATAGATAGATCTGTGCATGTTTAGATAGATAGATAGATAGATAGATAGATAGATAGATAGATTAGAACATACTAGATAGATAGATAGATAGATAGATAGATAGATAGATATCCAATTTTCGAATCCTGCCGAATGGCACATATTTTCATAATAAAGATTTATCGTAAATAATCAGGCCGGTAGAAATAAATATGTAATACTGTTTCATTAAAAACAGAATATCTTCTTAAATACGAGTATCGATAAAAAATATTGTTCAAACAATTTCATATATATATATATATATATATATATATATATATATATATATATTAAAGTAAAACTTCAAGAATTACATTCATTTTGGCGAAATAAATTCGCTTAATCTGCCATCGTTTTTATCTATTTTTATTACTAATAATACTTTACTTATAAAAATAAAATAAAAAGATCTCCGTTGAAGTTAATGCGCTTCGCAGAAATGATCATCCGTCACATCTAATTTTCGGCGTCTTATTTGAAAAAAATATTTATTACGAAATCTTACGAAAAGTTACAAAATGGCATTAACCGACTTATTTATTTAAATCGATTTGGTTTAACATTATTATTAATGGACACTCGTATTTTAAGAGAATATGACTCTCCCTGCTGGAGTCAAACCTGCGCCTCCTATATCATATCAAACGACCGCTTCTGACATATTACAGGACGATGAATATTTTTCTAAGAAGATTTCTCGAATATTCTAGCCAGTGTACCATTTAATTATAGAAAAACAGAATATCCATTCAAATACGAGAATCCATTAGAAATAATGTTCAAACAAATAAATTTCAATGCATATATATATATATATATATATATATATATATATATATATATAGAACTTTGTGAGTGTGTGTCTGTGTGTGTCCGTTACCTATAGACTCCGAAACGGCTGAACCGATTTTGTGGAAAATTTATACAGTTGTACTATAAGCGTCTGCGGGTGTTCTTAGCTAGGTTTTGTGTCGAGGTACCCCCGATAAATATGGAAAATCGATAATCGAAAAAATCGTTTTATAGAAGGAGTGATTCGATTTTAATCAAATTTGATATACTCATGGACAAAGACATAAGAAATGATATTCAGAAGTTTCAAGTTTGCAGTTCTTACAATAGTGCAGAAAATCGATCATATATATATATATATATATATATATATATATATATATATATATAAGGCAAGATGTTTGTGTGTGTGTCTGTTTATCTGTCTGTATGTCCTTTATATAAATACACAATTTTTATCCGATTCTCACCAAATTTCATCCAAATATTCTTTAGGCTGAGTCCAGGACCATGGATTAGTTTTAAAGCTTTCTTTACACCCGCTCAACCGCCCGGCTATACTGCTAGTATATATATATATATATATATATATATATATATGAACATCAAATACTGCTAGTATATATATATATATATATATATATATATATGAACATCAAATGAAACCCAGGTTACATATGTTGAGTTTTTCGTCGGCTATTTATATATATGGGTCAGTGGTGCATTGTGGGTAATCCTTCAATCTTTCTTACGGTTATTTTGGCGGGAGTGCTTTATTTATTTAGATAAATCTATTTTACTTCCTTTTATTTAGTTATTTATTTTTATTTATTCTTTTTGGCTTTCTATGTTTTATTTATTTAGATTTGTTAATTTTTATAATATTTTATTTCTCTTTTATTTTTATTCTATTTGTTGTTATGGTGGCAGTGGTCTGTTAATTTGTTTTCGATTTGCCTGGATTAAATTATTTGTTCTTTATTTTTATTTATCCTTTTTCAGTTTTCGATTTTTAAATAACGTAGCAAAAATTTGTTTTTGAGATGAGTTCAGATAGTTTATTCAGTGGTTTGTTTAAAATAAAAACAATCAAAATAAGTTAATCCAAATAAATAAGTAAACAAACCAATCTCGCCAAAGTAAACGTGAGAAGGATTGAAGGATTACCCACAATGAACCACTAACCGGTATATATTAATAACCGAGGGAAAACCCAACACATGTGGCCTAATGATTCCGCCTTGCATGAAAAAGTCTGTCGCCTCTGAGTGTTAACTTGTAGATTCACATGTATATTTACATACGCTCTATCTCTGATATTGAGCACTTAAGCCTATAAATATAGCACACCTTAAAACTAAATTTCTTCACACACACACACACACACACACACACACACACACACACACACACACACACACACACAAACACACACACACACACACACACACGCACACGCACACACACACACACACACATTAGCTAAAAGTTCTCGAAACCATATACATAAAACAATTGAAACCTAACCTGAACAAAATTAACTACGAAATCTCCAAACATTCTTAAATGCCTATAATAGATAACGGGAGCGATTGGTTATCCCAATGGCTTTCCATACTTAATACTTCTCACCTCCACACTCGCGTGATCATGTGTGACGTCATAAACTGTAGTGCTATTTTCGCTTCCAGCTTTGAAAATCTTCAACGCAAAACAAAATAGACTATTACTATTGTTCGTCCGCGAACTGTTTAACACACTTAAAATAACTGTCATCTTTGATAATGGCTGATGTAAGCCGAAAACTTAGAAAGGATTAAAAAAATATGTATCAATATTGCGATTTTCTGTCTTCTTTCAACGATAATGCTATCAAGCTTATTAGACCATATTTACACAAAATAGACCAAACTTGTCTATATTATTTAGTGAAACGTGCATCAATATATCTATTATAATGCGTGCAAGCATGTCACTTGAAGAGTGGGTACGATGGATTGAGAGAAAAAGAGAGGGTTACTTTACAGTGTATTAACGTTAATTTATTTATCTACAGCTCAAGTAAGTTAAAATGCATTGCAAACGAGGAAGAGAAGGGATAGCCAGTGGTCAGGAGATTAATGCAAGCATGACTGATAATTGTTTGTCATTGTGCGCGTGCATTGACATTAAATACATATCGAATGATTATATTGTGAGCATGAATTGCAAACTGTTATAGTTTATGAAATCTATCTATTTCTGTTCATTATCTATCTATCTCAGTCTGTTCATATCTATCTATCTATCTATCTATCTATCTATCTATCTATCTATCTATCTATCTCTGACTGTTTATGATCTATCTATCTATCTATCTATCTATCTATCTATCTATCTATCTATCTATCTCTGTTTATGATCTATCTATCTATCTATCTATCTATCTATCTATCTATCTATCTATCTATCTCTGTTTATGATCTATCTATCTATCTATCTATCTATCTATCTATCTATCTATCTATCTCTGTTTATGATCTATCTATCTATCTATCTATCTATCTATCTATCTATCTCTGACTGTTTATGATCTATCTATCTATCTATCTCTGACTGTTTATGATCTATCTATCTATCTATCTATCTATCTATCTATCTATCTATCTATCTATCTATCTATCTATCTATCTCTACGTATCTATAGATAGATAGATAGATAGATAGATATCCCGTACATGGTGATTAAATAGAAATTGATGGCTTCTTGTTGTGCAAATGACCAATTAAAACCTATTTACACGCCGCAATCTCTTTTGATTTCCCACACATCCTTACCTGCCGGACGAATACTCCTGGGAAATCTTACTTCATTTAGTCGTGTGCTAACAAAACAAAGGTCTAATCAGTTTTGCTTTTTATTCTCACTACGAGTGGCCGACAAACAAAAAAGCCTCACACACACACGTATATATATATATATATATATATATATATATATATATATAAAGATGGCATAACGATAGCGTTTACCATGAAACATACTGTCGCCTTCGAGTGTTGATTTCTTCTTCTATATGCTTTGTCCTTTCAGGACGTAGGCGATCATAGCCTTCCACATCTCACTATCCCTGGTGGTTCTTAGCACGCTTTCTCCTGTTACACCACCCATACCCCGCTCTGTCATCCTCTAGCTCAAGCCCATAAATCTAGAATATAAATGTATAGAAACTACCATAGTCACAAAATGAGGGATCAGTTTATATACTGATTATTATATTGGATTGATCCCCCATTTTATATCCATATTATAATTTCTTATAAACAGTTGGCATATATCGTCTTCTTCTTTGTGCCTTGTCCCTTCAGGACGTAGGCGATCATGGCATTCCACGACTCCCTATCGCTGGTAGCTCTTAGCAAACTTTCTCCTGTTACACCGCGCAATCCTCGTTCCGTCATCCACCTGCTCAGGCCTTTCAAATATGTCATCCGCTGCTTTCCTCTGTCTCTTTTCCCCTCTATCTGGCCTGTTAGTATCAGGTTCTCCAAGTCCTCCCAGGAATTTTAGCTGTCTGTTCCTGATGCTCACTATTAATTTCCTTTTCGTTGACCTCATCATTGCTCACATGCTCGGTCCATGATATCCGTAGCATCCTTCTGTAGAACCACATTTCCGCTGCTTCAATTTTTTCATTAATCCTTGATGATATTGACCGTATTATATATTTATACCTACTGGCCTAAATATTTAAATAAGTAGATATAGATTAAGTAGAAATAAAATATATAATACTGTTTAATTAAAAACAGAATATCTACTTAAATACGAGTATCGATAAAAAATAATGTTCAAACAAATCATTTCAAATTGTCGGTTGCTTATAACCAGTTTCGTTCATCTTCGTTAATTTCCGTAACATGATGATTATCGTAAATAATCAGGCCGGTAGAAATAAATATATAATACTGTTTAATTAAAAACAGAATATCTACTTAAAAACGAGTATCGATAAAAAATAATGTTCAAACAAATCATTTCAAATTGTCGGTTGTTTTTAACCAGTTTCGTTAATCTTCGTTAATTTCCGTAACATGATGATTATCGTAAATAATCAGGCCGGTAGAAATAAATATATAATACTGTTTGATTATAAACAGAATATCTACTTAAATACGAGTATCGATCAAAAATAATGTTAAAACAAATTATTACATATATATATATATATATATATATATATATATATATATATATATATATACATATATATATAACAAATTTCTGTTATTTGTTTGCATTTTTCCGCCTTGAGTATATTAATATCCTTAACTTAAAATGTTTTAATTAGAAATTATGCTTTTTTTTTTAGGGATTTTCTTGTTGTTTGAATGGCCAAATTCAGTTTTAATCGTTGCAAAATTCCCAGCGAATGGCTGTTCCTTCTCATTCATATCTAATATTTTGTCTCCCCTTTTTATTTCTTGTAGGTTGTTGTGGTTTTTGTTACTTGTATCATTTGTACGTCTCGTACATTCGGATATTAACGTACAAGTAAGTGTCAGTTTTTTCACATCTTTTTTAATATTTATTTTTTCTTGTAATTTTTTCGTTTTTGGCTAATCAACTAAATAACAACGGCCGCATATTTTCTGGTATCTGTAAACTCAACAAATTTAATTATTTTGCTTTTTTTTACTCTGTCACATAAACTTCTTAAAACTAAATATAAATGCTTTCAAAGAGATTGGATGTATAAACTATTCCAACAAATTTGGAGTTTAAATATAAATAGACGCTTTCATTCGATTAAGGCTTACGGCCTACCACGTTGAATACATCGGTTCTCGCTTGATCACCGAAGCTGAGCCTGGTCAGTACTTAGATGGGTGACCGCTTGGGAATACCAGGTGCTGTAAGCATCTAGTGACGGATGTGCGTTGATGGTGCAGTGGATATCGGCTCGGAAAGAGAAATCGGTGAGCCGAGTTAGAATTCCAGTTGAATTCGTTGCATTCACTTAAGCACTGGTACCCTTGGGAAAGGTATTAAGCACTGGTACCCTTGGGAAAGGTATTAATCCGTTCCTTCCCTCCAGTTATGGGTTAAATGACAAGGTTAGAACTTGGGATTTTGTTAAAAAACAAATCCCAATGAATCTTGATACTCGAAAAGAAAAATGTATTACTAAACCTAAAACTTATATAAAAAAACAATAAATTGTTGAAAGAAAAAGGTATTACCAGCAATAAATAAAATTTGGTTAGCAATAAATGACCCGCCGAGGTTCATCTAAACTTATTTATAAATGGAATTTTGTCTAGATATATATATGTGTGTGTGTGTGTGTGTGTGTGTGTGTGCGTGTCCGTCCGTTACCTATAGACTCCAAAACGGCTGAACCGATTTTCTTGATAATATACACAGTTTTACTATAAGCGTCTGCGAGTATTCTTAGGTTTTGTGTCGAGGTACTCCCGATAAATATCTAAAATCGATAATCGAAAATATCGGGTTATAGAAGGATTGGTCCGATTTTAATCAAATTTGATACACTCATAGACAAAGACATAAGAAATGATATTCAGAAGTTTCAAGTTTGCAGTTCTTACAATAGTGCAGAAAATCAATAATATATATATATATATATATATATATATATATATATATATATATATATATATATATATAAGGCAATATGTTTATGTGTGTGTCTGTTTATCTGCCTGTATGTCTGTATTTTTTCCAGCCGTTTTATTTTAGTTTTTGCTTCGGGTTTGACTCTAAGTAGATATAATTGTAGTTCTTAGTCTTAGCCATGATACCATTTACTCAGAGGACTTATTTCGCCTTCAAAATTCAGTTTACGACGAAAAAAACTTATTTGATATCGATACCAGGAAATCAAAATTTGACTGACATCCATTCATTTTTCTTTCAGTCTACGGTTTCGCTTTCACTGGAAACAACTATTGCTTTTTAATCTTTCTTGCCAACGTCCAAAGAGTCTGAGCTCCAGGACCATGGATTAGTTTTAAAGCTTTCATTAAATCCGAGCAACGCCGGGCTATACTGCTAATTTGCCACAAAAACAAAACAACCAACCAACGATCATTCGATTAATCACAACGATCAACGGTACAGATCCATTCGCACAAGAAGTAAAATCTGCTGCAGAAAAATTACATAAAACGATGCAAAAAAAGGCTTACATAAGGCAATAAACAAATTCATTAAGTTACACTGTCAATTTATCCAGTAATCAATAAACCCGTACAACACTTTTTCGTATATAAGAAAATACTTATTTCATATCCAAGTCAATGTAATAAACTTATACACGTAAACGAGGCAATGTAAGGAATATAAACTTAACTTACAACCATTTCTAGCAGTACTTATTTTTCTGAGGTCCTGTGTATAACGATAAACTCCATCCGGCAGCAAGGCCTCTAATTGGAAGAAGCATGGAACCACCTCATAATTTATGTTATTTCCAGGTTCATCCTGACCCAGAATGTCAGCACCTGTTAGGGTCCCAGCTATGGATAAATAGTTAAACACTAAACTGGGGTCAAAACACTATGAAAGTATAAAAATACACTTTTATAGATATTTATAGAAAAAATAGACTTTTATACAAAATATAAATTTTTGAAAGAAAAATATCACCAACATTTTTGAAGGAAAACAAAAATATTGCCATAATATATTTTTAAAGGAAAAAAATTATTACCAGCTGTACATTTTTAATACGAAACTAGAAGATACCTTCAGTTTTCTAAAATAAAATAAAAAATTAATCAAAATCTAACTAACTGAACCTTCTCACTGTAACTGAACATTAAGAAATACCTTGAAACCTTTTTGGCATTAAATATGCCGTTAAACAAAACTCAAACTTATCTTTCTGAAATTATATTTTCATTCAAATGTTATCCGTTAGTTAGCAATTATGAGTCGTTTAATATCTACCCTTTTGACGCTAGTATGAAACTCTACGTTTAGTATTCTGTTATAACCTGGGTATTTATCAACCTGTTTGACACTAGTTTATACTGAACTTTTGCTGACCTTTTTAATTCAAGTGTAAATCGGACTCATTTCTACCTTTTTAAATCTTGTGCGGAGTTTGTATCGCTTTGTGGTTTTTCTTCTTCATGTGCCGTGTCACTTCAGAACTTGGGCGATCATGAGCATCTGCTTGCCCCTGTCACTTGTCACTCTTAATATTTTTCCTCTTGGTATATTTCCCAAGCCCAGCTCCGTCACCAATTTGCTCAAGCCCATCAAATATTCAAAACTTCTTGCTTTCCAGTCAAATTTAATCTTAAAAATTTTAAGTGCAATATTAATCTTTATTTTCGGTTTTAATTTCTGTTCCTTTATTCGTTTCTCTCCTTAATAATGTTTTCTTTTTCTCATTTTCATCTTCAATTCTTCTCTCCTTAATAATGTTTTCTTTTTCTCATTTTCATCTTCAATTTTTCTCTCCTTAATAATGTTTTCTTTTTCTCATTTTCTTCTTTAATTCTTCTCTCCTTAATAATGTTTTCTTTTTCTCATTTTCATCTTCAATTCTTCTCTCCTTAATAATGTTTTCTTTTTCTCATATACATCTTCAATTATTCTCTCCTTAATAATGTTTTCTTTTTCTCATTTTCTTCTTTAATTCTTCTCTCCTTAATAATGTTTTCTTTTTCTCATTTTCTTCTTTAATTTTTCTCTCCTTAATAATGTTTTCTTTTTCTCATTTTCATCTTCAATTCTTCTCTCCTTAATAATGTTTTCTTTTTCTCATTTTCTTCTTTAATTTTTCTCTCCTTAATAATGTTTTCTTTTTCTCATTTTCATCTTCAATTCTTCTCTCCTTAATAATGTTTTCTTTTTCTCATATACATCTTCAATCATTCTCTCCTTAATAATGTTTTCTTTTTCTCATTTTCTTCTTTAATTCTTCTCTCCTCAATAATGTTTTCTTTTTCTCATTTTCATCTTCAATTCTTCTCTCCTTAATAATGTTTTCTTTTTCTCATAGACATCTTCAATTCTTCTCTCCTTAATAATGTTTTCTATTTCTCATTTTCATCTTTAATTCTTCTCTCCTTAATAATGTTTTCTTTTTCTCATATACATCTTCAATTATTCTCTCCTTAATAATGCTTTCTTTTTCTCATTTTCTTCTTTAATTTTTCTCTCCTTAATAATGTTTTCTTTTTCTCATTTTCATCTTCAATTCTTCTCTCCTTAATAATGTTTTCTTTTTTCTCATTTTCTTCTTTAATTTTTCTCTCCTTAATAATGTTTTCTTTTTCTCATTTTCATCTTCAATTTTTCTCTCCTTAATAATGTTTTCTTTTTCTCATTTTCTTCTTTAATTTTTCTCTCCTTAATAATGTTTTCTTTTTCTCATTTTCATCTTCAATTCTTCTCTCCTTAATAATGTTTTCTTTTTCTCATATACATCTTCAATTATTCTCTCCTTAATAATGTTTTCTTTTTCTCATTTTCATCTTTAATTCTTCTCTCCTTAATAATGTTTTCTTTTTCTCATTTTCATCTTTAATTCTTCTCTCCTTAATAATGTTTTCTTTTTCTCATTTTCTTCTTTAATTCTTCTCTCCTTAATAATGTTTTCTTTTTCTCATATACATCTTCAATTATTCTCTCCTTAATAATGTTTTCTTTTTCTCATTTTCTTCTTTAATTCTTCTCTCCTTAATAATATTTTCTTTTTCTCATATACATCTTCAATTATTCTCTCCTTAATAATGTTTTCTTTTTCTCATTTTCATCTTCAATTCTTCTCTCCTTAATAATGTTTTCTATTTCTCATTTTCATCTTTAATTCTTCTCTCCTTAATAATGTTTTCTTTTTCTCATATACATCTTCAATTATTCTCTCCTTAATAATGTTTTCTTTTTCTCATTTTCTTCTTTAATTCTTCTCTCCTTAATAATATTTTCTTTTTCTCATTTTCATCTTCCTTTCTTCTCTCCTTAATAATGTTTTCTTTTTCTCATTTTCTTCTTTAATTTTTCTCTCCTTAATAATGTTTTCTTTTTCTCATTTTCATCTTCAATTCTTCTCTCCTTATTAATGTTTTCTTTTTCTCATTTTCTTCTTTAATTTTCTCTCCTTAATAATGTTTTCTTTTTCTCATTTTCATCTTCAATTCTTCTCTCCTTAATAATGTTTTCTTTTTCTCATATACATCTTCAATTATTCTCTCCTTAATAATGTTTTCTTTTTCTCATTTTCATCTTCAATTCTTCTCTCCTTAATAATGTTTTCTTTTTCTCATATACATCTTCAATTATTCTCTCCTTAATAATGTTTTCTTTTTCTCATTTTCTTCCTTAATTTTTCTCTCCTTAATAATGTTTTCTTTTTCTCATTTTCATCTTCAATTCTTCTCTCCTTAATAATGTTTTCTTTTTCTCATTTTCTTCTTTAATTTTTCTCTCCTTAATAATGTTTTCTTTTTCTCATTTTCATCTTCAATTCTTCTCTCCTTAATAATGTTTTCTTTTTCTCATTTTCTTCTTTAATTTTTCTCTCCTTAATAATGTTTTCTTTTTCTCATTTTCATCTTCAATTCTTCTCTCCTTAATAATGTTTTCTTTTTCTCATATACATCTTCAATTATTCTCTCCTTAATAATGTTTTCTTTTTCTCATTTTCATCTTTAATTCTTCTCTCCTTAATAATGTTTTCTTTTTCTCATTTTCATCTTTAATTCTTCTCTCCTTAATAATGTTTTCTTTTTCTCATTTTCATCTTCAATTTTTCTCTCCTTAATAATGTTTTCTTTTTCTCATTTTCTTCTTTAATTCTTCTCTCCTTAATAATGTTTTCTTTTTCTCATTTTCATCTTCAATTCTTCTCTCCTTAATAATGTTTTCTTTTTCTCATTTTCTTCTTTAATTTTTCTCTCCTTAATAATGTTTTCTTTTTCTCATTTTCATCTTCAATTCTTCTCTCCTTAATAATGTTTTCTTTTTCTCATTTTCTTCTTTAATTTTTCTCTCCTTAATAATGTTTTCTTTTTCTCATTTTCATCTTCAATTCTTCTCTCCTTAATAATGTTTTCTTTTTCTCATATACATCTTCAATTATTCTCTCCTTAATAATGTTTTCTTTTTCTCATTTTCATCTTTAATTCTTCTCTCCTTAATAATGTTTTCTTTTTCTCATTTTCATCTTTAATTCTTCTCTCCTTAATAATGTTTTCTTTTTCTCATTTTCTTCTTTAATTCTTCTCTCCTTAATAATGTTTTCTTTTTCTCATATACATCTTCAATTATTCTCTCCTTAATAATGTTTTCTTTTTCTCATTTTCTTCTTTAATTCTTCTCTCCTTAATAATATTTTCTTTTTCTCATATACATCTTCAATTATTCTCTCCTTAATAATGTTTTCTTTTTCTCATTTTCATCTTTAATTCTTCTCTCCTTAATAATGTTTTCTATTTCTCATTTTCATCTTTAATTCTTCTCTCCTTAATAATGTTTTCTTTTTCTCATTTTCTTCTTTAATTCTTCTCTCCTTAATAATATTTTCTTTTTCTCATTTTCATCTTCCTTTCTTCTCTCCTTAATAATGTTTTCTTTTTCTCATTTTCATCTTCAATTCTTCTCTCCTTAATAATGTTTTCTTTTTCTCATTTTCTTCTTTAATTTTTCTCTCCTTAATAATGTTTTCTTTTTCTCATTTTCTTCTTTAATTTTTCTCTCTCCTTAATAATGTTTTCTTTTTCTCATTTTCGTCTTTTTTTTTCTCATTCTTTCATAACCTTGTGTCTTTGTGGCTCCATTGCCTTTCTTGGGATAAAATGATTAAAAGACAAACAAATAAAAAACGTCAATTACGCATTGTATTCTGCACACTTAAACAAAAATACCCACACATTAATATGCTTTTGAAACTTTCCAGTAGGCTGTGTTGCAATATTTGCCCAATGTGATGACGAAAAAGTTTGGGAATCTAAAGATATATATGATGCCTGCCATATCATTTTCAAGTAAAAACTATCACAAGATATCCTTCTTCTTTTTCTTCATATGCCGTGTCCCTTCAGGACGTAGGCGATCATGGATTTCCACTTGGCTCTGTTTCTTGTGGCTCCAAATAATTTGGTATCTCTCCCAAGCCCCGCTCTGTCAAACAGTTGCTCAGACCTAACAAGTACGTCTCGCACTGCTTTCCCCTGTCTCTTCTTCCATTTATCCAACCTGTGAGTATCAAGTTCTCCAGGCCCTCCTTTCTCATTACGTGTCCCAGGAACCTCATTTGTCTCTTCCTGATATTATCATCAGTTTTCTTCTCGTTTGCATCCTTTCAACACCTCATCGTTGCACACATGCTCTGTCCATGGTATCCTCAGCATCCTTCTGTAAAACCACATTTCTGCTGACTCAAGCCTCGACTTCATCTTTGATGAGATCGTCCAGCATTCACTTCCATACAGAAGGACAGATATCACGTAGCAATACAGCACACTTTTCTTTGTTTCTAATGTGATTTTCCTGTCTTTCAGTACTCTGGCTAGCTTCATTGTCAAATAAAAACTATCACAAGATAACCTTTTTCTTCTTTTTTATATGCCGTGTCCCTTCAGGACGTAGGTGATCATGGACTTCCCCTTGCCCCTGTCTTTTGTCGCTCTTAATATTTCCCTCTTGGTATCTTTTCTAAACCCTGCTCTGCCATCCATTTGCTCAAGCCCATAAATCTAAAATATAATTGGATAGAAACTAGCATGGACACAAAGTGAGGAATCAATTTATATATTGATTATAATGGAGAACTCATCCCCCACTTTATATTCATATTTTAATTTCTTAAGTGTTTCTGCGGTAGACTGATTGCCAGCCAAGGCTATAGAACCTAATCTGTGCTATTATTTGACTCATAGCTAGATGGAGAAGAGATGTATTATATTGTTACGTAGTAATTAGTGGGGGACCAATTTATATATTGATTATAATGGAGAACTCATCCCCTACTTTATATCCATATATTAATTTCTTAAGTGTTTTTCAAATTCTGATTAGGTATGAATCCACCTCTTCTCAATAATAATTAGCTATGCAGGTATGTCTTTTAGATTAATTTCTTCTTCATGTGCCGTGTCCCTTCAGGACGTAGGTGATCATGGACTTCCCCTTGCCCCTCTCCCTTGTCGCTCTTAATCTTTTTCCTCTTGGTATCTCTTCTCAGCCCTTGCTCTTCCATCCATTTGCTCAAGCCCATAAATCTAGAATATAATTGGATAGAAACTAGCATGGACACAAAGTGATGGCTCAGTTCATATATAGATTATAATGGAGAACTGATCCCCCACTTTATATCCATATTTTAATGTCTTAATTGTTTTTCAAATTCTGATTAGGTATGAAGCCACCTCTTCTTAATACTAATTAGCTCTGCAGGTATGTCTTTTAGATTCATTTCTTGTTCATGTGCCGTGTCCCTTCAGGACGTAGGCGATCATGGACTTCCACTCTTAATATTCATCCTGTTGGCATCTTTTCCCAAACCCCGCTCCGCCATTCATTTGCTTAAGCCTATTAAATATGTCTCGCGCTGCTTTCCTTTGTTTCCTGTTTACCTCTATCCGTCCTGTGAGTATCAGATTCTCCAAACCCTCCTTTCTCATTAAGGGTTTCAGGAACCTCATCTGTCGGTTCCTGATGAGAAGTATGTTTACTTCCGTTTTGCATTCACTACAACACCTCGTTGTAACCGAACGTAAATTTATATTTTGGATTTAGAGTCCAGCCAGGCCTATGTATACTTCTTTTTAAAAACTTTAGTTTAAATTGCACCTTTGTCTAGTATTTTGAATCTCATGCAAAACCAGATTCATGTTCATTTACTTATTACTTTCATATAGCTTTTGTCCTGTAAAAATTATATTAGACATTAAATGATCTGGCATATGTCGTTAAAATAACGACCCTAAATTCAGTTTTCTTCTTATTCTCCCTCTATCTCTCTCTCTCTCTCTCTCTCTATCTCTCTCTTCAAATTCTCTCCCTCGTACACGCACACATCAGTCAGTTAAGTGCCATACGTGATACACGCTTAGGCTATCATGTCTCGAAAAAGACATGACTGACTGGACAGAAGTTTATCCCGAAGTAGGTTTAGCCAAGGCTCTAGAACCCAATGTCCTATTATTTGACTCATAGCTAGAGGGAGAAGAGATGTATTATATTATTACACAGTAATTAGTGGAGGATCAGCTTATTACTTCATAACAATAGAAAACCGATCCCCCACTTTATGACCACTAGAAGCCTTATTTATGATTCCAACTATTATATTCAGTCAGTCAGTTAAGTGCCATACATGATACACGCTTGTGCAATCATGTCTCGAAAAAGACATGACTCACTGGGCAGAAGATTATCCCGCAGTAGGTTGCCATTACTTTCTGCGGTAGACTGTTTGCCCGCCATGTCTATGGAATCTAATCTGTCCTGTTATTTAACCCATAACTGAAAGGAAGAGACGGATTAATAACTTTCCCAAGGGTATTTGCGCGTAATTTAATGCAATGAATTCAACTGGAATTCGAACTCGACACCCCGATATCCATTGCACCACAAAAGGTCATATTAGTTATTATCATTCCACTGATCCAATTCCGGCTGTGTCTTGGAACCAGTCCGTCCAGTTTTTCTGTTAGTATAAGTGGTGTGGCGTGCCCAAGTCTAGCTTTCTATGCCTGTTACTGTAGCTTATAACACCCGTTACTCCTCAGTGGTCACCCATCTAAGGCTTAACATTTAAACTTGGCGATCGGACGAGAAGTGTTTTAACGTGATATGACCATGTCATACTAGTTGGACCCAAAGATTTTTGCGAAACTGAACGGCTTAATGAATTTCTTTATATACACCTTAAAAAGAGCAACCCAAAATGCCGAATACATGTGGGGGATACTAGAATCAAGCAAGGACAAAAATTTAAATACCTAGGAAGTGTTCTAACAGGAGATGGAAAGTGCGACACAAAGATCCGAAGGCGAATTGGCATGGCGAAGGAAGCATTCCAGAAGTTGAGTAAAGTATTAAAAAACAGGACAATTTCTCTAGAAACAAAGAAGAGAGTACGGAATTGCTATGTGATGTCAGTTCTTCAATATGGCAGTGAATGTCGAACAATATCTTCGAAGATGAAGGAAAAACTTGAAGCAGCTGAAATGTGATTCTACAGAAGGATGCTGTGGATATCATGGACCGAGCATGTGAGCAATGATGAGGTGTTGGAAAGGATGGAGACGAAAAGGAAATTAATACTGAACATCAGGAAAAGACAACTGAAGTTCCTGAGACATGCACTGAGGAAGCAGGCCTTGGAAAACCTGATACTGACAGGCCAGATAGAAGGAAAAAGAGACAAAGGAAGGCAGCGGATAACATATTTGAAGGGCCTGAGCAGGTGGATGACAGAACGGGGTTTGCGTGGTGTAATAGAAGAAAGGGTGCTAAGGTCCGCTACCTATTGACCCGAAACGGCTGAACCGATGTTCTTGAAAATTTACAAAGTTGTACTATAAGCGTCTGCGAGTATTCTTAGCTAGGTTTTGTGTCGAGGTACCCCCGATAAATATCGAAAATCGATAATCGAAAAAACCGGGTTATAGAAGGAGTGGTCCGATGTTAATCAAATTTGATACACTCATAGACAAAGACATAAGAAACGATATTCAGAAGTTTCAAAGTTGCAGTTCTTGCAATAGTGCAGAAAATCGATATACATAGTTATACCTAATACCAGAAAAAGATAGTTAAAATTCATGTGTATTGTAGAGCAGTTGGTACCCCTGCAACAATCTCAGTGATAAAATTGACCTGTGGCCTGAAATGGTCTATTTATGTAAAGAATAGGCGTAATATTTGAGTGTCATTCGAGTAATATTGCAATCTAAACCCTCATCTCTTTGTTGTAAGTTCTGTCTTGTCTTTTTATTGTAACTATTTTACTGTTCTGTGTATATCCGTTTAGCACTGGATATTGTGCTGAATAATACCGTAGCACACTTTCTCTATGCATTGTATCTACCTCGGCGATACAACACTATCGCACATAATGATTAAACAGGCCTTGAAGTGTTTGACGCTCACAGGTCTTATTAAAGGTAAGAGAGACAGAGGAAAACATTGTATCAGTCAGTTAAGTGCCATACGTGATACACGCTTGGCCGATCATGTCTCGAAAGAAACATGACTGACTGGGCAGATGTTTATCCCGCAGTAGATGCCATTACTTTCTGCGGCAGATTTGTTGCCCACCAAGGCTATAGAACCCAAACTGTCCTGCCATTTAACTCACAGCTAGTGGAAAGAGACGGATTAATATCTTTCCCAAGGGTATTTGCGTGTAAGTGAATGCAAGGAATCCAACTGGAATTCGAACTCGGCTCCCCGATTTTTATTTCCAAGCCGATATCCGCTGCACCACGACGCATATTCCTGAACATTGTATAGCATGCCTAAAAAATGTGTAAATGAACGGTAGAACAGGGATTAGGAAAGATAGTTAAAAGACAACATTTACTAAGGGCTACAAAGTACAGGAAAGAGTGAAGAGCCATGATTCACAATGTTCTGAAGGAATATGACACATAGAAGAAGAATGACATTGAGTAAACAGGGATTAGGAGAGATAGCTAAAAAGCAACATTAGTTAAGAGCTACAAAGGACAGGAAATTGTGGAGAGCCATAATCATCAACGTCCTGAAAGGAAACGGCACATAGAATGAGAAGAATGAGCTTGAGTAAATGGATGGCAGAAAAAGGTTTGAGAGAGATAACAAAAAGATAATATTTATTAAGAGTGAAAAAGAACAGGAAATTGTGGAGAGCCATAATCACCAACATCCTCAACGGACATGGTACGTAGAATAAGAAGAATGAGCTTGAGTAAATGGATGGCAGAACAAGGTTTGAGAGAGATAACAAAAAGTAACAGTTATTAAGAATGACAAAGAAGAAGTTGTGGAGAGCCATAATCACCAATGTCGTGAAGGGACACGGCACATAGAATAAGAAGAATGAACTTGAGTATTACAGAATAGGGATTAGGAGATATAGCTAAAAAACAACATTTATTGGAAGCTACAAAAGACAGGAACTTGTGGAGAGCCATAATCACCAACGTCCTGAACGGACACGGCACATAGAATAAGAAGAATGAGCTTGAGTAAATGGATGGCAGAACAAGGTTTGTAGAGAGATAAAAAAAATAGTTATTAAGAATAACAAAGAAGAAGTTGTGGAGAGCCATAATCACCGTTGTCCTGAAGGGACACGGCACATAGAATAAGAAGAATGAACTTGAGTATTACAGAATAGGGATTAGGAGATATAGCTAAAAAACAACATTTATTGGAAGCTACAAAAGACAGGAACTTGTGGAGAGCCATAATCACCAACGTCCTGAACGGACACGGCACATAGAATAAAAAGAATGAGCTTGAGTAAATGGATGGCAGAACAAGGTTTGTAGAGAGATAAAAAAAAATAGTTATTAAGAATAACAAAGAAGAAGTTGTGGAGAGCCATAATCACCGTTGTCCTGAAGGGACACAGCACATAGAATAAGAAGAATGAACTTGAGTATTACAGAACCGGGATTAGCAGATATAGCTAAAAAAACAACATTTACTGGAAGCTACAAAAGACAGAAACTTGTGGAGAGCCATAATCGCTAACATCCTGAAGAGACACAGCAAATAAAAAAAAAAAAAGATGAAAAATCCTCTTGCTTAACGGGATGACAGAACGGGGTTTAGGAGAGATGACAAAAATACAACATTTACTAAGAGCTACAGAGTACAGGAAATAGTGAAGAGCCATGATCGCTAACGTCCTAAATGGACAGGTCACATCGAAGATTAGCCCTTGGAAATAACCTCAGGTCTACGAAGAAGCTGTTGAATACTCCTTGACAACTGATATATTTAAAGATTTCTTTGAATGATGGACATGTTTTTCTATAAAAAAAAAGAAAAAAAAAAGAAGGACATTTTTTGCAAAATTGCGGAAATTGGCACCCAACGGAGCCATAAGCAGGGAGCTGGTCAGTTACTTCTAGGTATGACCCTATAACCACATTTGAACGTGCAAATTTAGGAGAGATGACAAAAATACAACATTTACTAAGAGCTACAGAGTACAGGAAATAGTGAAGAATTCTCTTCCAAACGATTGCTTCCCCGACGGCTACAATCTCCAGGAGTTTAAATGTAAGGTCAATAGACACCCACTAACACACTAACCTGCTCCCATTCTATCAAACACTCTTCCCATCTGCCCAAACCTCATCCTCGCTATCCTTACTCATCTGTCACCTTCCTCCTGACATTCCCTATGTCTAACCACTCCTTCTCTTTACCTTCCCCTATGTAGCCCCATGCGCAATAGTGGCAGTGGAATGCCTTGCTTGGGGTGAGATGATTAAAAAAAAAAAATGATTATGGTTGCGATGTTGAATAACAACATTTAATTATTTTAATAGAATTAATTCCTAAGGATAAAACTTTGTCCATTTTCAATACAGAAGAAAAACTCCTTCCACATTCTGGTCATGAATACAGAATCTTCAGGTTGGGACGAAATCCTCCACACAAAACATAAGTGAGGGAATTGTACTGAACATTTAGCTGACTAATCCCCCCCTCCCCCTCTCTCTCTTCTTCGGAGACTGACGCTTCTCGACAAGTTGTGATTTATCCAGTGGCCAGAATATAAACCGAATTTGCAAATGGAAAAAAAAAAAAAAAAATCGTAAAATTGGTCGAAAATAATCATTCGAAAAAGATTTATTCGAATTGTGAATTTCTTGAATGAAAATTATTCCAACAGTTATACTAAATGATAATTATTTGAAATAACTATGTTGAAAATACATATAATACTGACGCACATTGGAATTATTAACGCCTTTAAAGAATTGCATTGAATAAAAATTAATGAAAAGGACAAACTAAAGGATTCGAAAGATTTATCTTAAAAATACGTATGACACTGACTTACGTAGAATGACTAACGCCCTTAAATGATGGCATAGAGCTTTTTTAAATGAAAAAGGAATCCAAAGGACAATTATACTAAATAATAATTATTCGAAATAATGTTTGAAATAAGTATGATACTCATTACCTAAAACGATTAACACCCTTGAAGGATGGCATAGGGTTTTGTATTGTTTTGTTTTTGTGTAGCAAGTATCATCCCACAATATGGAAATTCTTAGACGCTCTTAAAAGAGAACAGGATTTAGAAGAAATTTATATTGCAAAACGGGAAAGCAGTTTGCCAAAATATCAAGAATACCAAGAAATACCGCAACCTGAAAGTAAAACTAATAAATTAGTGGCATTCTTTAACGACTAGTATGTGCCTTGTGGTACAGTGGATATCGGCTCGGAACGAGAAACCGGGGAACCGAGTTCGAATTCCAGCTAAATCCATTGTATTCACTTACGCGCAAATACCCTTGGGAAAGGTATTAATCCGTCTCTTCCTTCCAGTTATGGGTTGAATAGCAGGACAGATTGGGTTCTATAGCCTTGGTCAGCAACCAGTCTACCGCAGAAAGCAATGGCAACCTACTGCGGGATAATCTTCTGCCCAGTCAGTCATGTATCTTTCGAGACATGATCGCCCAAGCGTGTATCACGTATGGCACTTAACTGACTGACTTCAGTAGTTGACTATTTGCCAAGCAGTAACTGCCATTGTTACTGTCAGCTCTCTGCCTTCGGGCGGAGAACATTAACTCCGCCGAAGGGTAGAGTCACGACTGGGAAACAACAGACAGATCTTTTTGGCCGGGCTATATGGCCCGGAAGACCCACATTACAAAGGCCTTGTTCCACATTTTGATTTAAGTAGGAAGGCGACTAAATACTGTAGTTGACTACTTGCATGTAGTGGAACAAAGAACTCCATATTTATGATTAGGATGCTCTCCGAAAGGGCAATACAAATGAAGAATGAATGTACGTATGTTTTATTGATTATGCAAAGGAATTCGACAAAATACACCACAAAGAATTGATAGAGATGCTCAGCAGCCTCGACATATTTGGGAAAGACACAAGAATGATTAAGAATCTCTACTGGCAGCACACCGCCTGCATACGGACAGGAAACGAATTCAGCAGATTTAAAAAGATAGAAAGGGTCGTAAGACAAGGATGTGTCTTTTCACCGGATCTATTTAACTTGTACAGCGAAACTATTTTGAGAACCTTAGATGTTATGTTATGAGTTTTAATCGGAGGCCACAATATAAATAACATAAGGTACGCAGACGATACAGTGCTGATTGCAGTCACGGAAAGGAAACTATAAGACCTCGTAAAGAAGGTAGCTGAAGAGAGTGACAAAAAAGGACTACAAATAAACTGCAAGAAAACCGAATGCATGGTCATAACCCCCCAAAAAAAGCAACCCAAAATGCCAAATACGGTTGGGAGATACTAAAATTAAACAGGTAGAAAAATTTAAATACCTGGGAAGTTTTCTAACAGAGGACGGAAAGTGTGATACAGAGATTCGAAGGCAAATTGGCATGGTCAAGGAAGCGTTCCAGAAGCTGAGTAAAGTATTAAGAGACAGAAAATTTCACTAGAAACAAAGAAAAAGAGTACTGGATTGCTATGTAATGTCAGTTCTTCAATATGGCAGTGAATGCCGGACAATATCATCAAAGATGAAGGAAAAACTTGAAGCAGCTGAAATATCGTTCTGCAGAAGGATGATGCGGATATCGTTGACCGAGCATGTGAGCAATGATGAGGTTTTGGAAAGAATGGAAACGAAAAGGAAATTAATATTTAGCATCAGGAAGAGATAACTAAAGTTTCTGGGACATGCAATGAGGAAGAAGGGCTTGGAGAACCTGCTACTAACAGGGCAGATAGAGGGAAAAAGAGACAGAGGAAAGCAGCTGATAACATATTTGAAGGGACTGAGCAGGTGGATGACAGAACGGGGGTTGCATGGTGTCACAGGAGAAAGTTTCCTCAGAGTCACCAGGAATAGGGAGACGTGGAAGGACATGATCGCCTACGTCCTGAAGGGATATTTATTTCGAATAATAATCAGCGTGTTTCCTGTTTTAACTTTTCCATTTTATTGCAATAACGAATTTTACATTTCGGATAATTGTTTTTTAGTATAATTGTATATCCGATTAATTTTCACTCAAACAATTTACATTTCCAAGAATTGTTTTTCGAAAAAAGTATTTTCGAACGATATTCACTTAATCGAAAAAAATAATTCTGTTCCACGCCGACAGTAAATATAAGTTTCATTATTTTAATCAATCATTGTTTTACAGGAACGAACGGGAAGCTTTTCTCGGATTATAAATATTTCTTTACAAAAATGATAACTTCTGACGACATCATTATGATCTGAAATATACTTTCAGTTAAGACCCTGATCTTTTTCTTTATTATAGGAATGCACAGTGAACAAGACTTTTAAAACGAAACATATAAAATAGTATATTATTATTTGGACAATCATATATATATATACTAGCAGTATAACCCGGCGTTGCTCGGGTGTAATGAAATCTTTAAAACTAATCTATAGTCCTGCAGCTCAGACTCTTTGGACGTTGGCACGAAAGACTAAAAAGCAATAGTTGTTTCCAGTTAAAGCGAAACCGTAGACTGAAAGTAAAATGAATGGATGTAAGTCAAATTTTGATTTCCTGGTATCGATATCAAATAAGTATTTTCGTCGTAAACAGAATTTTGAAATAAGTCCTCTGAGTAAATGGTATCATGGCTGAGACTAAGAACTACAATTATACCTACTTAGAGCCAAACCCGAAGCAAAAACTAAAATAAAAGGAATGAAAAAAAATACCCACATACAGGCAGATAAACACACACACAAAAACTTCTTGCCTTATATATATATATATATATTCGATTTTCTGCACTATTGTAAGAACTGCAACCTTGAAACTTCTGAATATCGTTTCTTATGTCTTTGTCTATGAGTGTATCAAATTTGATTAAAATCGGACCAATCCTTCTATAACCCGATTTTTTCGATTGTCGATTTTCGCTATGTATCGGGGGTACCTCGACACAAAACCTAGCTAAAAACACTCGCAGACGCTTATAGTACAACTGTGTAAAATTTTAAGAAAATCGGTTCAGCCGTTTCGTAGTCTATAGGTAACGGACACACGGACACACAGACACACACAGACAAAGTTCCATTTATAAACAAGTTTTAATGAACCTCGGCGGGTCATTTATTGCCAACTAAATTTTTTTTTAAATTTATTGCTGGTAATACATTTTCTTTCAACTATTTATTGTTGTTTTTATATAAGTTTTGTGTCTCATAATACTTTTTTTTTCAAGTATCAAGATTCATTGGGGTTTGCTTTTTTTTAAGGGCAGGGTCCCCAAGTCCTACCCTTGTTATTTAACCCATAACTGGAGGGAAGTGACGGATTAATACCTTTCCCAAGGGTACCAGTGCTGAAATGAATGCAGTGTATTCAACTGGAATTCGACCTCGGCTCACCGATTTCTCTTTCCGAGCTGATATCCACTGCACCACAACGCACATCCGTCACTGAACGCTTACAGCACCTGGTATTCCCAAGCGGTCACCCATCTAAGTACTGACCAGGCTCAACGTTGCTTAACTTCAGTGATCGAGCGAGAACCGGGGTATTCAACGTGATACGCCGTAAGCCAAAAAATAAAAGTAAATAGTAATTCTACCACTTTAAGGATCAAAATATATTTGGTTTCATGCAAATGTCTATTAATGAAAGTTGTCAGTAATATTCAGTAGGGGATTTCTATCCACCTATACTAGATATAGATATTGATGAGCCTTGATCGAAAAATATCAGGACTGTAGCTGTGCTAACGGCGCTAGAGTACAGAGAGCGAAGTCGCTAGGCACATATTGACCCGCCTTATTTTTGTGTCGGGTGGGTACCGAATCATCTCTCAGTTGCGTCTCGGTCCTCGAAGACAGAGTGCGGCTCAGTTGTGGCTCCGTTGTTGCGAGGGCAGAGTTGCAACTGAGTAAAATTACACAGAGCCCCGAGGCCGCGCCACTCCATTGCAGCAGGGGGGTGGACCAGGTTTTCGTCACTGGGGCCAGCTCAACCAGCGGTTGAGGGAACTGGGGAATTTTTGTTCCTTTGCCCGTCCGTACGCGGTCAGGCTCCCCGCGTTAAAAAAAAAGACCTTGTGTCACATATCGCTCCAGTGGGGAAGTAGGGTAAATATGCTTACAACGAACAGAGATGTGTGTACCCTTAAAGACTTTTTTTTCATAATCATATCTCCCCAAGCAAGACATTTAATTGCCAGTGTTGAGCAGGGTGTTACATAGAAAAAATATTTTGACAAAAAACAAAAAAAAACAAAAAAAAAACGGTAATAAAATAAACTAAAAAACGCATAGTTCCTGCCGAGGTCCAGATTGGTATTCTGTTCAGCCAAATAATTTGTATGATGTTCTTACAACGAACTGGCACATTTTTGTGTCGGGTAGGGACCAAAAATCATCTCTCAGTCGCGTCTCAGTCCTCGAAGACAGAGTGCGGCTCAATTGTAGCTCCGTCCGCGAGTTCAGGTTCGCAACTATGAAAAATTACACTGAATAGATACCCGGTCCCTGGGAACAGAGTCCCGTGGCTGCACCACTCCATTGCAGCAGAAGATTGGACCAGGTGCTCGTCACCGGGGCCAGCTCAACCGGTGGTTGAAGTGACTGGGGAATTTTTGTTCCCTTAGCTCGTCCGTACGCGGTCGGGTCCCCACGTTAACAAAAGACATTGTGTCACATCCCGCTCCAGTGGGGGAGTAGGGTAAATACCGTATTGACCTAGAACCCTGTCACGTATGCCCACTAAGTTATAAAATTCCTGCTCGCTTCCGTTTTTTAATAGCAGTCCTCGAAAGAAAAGTGTGTGGAGTGTGGTCGTATCGCCACACCTCACAACTCCTACTAGTGACCCCATGACATATGCGGCAATTTTTGACCAAGCATAATATTTTCTAAAGTCCGACAACAAAGGTGCCAAGGTCCGGCATTCCCCTGATCTCGTCCTCTGCGACTTTTCCACATTCCCAAAATCAAATCACAATTTAAAAAAATAAGATTTCAAGACGTCATAGAAATCGAGAATTCGACTCCGCTGCTTGCTGTCCCCACAAAAGGAGTTCCAGGAATGGTTCTATTAATAAAATCGATGCTTGATAAAACATGAGACTTCAGAAGAACATTACTTCCAAAATGCGGAACTGACCTGATTGTAGTTTTGTTTTTTACATATACTGCACCAGTCTCGATACTTTTTGATTAACACTCGTTTATATATGAAATTTTATATGCATTTTGTTACTAACATTTACTATTAAACATGCATGATAAACGCATTTCTAAGCTCTTTGCTTTTTAACACTTGCAGAAACCAATATATTAAACAAAAACTAAAGCTATAAAAAAAAATCTCATCTTGTAATATTAAGAATGATCTGAATGTTGCTTGCATTTCCAGGACTTGAAAAAAATGTTTTAAAAATCATTTACTAATCCAAAAATCCATCGTGATCGTGCAAAAACATTTTAAAACTTTTTAAAAAATATCCAAGACTCTTTCGGAATCATTCAATTAAGTGCCATACGTGATACACGCTTAGGTGATCATGTCTGGAAAGAGACAAGACTAACTGGGGTGTTGATTTCCCCGCAGTAGCTTGCCATTACTTTCTGTGGTAGACTAGTTGCCAACTAAGGCTGTAGAACTCAACCTGTCCTGCTATTTAATCTATAGCTGGAGGGAGAAGAGATGGATTAATACCTTTCCCAAGGGTATTTGCGCGTAAGGGAATACAAACAATTCAACTGGGTATTGAACCCTTCTGTCCGATTTTTTGTTTTGAGCCGATGCCCCGTGAACTACAACGTGAACTTTAGGAATCGTCTTTGCATAAATGTTCACTTCTGGTTTCGAGAATAATCTGGCAAAGATATTCTGATGATTATCAAGACATTTTTTTTATCTCAAAGTAATTTAATAATCTTTCAGAGAAACCAATATGCTAGGATGTCAAAAACGTTTTTTTTCATCTGAACGTGTCAATATATATATATATATATATATATATATATATATATATATATATATATAACAGCAGCTATACGCGATGTTCTCTGGTTACGAACGCTCTTGCTGTTTGCGTTGTTTACATATCGTAAAATTCATTACACGCTATCTCTGAAGTCGATGAATATCCGACTGCTGTCAAATCAGTTAAGTTTCAATCCCGGGTTGAGGCAAGATGGATAATCTATCCGTACAGAAGAGCTGTGTGTGTATGACTAATATATATATATATATATATATATATATATATATATATATATCATTTAATGCTGCGGCATCATGTAACTTAAATTTAGTGCATTGAGGCAGTATATAATTTTCTAAACATATACTGTTAAATATAAGAGACAATGAATGTCTATTATGTTTAATCATGAGCCGTTTTAAACGTCATATTTTGGCTTTAATTTCAGTTGAATTTAAACGTTTAAATGATCCTAACACCAAGAAATTTCAATGGAACCTCATTAAATGTCAAATTCAACTGAAATTAAAGCCAAAATACAACGTTTGGAAGGTTCATGATTAAACATAATAGACATTCATTGTCTCTTATATTTATGTTTAGAATATATATATATATATATATATGCCATCCGCAGACAAGCCTGTTTCGCTGTATCACAGCTCATCAGCGTGGCTAGACACATCCACTTGCTTCTGGCCGGGATCTAAACTCGACGGATTTGTTGTCAGTCGGACATAGATAGATAGATAAATAGATAGATAGATATATATCGGGTGGCCGCAAAAGAAATGTCTTCAGCATTTTGTCACTAACTGAAATTCATATAGCAATTTATTAAGCATAAACTAGAGGTGGAAAATAGCTGAACGTATGTAGCACCCAGTGAGGATCAAACTCACTAATCAACTGTAATTGATCAACAAAGACAAGCTTACGAACCACGTCGAGGCGCCCAAATTGTACTTCATTTACAGGGATTCCCGAGTTTTTCGAAGAACCTTAATTTATTTCTCTATTGAGTGTTATCTTAAAAATTAATAATTTTTCTTTGCGGATAGTATAATAATTGAATTAGAACCTGGGTTGAAGAATCGCAGAGCCGAGTTTGAATTCCAGTCAGGTTCAATACATTCACCTACGCGCAAATATCCTTGGGAAAGATATGAATGTATTTCTCCAGCAATGGTTAAAAAAAACAAAAAAACAAACTTATTTTTAGAAAAAAAACAAACTTATTTTTAGAAAAAAAACAAACTTATTTTTAGAAAAAAAAACTTATTTTTAGAAAAAAAAACTTATTTTTAGAAAAAAATATTATTTTTAGAAAAAAATATTATTTTTAGAAAAAAAAATTATTTTTAGAAAAAAAAACAAACTTATTTTTAGAAAAAAAAACTTATTTTTAGAAAAAAAAATTATTTTTAGAAAAAAAAACAAAATTATTTTTAGAAAAAAAAAAACTTATTTTTAGAAAAAACAAACTTATTTTTAGAAAAAACAAACAAACTTATTTTTAGAAAAAAAAACAAAATTATTTTTAGAAAAAAACAAACTTATTTTTAGAAAAAACAAACAAACTTATTTTTAGAAAGATAAATTATTTTTAGAAAAAAACAAAATTATTTTTAGAAAAAAAACAAACTTATTTTTAGAAAAAACAAACAAACTTATTTTTAGAAAAAAAAATTAATTTTAGAAAAAAAAACAAAATTATTTTTAGAAAAAAAACAAACTTATTTTTAGAAAAAAACAAACAAACTTATTTTTAGAAAAAAAAATTATTTTTACTAAAAAAAATTATTACCATATTTTCTTGTGTATAATAAGACTTCTAAACAAAAATTAAAGGTAAAAAGTGGGGCGCATTATATACAGGTACACGTTTTCATGATGTTTTTTTGCATATTAAAAAATCTTATTGAAATAACAATACTGCAAATAGAATCAAAAGAGCAGCAATTAGATAGTCAGTGATAAACGTTTGGGCAATCATGTCTGAGATCAGTTTATTACTTCATAATAATAGAAAACCGATTCCCCATTTTATGACCACTAGAAGCCTTAATCATGATTCCAACTATTATATTCAGTACTTGCCATATGTGATAAACGCTTGGGCGATCATGTCTCTAAAAACATATGACTGACTGGGCAGAAAATCATCCTGCAGTAGGTTGCCATTACTTTCTGCGGTAGACTGATTGCCAATCGAGGCTATAGAACCTAATCTGTCCTGGTATTTGACCTATAGCTGAAGTGAGAAGAGATGGATTATATTATATTATTATATTAATAAGCAGTAATTAGTGGGTGATCAATTTATTACTTCATAACAATAGAAAACCGACCCCCCCCCACTTTATGACCAGTAGAAGCCTTAATTTAAGTTTCCAACTATTATATTCAGCCAGTAATTTAAGTGCCATACGTGATACACGTTTTGGGTGATCATGTCTCAAAGTGACATGATTGACTGGGTAGAAGATTATCCCGTAGTAGGTTGCCATTACTTTCTGCGGTAGACTGGTTGCTACCCATGGCTATAGAACCCAGTCTGTCCTGTTATTTGACCTATAGCTGAAGATCGATTGTATTATATTATTATATAAGTAGGGGATCAGTTTATTACTTCATAAAAATAGAACACCGATCCCCCACTTTATGCCCACTAGAAGCTTTTATTAAAGTTTCCAACTATTATATTCAGTCAGTCAGTTAAGTGACATACGTGAACACACTTGGGCGATCATGTCTCGAAAGAGACATGACTGACTGGCCAGAAGATTATCCCGCAGTAGATTGCTATTACTTTCTGCCTTAGACTGGTTGCTAAACAAGGCTATAGAACTTTATTTAGCCTGCTATTTAACCTATAGAGGAAAGAAGAAACAGAATACCTTTACATATTAATAACTTTCCCCAAGGGTATTTGCGCGTAAGTGAATGCAACAAATTCAAGTGTCATTCGAACCCAGCTCTCCGATTTCTCGTTCCGAGACGATATCCACTGCACCATGACGTACATCAACCGGTAATATGAAATTTAAAGAAATTTACGGAAGTAGATTTTTAAAAATGAATACACAAGATTTGTCATGTTTTTTATGATGTTAATGTTACAAGAAAGAATCTTTCTCCAAAAATTCAAAAATAAATTTTGAAATGAAAGTTAGAAGAAACAAGTAATGGCCAAACATCTCGTAAATTTCTTTCCGTTAATATCGTATTATACACGGGCTTCGTATTATATACAGGAACATAGGGTCGTATTATACACAGGAGCATGGGGTCGTATTATACTAAAGGATATAATTTATTACCTGTTTTTAGCTTCAGAAACACGGGGTCGTATTATACACGGGCTTCGTATTATACACAGGAACATAGGGGCGTATTATACACAGGAGCATGGAGTCGTATTATACTCAAGGATATAATTTATTCCCTGTTTTTAAGTTCAGAAATACGGGGTCGTTATACACAGGCGTCGTATTATACACAGAAACATGAGGTCGTACTATACACAGGAGCATTGACTCGTATTATACTTAAGGATGTATTTTATTCCGTTTTTAACTTCAGTAACACGGGGTCGTACTATACACGGGCGTCGTATTATACACAGGATTATGGGCTCGTATTATACTCAAGAAAATACGGTAGCTTTAAAAATTGTTAATGTAATAATCATACGCAAGGAAAAGATTAGTCTTACAATCCCCTCCCGCCAAATATTTTTTGACTTTCAATAACAACGGGTTGATAAACCGTAAAAAAAAAATAGGTTAATAGAAACTATATCAAAGGATTTTTTTCAGGATTCGAAAAATTTCCTTTTTTTTAAATTTTTTTAAGAAACTATTTTTGATGAAATGCTATTCGTTTTCTTTTTCTTTGCATATTTATTTATTTAAATTTTAAACTTACTCTATTAATACCATCCGCTCTTATTAAAAAAAATTGTTTATTTGGGCATACCATAACATCTCCATTGTTTGCTCTCTTTTTTTTATTACTACAGAAACGACAGGCAAAGAGTCGTCAGCATTTCCCCTATCGTTTCTTTGGTGAGGTAAGTCGGGAATTAATCACCAATCAAGGGTCTGACGAAATTGTAGGAACGTGTAAGACTTTTGAAGGTTACCCCTGAAAAAGCCGAGGAGAGAATGGCAACGTTTTGTTTCCTACTGAAAGAGTGCATGAAAGTGCGTGGGTTTTAATTGAAAATGGAATCGATTTGTGTTCAATTGAGTTTACTTTGCACTAAAGCCCTCGTGAAAGATATGAATGTATCTTCCCCTCTTGGCTATGGGTTAAATGCAGGAGACATTGGGCCTTGGGTAAATAAATGACAACAATAAACTATTCCTCTTTGTTGACCAAGAATAATTATAGCAATCTATATTTTAGAGATATTAAATTAAAGGAAGATGCGAATGACCATATGATTTAAGCATCATCCGTTTAGTACCATACGTGATACAGGCTTGGGCGATCATGTCTCGAAAGAGACATGATTGACTGGGCAGAAGATTATCCCGCTGTAGGTTGCCATTGCTTTCTGTAGTAGACTGGTTGCCGACCAAGGCTATAGAACCCAATCTGTCCTGTTATTTAACCCATGACTGGAAGGAATATACGGATTAATACCTTTCCCAAGGTGAAGGCAATGCATTCAGCTGGAATTCGAACTCGGCTCCCCGATTTCTCGTTCCGAGCCGAAGTATCATAGATAACCGAAAAAAGTTAATTTTAATGTATTTTTTTAATTAATTCTACCCCCGCCCAACAAGACAATAATAGTCGCTGAGATGCAAAATCTTTTAAGGGGAGAGAACAATAAAAGAACAAGAATTAAAAAATCAGACAATAACAATTGACATTGCATTTATATTTTTTAAACATCAAAGTTGACTAGGAAGCAAAAACCAAGAAGAGAGTTCCACAATCGAGAAACGCGAGAGTAAAGAAACTGTTAGCAAAGAACATACGGTTACATCTAGCAATTTCAACTGTAAAATGATGAGACCTTGCCGCCAATCCAGTACTGACCTTCAGTCCATAAAAGCTGGCTAACGCAGAGTTATGCTCATCAGAACAGTTAGCATGCAATTATTTATAGAAAAAGCAAGTTACATTCCGGTTATCGGAAAGTGACCGAAGCCGAAATGCCAGGTCAGGACCAATAACATTGCACATTCTTTGGATCTTATCTGCGTTTCTAAAAAACATAGCAGAAACACCATAACTAGATGCGACAGTAATATTCAAAGTGATGTACTGAATGTGCAATGAATATGTATGCACCTTGGTTCTCCGTCAGAGTAATGTGATTGGCTGGTGTCAACTATAATTACCGACTAAGGCGAAGGGACATAGGGGCCTACGTCCATAGGTCCTACCGCTAGAGGTCTACTGGTCTACCACTAGACCACTAGATTTTTACAAGTCTACGACTATCGGTCTACGTGTATTGACTACGTCTACGTCTCAGGATACTGCACACGACGAGTACCGTTCATTACGTCTACGTGTTAGATTGTCCCACCAGGTTACATTTGCCTAAACCGCTTAACTACCTCGAATATATATATATATATATATATATATATATATATATATATATATATAATAACAAGACCGACTCTGTACGTATCTAAATCCTAAAATTTTACAAAAGTAAACTTTGAGGACCACAACTAACCGGCAGAATCTAACTCCGTTACTGTCCGTCGCTATAAAGCGTTGGACAAGAGGGGGGGAAAAAAGAAAACCGCGGAGTACCGACAATACATACAGTACCTCGCAGCAAAGAAAAAAAAACCCTCCAACGGAACCAACCACAAAGAAAGAAAAGAAAAGTGCTCGATACAAACTAACCAAATCGAATTAACAAAGAGGAAGTAACGTAGAGCAAAAACACACGTGAAAAGATCACAAGATCGCCAAGACCTACCGCGGTTTCGCACAACGGCTCGTCAGGCCCTGACTTGAGCCGTTGTGCGAAACCGCGGTAGGTCTTGGCGATCTTGTGATCTTTTCACGTGTATATATATATATATATATATATTCATTACAAATTGTCGGTTGCTTATAACCAAGTTTCGTTAAAATTCGTTAATATATATATATATATATCCCGTTCCAGGACATAACAAAAAGCAAGGACGAATGGGAGACTTAAAAATATGATATCTCAGTCCTATCGATTGTTACTTAAACTTTCCGATTTTCAAAAAAACAAAAAAAAAATTGAAACAATTATAATATTTAAACAAATTTGTGTGGGGGGGTCAGTTTCTCATACAACGTTAAAGTAAATCAATCCTCCATTTTCAACCCACTATAAGGTTGTATGAGAAACTGGTCCCTCCCCTAAAATTGTTTAAATATTGAAATTTTTTCAATTTATATTTTGTCATTCGTAAAATTTAATGTGTAAAAGACAATTTTGCACTGAAAAAAGTCCAAAAAATTTGATAATGAACAAATTTACAGGTGGCGGTAATGTCGTACCGACCGGCGACTGGTTTCAAAATGGAGGCTCGATTTACTATGGTAGACTTAAAAAAGCTAGATTCTGTAGCAAGAAATTGTTTAGCACGACACAGGTTGTATTTTGGGACTGTTTGTGAGAAAGGAATGTTTCTTTGACATTTATTTAGTTATATTATTTTAATTAGTGACATTTTCCCGCGTTCTATCAGGGCAGACAATGGATGCAATGATGTCAGAACGCAACACGACGAGATGTGACGTTACTATATGTAAAATATCTTTTTATACTATTTTCGAGCAGGTGTGCAGTAAAACTGCACAGTTTTCAGTTTCCGGAAGGCCGGAGAATACAACGACCAAAGATTCGTGAATGGGACAGTAAAGACAAATGACCGGACAATGTAAATAGTTACAATACCGCATCTCAGAAATCTTTTTTTCTAAGATTTTGAAAAGAATTTATTAATAGCAGTCACAAATGCCAATCGATAAAGCAGCATGATAAGCTGACCTTTGTACATATTTGAGTATACATATTTTAATTGAATCATTTCTGCGTTTTACGCAATGAGAAAGATGTCTTTGATAAAGTGCTTTTTGTGTTAGTGTTGGCAGCAAATACCTTCGAGACAGACACACTTTGAGAGACGATATTTTAAACAGGAACGTTTTAAAGTGTGGTAAAGATAGATACATAACTAGATAGATGAAAAGACTAAGATAGATAGATAGAGAGATAGATAGATAGTCATCCACATACAGATTTGTTTCGCTGTATCACAGCTCATCAGTACAGTTAGACTCCGATTGCTTTTAACCAAGGATTGAAACCCGACCGAAGTGTCGTCAGTCGGCGATTCTACCTCTGGGCTATGGGCACTCGCTAGAAGAAGGTAGACTTTTTAGCATGTATATTATCATTATACACGCCCAATAGCCAGAGTGCTCTAATTCATTACTAAATGAGCGATGCGTAGATACCAGAGTAGCTACTGTTTTTCAAAGTCTACCATTCTCCCAGAGAGCTCAATCAGAGTGTGAGAGCGTAACAGACTGATACATATACCCTACCGGCCATAATTATTAGGCGACCCCAGTCTTTGCCTCGGCCAGCCAATAAGAAGAGACTAGCATGGGGAAGATAGCACAGAAACTGGACACCAGAACAGTTCATTTGATGCACATGTTATTGTGCAGTGTTAACAAAAGAACCATTCTATTTTCATTTAGAGTTATTCACTTGGCAATAAATACTAAAAATAGTATGAAATACATACATTTTTTAAAAAAACAAACTGGGGTAGCCTAATAATTTTGACCGGTAGTATTTATATATATATATATATATATATATATATATATATATACGAAAAAAATCGCAAGATCGCCAAGACCCTGACGAGCCGTTGTGCGAAACCGCGGTAGGTCTTGGCGATCTTGCGATTTTTTCGTGTGTTTTTGCTCTGCGTAACTGCCTTTTTGTTAACACTTTTTGGTTAGTTTAGTATCGAGCACTTTTCTTTCCTGGTGGTTCGTTCCGTTCGAGGGTTTTTTTTTTCTTTACTGTGAAGAACCGTATGTATTGTCGGTCCTACGCAGTTTTCTTTTTTTTCCCCTCTTTGTCCAAAGCTCTATAGCCGAGGACAATAACGGAGTTAGATTCTGCTGGTTATTCGTGGTCTTTAAAAGTTTCTTGTGTAACATTTTAAGATTAGAATACGTACAGAGTCGGTTTTATTATATATATATATATATATATATATATATATATATAAACAGTCATATAGCTAGAGACATAGAGATAGATAGACATAGATAGAACAAATGAACAGACTGAGACAGATATAGACGAACATAATGAGATAGATAGATAGATAGATAGAATGAAAAATAGAAAAAAAATCATTTTTATTGTTGTGTGCCGTGGTTTTGTTTCTGTCGTAAACTAACATAATTTTATGAAAGTACTGTAACTAACGTCTTATCTGGACGGAAAGCTAAGACTTCTTCAGTCTTTCGTCACAAGTTCGAAGGAAGTGGACACCTCATGCTAAATTTATGCTAAGTCGCATTCTCTTACCGTATTTGGTGGTGGTGGGGGACAGATAATTTCCAATTGACAGAGAAATGAATGTCGATGCATGGCGTTTAATTGTTTAACAATGCCTTGATGTAACTGTTCTGTATCCATAAATTTGTTCCACGGCGACGGTAGCACACTATATTTTGATCGGTAGAAGCATTCTCTGTCTCTCTCGTCTTTAAAAATTTAGGTGGTTATGGCTCTCCAAAGCTTACTTTTTTTGCTGCATTCTGCACCATTTGTTGCTTTATGACCTTTCTTTATCTCTGTTGCACTTTATCTTCCATTACTGCCTGCTTACCCCTGCTTCACTTATCACCGATGCGTTCTGTGAGTGTTAATTTCGCCGAACATTCTTTCCTCCATTATATGTACTTTCAACGTTATTCTTTTTCTAATCAGAAACATTTATCAATGTTTTCGTTCATAATTGTCAATTAGGTGCCCCAGGCTAAATTCAGAAATATTTTACACACACACACACACACACACACACACACACACACACACACACACACACACACACACACACACACACGGGGGGGGGTAAAAAAAGAAGGGGAAAGTAAAAAAAGAAACAAAGTACATGAACAAAAAGTCAAGTACCTGTAAGAAAGAAAAAACCCAAAACGAAAACCTTAACACTAAAGCGCTCAATACGAAGGTAGAACAACAGAGACAGAGAATCAAAGCAGGAGCTAATAAACCTGCCTAGGTTTCAACCTACGGCTCGTCAGGGTAAATAATATATATATATATATATATATATATATATATATATATATATAGTGTTGAGTTGTGGTAATATTTAGTGCCAAGATTGATGTTTTTCAGTAGTTTACTGATACATGGAAATTTCGGCAAGCAGTTTTTGTTTTATAAAGTGCTCAATATCGAGATGGAGAAAGAGCGCTATCTCAGTCTGTTCATATCTATCTCAGTCTGTTCATATCTATCTATCTATCTATCTATCTATCTATCTATCTATCTATCTCAGTCTGTTCATATCTATCTATCTATCTATCTATCTATCTATCTATCTCAGTCTGTTCATATCTATCTATCTATCTATCTATCTATCTATCCAAAAAAGACTCTCAACACATCGCAACCAGATGCACAATAAATACAAACAGGATGAAAAATCATAAAAATTTAAGTCGTACTAATTTATCTCTCGTTGATCCTAATAAAAAATAAACTTGATAGTATATTATAAAGAACAGAATACTACTAATTTAATTAAGCGTAATAACTCACCAACTGATATATTGCGTAAAACCAACATTATATATCAGTTCAAATGTCCCTTGAAAGTAAGTATCTCCGAATATATATATATATATATATATATATATATATATATATATATATATATATATATATATATATATATATATATATTCAGAGCAGATATAGTTGTTGCGATGAATCGAAAATTGAATTGTATAGGCCTGATTAAAACCTCGTTTAGACTGGAGGTCATTCGTGGTCGAGCGGTCTAAAATGTTGCCAGATCAAATGGTAGCTTTCCCCCTATGTAGATAGGGGTCGCAGGTTCGAATCCTGCCGAATGACACACATTTTTGTAATAAAAATTAATCGTACATAATCAGGTCAGTAGATATAAATATATAAGACTATTTAATTAAAAACAGAATATCTACTTAAATACGAGTATCGATAAAAAATAATGTTCAAACAATTCATTTCATACATATATATGTATATTCAATCTGCTCTTATCTATTTATCTCAATCTGCTCAATCGCTGTCTGTATCTTGCTCTCTCCCTCTCTCTCTCTCTCTATATATATATATATATATATATATATATAATGCATATTTAGGTAGTAATGATTCAGTTATATATTAAATACCAAAGAAAAAGAATAATTGTCTATACTTCTGAGATGAGATAGTGTTTACATTGTTCGGACTGTTGTCCTTATCTTTATTGCCATGTTTACTTCTTAAAGAAGACCGAAGCGTACAACGGCTGAAACGTCATAAACATGACAATAAAAACGAGGACAACAGTCCGAACATTTTCAGTTATGTACAGGCAAAGAATATTGTGTTTCTTTTTCATGTAGCGTTTGTTTTTTGTACAAGAAAAAAGTGACCAATTTCAAGCACAAAAACATGGATGATAATCATCAGGAGATGAGGGAAAGCTATAACGATGTACTTTTGTTCAGTGGGTCATCTAGTCTAAGCCGTAAGTGGCGACAATGATTTCGTCAAACGACGGCGGAAGAGAAGGCGAGGTTATCGCTTTTGCTCTCAAATGCCCAAGGTTTATTATTGTCATCCGGAGAGCGGAACGAACTGGCTGGACTACGCGATTGTCCCCCAAAGGGAGAGGCATCATTTTCATTGGCGACAACGGATAGACCAAAGACTCGCAGTTATGGCCCCGAACTCGTTTGTCCCGACAACTGAAAGCGCTCGTTTATACAAAAGCGGCTCCTCCGTCGGCTAGCTAAAAGGAGTTGAGGGTGTTAATAATCTCCTTCCAGGACATGTTTTTCACCGTTCAATGGGCCTAACATGCAAATTATTAATCAGACATGATAAAATCAAACAAGTAACTTTTTTTCAGCGCAGTTCTATAGAATTACCCCCTTAGCTTTACGATTGACAAAAAATCTTTGAAAAATTTCTATATTTAAACATTTTTGGCGGGTAATCAGTTTCTCATACAACGTTATAGTAAATCGAGCCTCCATTTTGAAACCAGTCGTCGGTACGACATTACCGCCACCTGTAAATTTGTTCATTATCAAATTTTTGGGACTTTTTTCAGTGCAAAATTGTTTTTTACACATTAAACTTTACGAATGACAAAATAAAAATTGGAAAAATTTCGATATTTAAACAATTTTAGAGGAGGGACCAGTTTCTCATACAACCTTATAGTGGATTGAAAATGGAGGATTGATTTACTTTAACGTTGTATGAGAAACTGACCCCCCACACAAATTTGTTTAAATATTGTAATTGTTTCTTTTTTTTTTTTTTTTTAAATCGGAAAGTTTAAGTAACAATCTATAGGACTGCGCTGAAAAAAGTAAAAAAAAAAAAAATGAAAAACAAAGCGACCCCAATGCGAGTGGGTTGAAAATGTAGGATCGATTTACTATAACGTTGTATGAGAAATTGACCCCCCGCCACAAAGTGGTTTAAATATTGTAATATTTCAAAATGCTTTTGATAATCAGAAAGTTTAAGTAACAGTTGATAGGACTGCGCTGAAAAAAGTAGGAAAAAAAAAATGTAAAACAACGAAATTAACATAAATAAAGTGACTCCCAACGCGAGTGGATTGAAAATAGAGGATCGATTTACTATAACGTTGTATGAGAAATTGACACCCACCCCCGACAAAGTGGTTGAAATATTGTAATATTTCAAAATTTTTTTGATAATCGGAAAGTTTATGTAACAATTGAAAGGACTGCGCTGAAAAAAGTAGAAAAAAAAAATGAAAAACAACGAAATCAAACGTGGTGGTAGTCTGCTTCAGTTCCGCCTTAAATTGTTTTCTGTTTTGTGTTAGAACACACGGGACAGAAAGTGCAACACCAAAACCCGAACGTGCATTGAGATAGCCGAAGATACCTTCCAAAAGCTAAGTAGAGTATTAGGAAATTTTAATTTTCATAAATCACCTTCTGATGTTATCAGTTCTCAACTCAATATTTATAGTGATAACAGAATTGTTTACTCCTTTCTAAATATTGTTTACTCCTTTCTAAATATTGTTTACTCCTTTCTAAATATTGTTTACTCCTTTCTAAATCTTATTGGTTCGATAAAGCTTATCTAAAAGAAATACCTACATTTTGCTGTTAAAAGGGACAAGGCATGGCTTGTTAAATTTAACACCTCAAAATGAAACTCTTCATTTGTAATCATCTGAAGGAACACTTTTTATCTTTCATCAGCCCGGCTGATGCTAACCTTGAGACAAGGCACTCATTACGCCTTCTCAGACTAACTGACATGAAGTGGAAAGATTATATCGAATCAGTTACTAAGCCTGCAGCTAAGACAGTTGATCCCTGTGTCGTTCTTGTTTTTTCTCGTCAGAATCTACAATTCGTTTATGTTTTAAATATTGCTGCCACATATGGTCCGGAGCTCCTGCCATTTACCTTGAGCGCCGAGTTAAGACCCAAAGAAGAATATGCAATTTTATTGGTCCTAACCTGGTGTCTCGGTTTCACTCAAGGTAGTGAAGAAAAGCAAGAAGGGATTAAGCATCAATGGTTGTTAGCAAAAGGAACAGCCAACATGCAAAGTACAAATAAGCAATACCAAAATGAAACAAATTAAATATCTGGTCAGTTTGAACACTTCGAAAATATTTGAATAGTTTTCCATCCTGCGTTGGAACACACGGGACGGAAAAGGCGATATCAAAAATCTCAAAGGTGCACGGGAATAGCCTTCTAAAAGCTAAGCAGAGTATTACTAAACAAAAAAAAAAAGCTTTGTTAGAAACAAAGAGAAGTGAACTAAACAGTTATTTGACCTACACTAGCGGCCATAATTATTAGGCCACCCCAGTGTTTAAAAAAAAAAGGATGTATTTCATACTATTTTTTACTATTTCTTGCCAAGTGAATAATTGTAAATGAAAATAGAATGGTACTTTTGTTATTATTACTGTGGAAAATTTAACAAGGCAAATAGCGACAATTTACCCATCGCACCCTGTGGAGAAAATATATATATATATATATATATATACACACACACACACACACTGCCGGTCATAATTATTAAGCCACCCCATTGTTTTAAAAAAAAATGATGTATTTCATACTATTTATTGCTAAGTGAATAATTGTAAATAGAATGGTACTTTTGTTATTATTCAGTCAGTCAGTTAAGTGCCATACGTGATACACGCTTAGACGATCATGTCTCGAAAGAGACATGACTGACTGGGCAGTAATTAGTGGAGGATCAGGTTATTACTTTATAACAATAGAAAACCGATCCCCCACTTTATGACCAGTAGAAACCTTAATCATGATTTCAACTGTTATATTCAGTCAGTCAGTTAAGAGCCATACGTGATACACGCTTGGACGATCATGTCTCGAAAGAGACATGACTGACTGGGCAGTAATTAGTGGGGGATCAGTTTATTACTTTATAACAATAGAAAACCGATCCCCCCACTTTATGACCAGTAGAAATCTTAATCATGATTTCAACTGTTATATTCAGTCAGTCAGTTAAGTGCCATACGTGATACACGCTTGGGCGATCATGTCTCGAAAGAGACATGACTGACTGGGCAGAAGATTATCCCGCAGTAGGTTGCCATTGCTTTTTGCGGTAGATTAGTTGCCGACCAAGGCTATTTAACCCATAACTGGAAGGAAGAGACGGATTAATACCTTTCCCAATAGTATTTGCGCGTAAGTGAATAAAATGGATTCAACCGGAATTTGAACTCGGCTCCCCGGTTTCTCGTTCCGAGCCGATATCCACTGTACCACAACGCACATCCTTATTATTTGTTATTATTACTGTGGAAAATTTCACAAGGCAAATAGCGACAATTTACCCATCGTCGCACCCTGTAGAATATATATATATATATATATATATATATATATATATATATATATATATATATATATATATATATATATATATATATATATATATATATATATATATATATATATATATATATATATACACTACCGGCCATAATTATTAAGCCACCCCAGTGTTTTAAAAAAAATGATGTATTATTACATACTATTTTTTAGTATTTATCGCCAAGTGAATAGTTGTAAATGAAAATAGAATGGTTCTTTTGTTAATACTGCGCAATAACATGTGCATCAAGTGAATTTATAAATATTTAATAATTACCTATATTGCAGTTTCATCAATGGAAGAATGAAGAAAATTTAGGGCGATTCGGACGAGTTCATTTTGTTTCCTTGCCTTGTAAAATTTTGCAAAGTAATAATAACAAAAGAACAATTCTATTTTCATTTAGAATTATCCACTAAAAATAGTATGAATACATCATTTCTTTAAAAAAAAGTCTGGGGTGGTCTAATAATTATGGCCGGTAGTGTACATGCCTCGGTAGTGTACATGCCTCGGTTGTGTCAAAAGTCATTAGAGAACTTGGAGCGGTTTTAAAGATTTTACAAAAACATCTTGATATTATCGGAATTGCACCCAGTATAACAATGTTGCAAAGGACGGTTATCTCAGACACAGCATGCTGTCTGAGATCATGTGCCTTAACAGCGAATTTCATTAATAATTGTTAAATTCATGAATATTTATCAAAGTTACGACACTAATTTCAGATTTCCGTTGTTGCATAAAGCGAGTGAGGGTAGCAACATTTCATACACATATTTTATAATAATAATAATAATAATAATAATAATAATAATAATAATAATGATACTAAACATCTATACAGACAGAAAATTTTGAAGCAAATAGGCCGGACATTATTGTTAAAAACCAAAAGAAAAAAACTTGCCTATTAATTAATATGGCTTGACCCTCTGTTTGTAACATAGCAACCAAGGAATTCGAAAAACTGTCAAAATATGAAGACCTGGAAATTGAAATAGAAAAAAATGTGAAAATTAAAAACAAGAGTTGTGCCAGTGATAGTAGGTGCACTTGGAATGATAGAAAATGGAACAAAACAACATATTGAAAGAATCCCTGGAAACCCCAGCTTAAGAGATATACAAAAAATTGTCTTGTTAAGTACAGCACACACACTAAGGAAAACTGTCTATGTAACGCTAGGGATGATAGGGGAGATAGAAAAAACATGAAATGGAGTCATAACAACACACCACGACCTGCGTCAGGTCTTCCTGCAGAATTGGTAGATTGTGCGACGAGAGCAGAATCGATTTATAATGAAAAATGACATAATAATAATAATAATAATAATAATAATAATAATGGAGGAATCAGACGAGAACAGAGAAATCAGAATTGTCGGACTCTCTTTCTTCGGATCGAGGGGAAAACGGAAGATGATATGGAGAAAAAAAGAAAAAAAAAAGAAAGAAAAAAATCCTGAGCCCGAACCGGCCTAATGCACAGTCTACGGCAAATGTTTGACCGAGATTAAGGGCTTCGAATTCCAATTATAGAAATCGACCTTATGTCACACACGGTATCACTGGGGAGGGTTCTGGTAAATATCCAGAATTACTTTGGTAGTAGTAACCTGAAGAAAAAAAAAAAGAAGAAAATGAAAATTTTTTTTTACATTCAATCAGTTAAGTGCTCTACGTAAAACACGCTTGGGCCATCATGTCTCGAAAGAGACATGACTGACTGAGCAGAAGATTATCCTGCAGTAGGTTGCCATTGCTTTCTGCGGTAGATTGGTTGCCAGCCAAGGCTATAGAACCCAATCTGTCCTGTTATTTAACCCATAACTGGAAGGAAGAGACGGATTAATACCTTTCCCAAGGGTATTTGCGCGTAAGTGATTGCAATGAATTCAAATGAAATTCGAACTCGGCTCCCCGATTTCTCGTTCCGAGCCGATATCCACTGCACTACAACGCTTTTCTTTCTTGTTCATGTCCATATTCTTGCATGTCTTTTCTTTTTAAAGGCACGATTTTCAAATAACAAATGAGAATTAACAAAATAATCTTTCATGTCGCACTCTTAATTGCTTTGCAAAAGTTTTGACGTCCATTTGTTTGTTTGATTTGTTTTTTTACTCATATTGTTGGTAAGCTTTTCTTTTTTTTTGCTAAAATCTTTGTTGTTCTGCCTGCTTTCTGTCAATAAACACTAATCTATACAATGGGTAAGTCTTTTTAAAATAACACCTTAAACACTATCCAAGGACACACACACAATAACACATATAAATATATATGTGTGTGTGTATATGTGTGTGTATGTAGACATATTTAAAGAAGTAAAGAATTTTTATTTATTATTCCGACATATTTTTATTTTATAAGTTATTTTAGTGGTTACCCACACCTGAGTAAACACTCCGTTTCATTTTTTAAAACAATATTATATTTCTTTTAACGAACTAAAAGATTCGATAAATTTAATTCTCATCAGATTTCTAATTAAGATTTCTAAGTTTAATAGGGTTTCTAATAAAATGGAATGTCTAATGAAATAAGGATAAGCATTAAAAATCACTTTAAAATAACACACACACACACACATCTATCTATCTATCTATCTATCTATCTATCTATCTATCTATCTATCTATATATATATATATATATATATATATATATATATATATAGATTACTTCCCCAAAAATATAAATTTAGATTTCTTGAAATAACTTCGCCTAAATACAATTATACTCCAAACTTGAATAAAAGGAAAAAGAAGAAAAAAGAGGAAAAGAAGGAGAAGAGAAAGAAAAAGAAGGAAGAAAGAGAAGAGGGGTATATATATATTTTACCGAAAAAATCTAAATTGGAAAGAAAAAAACACCCCACCCCTATCACGTCTATGAAAACCTAAACACAGGATCAAAGTAAATACATGAATTAGGTCCACTAACAGCAGACATCAACCAATTAAATGATAGCCAACCATAAAAATGACCACTCAACAGTGCCCCCTTAGAAATCCTGACCAAAAGATATACCCAACCGATAAAAAGATAAAACATACATTCCAACAGATAATACCATTAATCAACAATTTCACACTTACACACCAAATTTATCAAAAGTCTAACGCTCAAAACGAGACATTCACTTAATTAGCAATAACCCCAACCAACCCCCACGACAACAACGAACCAAATATAAACAGAGAATGATTCCAAACCTTTATTTCCCCTGAAGAAGTGTTTAAATCCAAACACTGAAACAAACATATGATTGTAGTGAAGAGGACATATATAGAAGAAATTATGTACATGTTCTAAAACATAATATATATATATATATATATATCATAAATAAAACTCCAAATACTACATTCGTTGTATACCTATTTCAAATACTATTTACATCGAGCCGTCCATCTCGATCATTTTCAATATCAACAAAATTAATATTATTAGGTTGTCCCAAAAGTTTGTAAACACTTGCAAAAAATTGAAATTTCACTCGCCAAGTATTCTAAGGTTACCAGAAAACACTTGTAAAAAATTGAAATTTTACTCGCAAAAACAACAAAGATTATTGCTCAAAATAAAGACCATCATTTTCCAAGAGTTTCTGCCATCGATCTGCAAGCTTTCGTATCTAGTCAAAATACCATTCAGCCGGCTTCGAATCAAAAAATTCTTGACACGCTTCCTCGGCTTCGTCAAACGAGACGAATCGGCGGCCCTTCAGAAAGTGTTGCATTGAGCGGAAAAGGCCATAATCTGATGGAGCACAGTCAGGACTGTAGGCTGGATGTGGCAGAACCTCAACGCCGTCCAGCTCTTCAAACTTGTCCTTGGTCTTTCTGGCGGTGTGTGGCTTGGCATTGTCCTGCTGCATCAAAGCACGCTTCCGGTTGATCAGAGCCGGGTACTTTTGCTTCAACTTTTCGTAGACCCGCTCAAGTTGCTGACAGTAAAGTTCGGCACTGATGGCACGACCATTCGGAACCAACTCAAAATGCACGATTCCCTTAAACGCACAACATTGCCGAATCGATGTTGTTTTGTAACCGACGGTGTCTGTTGCTTTTTCTGAACCCATCGCTTGTCTCGATTGTGCTGGACCAGATAGACCCATTTCGCAAGTGTTTTCGAACTTTTGGGACAACCTAACAATGTGATCTGGTTTACATACATATTATTTTTTTGATAATAAAATTAGACCAGTTCACATTTGTATTAAAAAGTGTTCAATACAATTATATTGTAGAACTTTTAAATATTTTCCATTTTCCAATTCGTTTAAAAAATGGAATATATATATATATATATATATATATATATATATATATATATATATATATTCATTCGTTTACGCAACCTTGGTTTCAACCTTTCGGTGCCTTCACACGTTTTATATTAACTGATTTTCCTACGTTTTATTTTTGAATGATTAACAGTAACTTTTAGAACGGATAATTGGAAATTTAAAATTAGGGCGGAGCTGATAAAAAATTGTAAGCATTTTCATCCGGGTTTGTATGATCCTCAAATATGTTTTTTGATGTGTTTATATCCAGACATTATTTCCAGTCTTTCGTTTAACGACATTTCTCGTTTTGGAAATGATACCATGGCTAACCGTCTCTTCTTGGCACAATCTGCCGATATTACCACCTTTACAAGGTCTGGCTATTTTTAATATGCTCTAAGTTACATTTGATACCAGTTATACGTTCTGAAAGTTCCTGTTTTCCTCAACGTTTATATATATATATATATTAAAGAAACTTGGTTATAAGCAACCGACAATTTGAAATGATTTGTGTGAACATTATTTTTGATCGATACTCGTATTTAAGTAGATATTCTGTTTTTAATGAAACAGTATTATATATTTTATTTCTACCAGCTTGATTATTTACGATAATCATCATGTTACGGAAATTAACGAAGATTAATGAAACTGGTTATAAACAACCGACAATTTGAAATGATTTGTTTGAACATTATTTTTTAACGATACTCGTATTTAAGTAGATATTCTGTTTTTAATGAAACAGTATTATATATTTTATTTCTACCAGCTTGATTATTTACGATAAATTTTTATTACGAAAATATATATATTTATATAGATAGGGGTCGCAGGTTCGAATCCTGCCGAATGGCACACATTTTTGTAATAAAAATTTATCGAAAATAATCAGGCCGGTAGATATAAATATATAATACTGTTTCATTCAAAACAGAATATCTACTTAAATACGAGTATCGATAAAAAAATAATGTTCAAACAATTCATTTCATATATATATATATATATATATATATATATGACATAAATATCATATAATATCTTATTGATAGGAAACAGATAGTGTCGAAAAAATGGGCACTGTTGTAGTGATATGAAAGCATATTTTTGTTATAAATTCTAAATAAATATATATATATATATATATATATATATATATATATAAAGAGAGATAGATAGATAGATAGATTATAAATCATAGTTTAGAACATGTACAAATTACAGTTGACTACAAAATTGTACATAGAAATATATACAGTACTATGCAAAAGTATTAAGACAAGAACTATTTTATCATTTATGAGGCATATTGACAGAAAATAAACAATATAATTAAAGTAATTTAATTTGATTTACTCAGCAAATGCTTTTAGCCAGAAAAAATACTTGTTACAAAACAAATTTAATATTTAGTATAATAGCCGTTCGCTTTGAAATAATAAATTAATTGCGACAATTTACCAATCGCACCTATATATATATATATATATATATATATATATATATATATATATATATATATACACACAGAACTGTGCAAAAGTATTAGGACGAGAACTATTTTATCATTTATGAGGCATATTGACAGAAAATAAACAATGTAATTAACGTAATTTTATTTGATTTACTCAGCAAATGCTTTTAGCCAGAAAAAATACTTGTTACAAAATAAATTTAATATTTAGTATAATAGCCTTTTTCTTTGATCGAGCCTTCATTCTGTCAGGAATTGACATCAAAAGCTTCTTCAATGTATCTAATAGTATATCCTGCCAAGCAGCTTGTATTTGTATTCAAAGTGTGTCTTGCAAAATAACTTTAGATTTATTAATTTTCTATCCAAAATATCCTTTAGATGTTCAACAGGATTGAGATAAGGGCTTTGTGAGGGCCAATTCCAATTCCGAAGCCTTGCTTCTTCTTAGTTAAATAACTAGGGTTAGGGTAATAATTATTATACTTACCCCCTACACCATAGCAGCAGCAGTTCCCAGACCAATCCCTCATGCCACTATACACTCAATTGACCAAAAACCCTCTACCACCATTCCTTCTCGGCCTACAGCCATGTGCGACACAAAAAATGGACCTGTCTAATTTTCTCTGTATAACTCCACTCTGTTAATAATAATTTAAATGTTCTATGTCCAATGAACATTAAATGTTCATCCTTTGATAATGGCTTATGTAAGCCGAAAGCTCAGACCTGATAAAAAAATCAACAATTATTGTGATTTCTTGTCGTCTTTCCATGACAACTCTATCAAGCTAATCAGATCATACGAACTGACCTTACACAAAAAAAAATAGACAGAACTTATCTATATTATTCAATGAAACCTGTATTAATATATATATATATATATATATATATATATATATATATATATATATATATATATATATTGAGTAGGTAAATTGGAGTAGATAGACTAATTGTAGTAGATAGACTAAACTATCGCCCCGTTTACACACCACCCACGTCTATTGAACAGGTGAAGAGGATTATCCCTTGTTCCCTGGTTAGGATTTCGTTTCTGGCTTTCTCTTTTTCCAGTCTTTTTACTCTTACGTAGCCCCCTGCACATCAGTGGCGTTATCGCCTTGCTTGGGGTGATATGATTAATATATATATATATATATATATATATATATATATATATATATATATATACGTTATTTTGGTACATATTTATAACAATAGTACCCCCCAAAATAGCATTCTTGCATGTTTCATGTATAGAGTTATTTTAGATGAAGGCAAAATGTAAACACTTAACAAATATTATACACACAGACATACACAAACACAAACAGAAACATACACACAAACATATATATATATATGTTATGTTGCCTGTACAGCATTATTGTGAAGTAAATACAACCAACGGAATAGTATAAAGTAGGTGTATTATCAGGAAGAGAAGTATTTACAAAAGATGCGGTTAGTTTAATCTGAACAAGGGTTTAGTAGAACGTATTGCACGTGAGACGTCATAGTTGACAAATAGAACACTTCCGGTTCAAGACCGGAAATACCCAACTGACTTTTTCACTCGACTTACTTCCACGACTGACTTCCGAGATACTCCCGAGGTATCATCAATACTATTTTATGTAGTGCTTAGAACAGTCCATTACTATAGAAAAAGGTGGAGAGCACCCCAACAATATATATATATATATATATATATATATATATATATATATATTTGTTATACAGACACACACACATTATATATATATATATATATATATATATATATATATATATATAATAATAATAATAATAATAATAATATTTATTAATAAATTATAACATTGATATGTTATAATATCACTACAAAAGTAGCTATTTTGTTTCGACACTTTTTGTGTCTTTTCAAGTGATGTTGTTATTTCGAAATGAATGGCTTTAAAAGGTTAAGAACAAGCAAGACCTCTTTCATCAGGGAGGCATTATTGTATGTACAATGTGGACCAATCAGAGTAAAGCAACTTTTACTTTGGAGAATATGTGGGAAGACTTAAAATTAATCTTGGTGGGCATTTGTATTAAAATTTTTATAAAATTAAGATCAGCATTATTAATTAACTATTATATCTACTATATTTTTGTTGCTAAAAAAAAACTATGTATATATATTTTAACAATTTTGTAGATTTAGAAAATTATTAATATTTTAGACGGGGGAGAGAAAAAAAGAACGCATACATGAATAAACTTACAAACATTCACATATGGAGAAATATTCACAAACACTTGTATATATATATATATATATATATATATATATATATAATATGTGTGTGTGTGTGTGTGTGTGTGTGTGTGTGTGTGTTTGTAACAAAAAAAAACATTGATTGGACAAGTAGACAGCTGAGCAAAACCTGAAACTCATATCAAGACATGGCCGACAATACTAAAAAATGAAATGAATTACAATATCTATACTGAGTGATGTGGTTCGTACCATGTGACATCCAATCGCCCGGATTTATAAAAGACTATGTGCGCTTAGCACGGGGACTGCTGTCATTATCACGGACTTCACGAAGTAACACCTACTAATGCGAGATACTGTAGATATTGGTTGTACCACTCTGTTAATAAAGTAGTTTATCTACATTTCATTGTGTATCTCTTCATTCCACGATACAACAGTTGATTGTTGTCATTATCACGGACTTCGGAATGTAACACCTACTACTGCGAGAGACTGTAAATACTGTATATACATCTTGGTTGTACCACTCTGTTAATAAAGTAGTTTATCTATATTTCTCTGTGTATCTCTTCATTTCATGATACAACAGTGAGAAAAGTAAGAGAAAAAGGCCTAAAAGCAAATCTACCGACTGAGTAAGTGCCCGAACTTAGATGACCTAAACCGAGCACAAAAAAACACCTCCGAACATTAAATCTCATGAAAGGATGGCTTTAGTCGAGTTTCATGCGTCGGCCAAAGAAAAAATGTGCTTTACGCCAAACAGAACTTTGTTTGGCTGTGTGGCTTTCCGTAGCCGATTGGTCGAAAGTACGTCAGATGTGACGGTGGTTCTGCTTAAGAAGGCGGACGCAAGTCCGAAAAGTTATCTTGTCGTTTTATTTGTTTGATTACGGACTTTTAGAAAACAGAAAAATACTGAAAAAAAAACCCCACCGATACGAAAGATCTTCCTGCACTATGAAGCTTGTTATGAACAGCTTCCAAAAATTATAAAGGGTTAACCGACGAAGTTTTGTACAGTACTCTAAACGATAACCCGATAATTTCAAAGCGCAACCCAGGTTGTTCACCAAACGTAGTCCAATCGCTGACTCACGAACCATCTGAGTTATTAGAAGCTAATTTATATCAGTTTGTTGTTTTAGTAGTAAATTTAATTTATTCGCGACTCTTTATTAATGCACCCACCCAGCACACACACACACACACACACACACACACACACACACACACACACACACACACACACACACACACACACACACACACACACACACACCCCCCCCCCACACACACACACCCCCCCCCCACACACACACACACACACACACACACACACACACACACACACACACACACACACACACACACACACACCCAGCACACACATGCACACACCCAGCACACACCCAGCACACACCCACACACACACACACACACAACACACACACACACACACACACACACACACACACACACACACAGCACCCCCCCAGCACACACACACACACACACACACACCCAGCACACACACACACACACACACCCAGCACACACACACACCCAGCACACACATGCACACACCCAGCACACACCCAGCACACACACACACACACACCCAGCACACACACACACACACACACACACACACACACACACACAGCACACACAGACACAGACACACACACACACACACACACACACACACACACACACCATGTTCTTTTTAATTTTCGATGTTTCTGGTAAACTTTTTGTATGTTTGGGTTTTTACAAACGCAACATTTTTTTAACGAAGTGTTGGACGAAAAAGATTTCTTTAAAAAAATTTCATGTGCTTCGTTATTTTAAAAACAGTGTATATAAGGAGAAGGCGCTGAAGAATTATTTATATATGTATATCTGTGTGTGCAAATGTAAATGAGGCTGCCAGTTCCCCGCCCACGTTGTAAGTTCTGTGTACACTACCCAGTGTGGCCCACTTTGTCTTCCGTGACGAGTTGTTTTCCAATTCATAGTTTCAGAATGCATCCACCTTTCTGCAACGTCACAAGAACGCCGATATTAACGAACAGTTCCAGAAGTCGAAACAGATCCAGATCCAGTCCCGTTGTACGGAAGAGTATATACAACTCGGTCCATCCAATCGTATTATCGGAACAGCATCGGAAGACTCCGAGTATGGTAAGATCCGTTCTGTGATTTATAACTCATTATTTGCTTATATTGTTTTTATATACAGTATAACCTGAATATAAGAAACCCGGATATAAGACAAACCCTGGTATAAGAGAGATTTTCTCTTGTCCCGAATTAGAGCCTGTGGTAATTTATATAAATAAAGATCAAACTCAGATATTAGAGAAACCCGGATATAAGAGAAGTTTTATCCGGTCCCGACAACTATCTTATATCAGAGTTACACTGTATATATATATATATATATATATATTTTTTTTAAACGAATCGTGATTAATTCTTAGTCGAGGGATTTTTTTTAATAATAATAATAATACTAGCCATATGACAAGTAAATTGCTTAAAATACTTCAGGACGAGTTCATGTTCGGTTCGCCACCTGATGTAAATTGGCTCTGTCTGTCGCCAATCGAAAGCGTTTGTAAGACTTTGTACGTGACCCAAACATTATAAATCTTTCCAGTGTCTGAAAGCGCTTATTGAGGGTGGACCAGAAACTGATCATCTCTGGTCGGGTCGGGTCGGCGCGGTGAGGGGGTATGATGTTGAGAGACCCGAAACCCCCTAGTGATCCACGCAAAGACATCACTGACGGCACCCTCTAGCGCCCCCCACTGACTATGGTGCGTATGTTTAAAAAAATTATATATATGCTTTTTATTTTGTATTTTAAATTATTCATATTTTGTGATTAGTTTTATTATTGCCGATACAAACTGAAAAGACGAAAGATCGTTTTGTTTACTTCTTTATGAGAATATACAAGAGGGCCAATCAACAAGTTTATCTTCATACCCTGCCTGGTGTCAAACGCTGCTGGTGGCGCCAGGGGTGGAGGTCCCGCCATAGCCACCGAAACCGTGGCATCACCCCTGGTCGGCGGCTGATGAAGACAGAGTATCGCACGTGCTAACGCACGTTGTATGTTACACTCTGCTAAATTCTATAGGTGGTCTCGGAAAAAAAGAATGGGTACACGTTCACCGAACCGCACCTCTTTTCTCATAGGGATAATTTTTTTAACAATTTCATCCGAAGCAAGGCGATAAAAACACAAAGAGTTAGAGAATATGAGAAAAACAACAATTAAAAAGAGATAGCATAAAATGAAAAATAATTATGACGACAGAAGATAGCATGTCTGTTGTTTCAAGTCTCTTCTTCATCTTTGAAAATATCGTGCAGCACTCACTGCTATACAAACGGACAGATATCACGTAGCAGTTTAATACTCTTTTCTTTGTTTCTAGCGAAATTTTCCTATTTCTTAATACTCTGCTTAGCTTCTTTTTTTTTTAATCATATCGACCCAAGCAATGCAGTCTACTGCCACTGGTGCCCAGAGGGTTACATAGAAGGAAAGTTATGAGAAAGAGTGACAGGTTACAGGGCGTGTCAGGAAGTGGGTAAGAAAAGTGTTAAGAAACTGAGAGTGGAGTGGACGGAGAAAGGAGCATGAGAGAGAGGATGCTAGTTAACAAGGGAGGAGATAACTATTGACTTCACACTTAAACTCCTGGAGATTGTATCTGTTAGGGGAGTTGCTGGAGTAGAATTTGTGTTTCACAATACAAAGGTGGGACCTAATTGCTAATCTTGTGGCTCGAGTAAATTTATATATAGGGGAGACTAGTGAGCTAAGTTCATCGGAGCAGAAGCCGTGAAAGTATTTGTAGAAGAGACAAAGAGAATTCACATTGCGCCGGTGAGAAAGTGACTGCATCTGATCTGCCAAGTCGAGATCGATCATATTACAGATTCTCCGTTAGATTTTATCAAGAACTTCTAGGTGGATAGCAGGGGCACCCGACAAGATATGGCAGTAGTATTCAATGCAAGGGCGGATGGTAGATTTGTATCTGTGCAGGATTGTTTCAAACGGGATAAACTTCCTGCACAGAGAACCGACCTTCTTAGCAGCGGATTTAGCTATGGATTCGATATAGTCATTCCACTTGAGGTCTGTTGTGAGAGTTAACCAGAGGAGGCGCAGTGTTTTGCTTTCAGACAGTAAAATGCCTTGCTTGGGGAGATATGATTACAAAAAAAAAATGACGAGGGTCAATTGATAAATAATATATTCAATCCTATTAAAATGCCTACAACAGACAGAATGATGAAACTTGTTTGAAAATCAAGTGAAGTTTATTCTTTCCGATATTACTAGTGTTTGTTGATCAGTAAAATCTCTAAGTTTTAATAATGGTGGGATTAGAATCAAACGAAGTATCTTTATTTCTCGTCAAAATTACGATGATTGATTGATTGATTGATTGATTGATATTTTCATTCCTATAAAACAAGTTTTAGATCTAATCTGAGTAAAGTACTAAGACAGGACAATATCACTAGAAACAAAGAAGAGAGAACTGGATTGCTATGTGATGGAGGATCAATTCCATATTGCAATCAATACATAAACTGACCCCTCACTTTGTGGTCACAGCAGTTTCTATACATTCATATTCCTGAGATCCAAAAGCACAAGGATGCATTCAAGAAGTTGAGCAAAGTATTAAGAAACAGGACAATATCACTAGAAACAAAGAGGAGAGTACTGGATTGCTATGTGATGGGGGATCAATTCCATATTGCAATCAATACATAAACTGACCCCTCACTTTGTGGTCACAGCAGTTTCTATACATTCATATTCCTGAGATCCAAAAGCACAAGGATGCATTCCAGAAGTTGAGTAAAGTACTAAGAAACAGGACAATTTCGCTAGAAACAAAGAAAAGAGTACTGGATTGCTATGTGATGTCGGTTCTTCAATATGGCAATGAATGTTGGACAATATCATCAAAGATGAAGGAAAAACTTGAAGCAATTGAAATATGGTTCTACAAAAGGATGCTTCGGATACCATGGACCGAGCATGTGAGCAATGATGAGGTGCTTGAAAGAATGGCAACGAAATGAAAATTAATAGTGTTTCTGTGACATGCAATAAGGAAAGAGGGCTTGGAGAACCTGATACTAACAGGCCAGATAGAAGGAAAAAGAGACAGAGGAAGGCAGCGGATAACATATTTGAAGGGCCTGATCAGGTGAATAACGGTACGAGGGTTGCGTGGTGCAACAGGAGAAAGCGTGCTAAGAGCCACCAGAGATGGGGAGATGTGGAAGGCCATGATCGCTTACGTCCTGAAAGGACAGGGCACATAAAAGAAGAATGTACGTGCCAACTGTTTAGAAGAAATTATAATGTGGGTATAAAATAGGGGATCAATTCTCTATTATAATCATTATATAAGTTGATCCCTCATTTTATGGCCATGTCTGTTTCTATATATTTATATTCTAGATTTATGGGCTTGAGCTAGTGGATGAAGGAACGAGGGTTGCGTGGTCTAACAGGAGAAAACGTGCTAAGAGCCACCAAGAATAGGGAGAGGTGGAAGGCCATGATCGCCTACGTCCTGAAAGGACAGGGCACATAAAAGAAGAATGTACGTGCCAACTGTTTAGAAGAAATTATAATGTGGGTATAAAATAGGGGATCAATTCTCTATTATAATCATTATATAAATTGATCCCTCATTTTATGGCCATGCCAGTTTCTATACATTTATATTCTAGATTTATGGGCTTGAGCTAGTGGATGAAGGAACGAGGGTTGCGTGTAGCAACAGGAGGAAGCGTGCTAAGAGCCACTAGGAATAGGGAGACGTGGAGAGTGTTGATTGATACGAAAGGTTTCCAAATCCGTAGAACAAGTTTTTACCCTGAAAGAAAACAGAGCTGCTATCAAAACGAAGTAATTTCATTACTTTTTAAAGCTATGAAGATTTTATTGCTATTTACAAAACCGACCAGATAATTTTATGTCAAAATGGAAGAACAAAACCGGTAACCAAAAGGAAGTTAATTTATTTCTCTTCAAAGTCATCAGGGTTTATTGACAAGTAAGATTTCTGGTGCAGTGGATACCGACTCAGAACGACAAATCGAGGAGCCGAGTTCGAATTCCAGTCGAATTTCTTGCATTCATTTACGCACAAATACCCTTGGGAAAAGTATTAATCCGCCCCTTCCTTCCAGTTATGGGTTGAATAACAGGACAGATTGGGTTCTATAGTCTTAGCTGGCAACCAGTCTAGCTCAGAAAGCAATGCCAACCTACTGCGGGATAATCTTCTGCCCCGTCAGTCATGACACAACGAGACATGATCGCCCAAGCGTGTATCACGTATGGCACTTATCTGACTGACTGAATATAATAGTTAGAGTCATGATTACGGCTTCTACTGGTCATAAAGTGGGGGATCGGTTTTCTATTGTTATGAAGTAATAAACTGATTCCCCACTAATGACAACGTTATAATATAATACATCTCTTTTCCCTATAGCTATGAGTCAAATAACAGGACAGATTGGGTTCTATAGCCTTGGCAGGCAACCAGTCTGCCACAGAAAGCAATGGCAACCTACTGCAGGATAATCTTCTGCCAAGTCAGTTATGTATCTTTCGAGACATGATCGCCCAAGCGTGTATCACGTACGGCACTTAACTGACTGACTGAATATAATAGTTGGAAACATAATTAAAACATTTACGGAGCATAAAGTGGGGGGTCGGTTTTCTATTGTTATGAAGTAATAAACTGATCCCCCACTAATTACTACGTTATAATATAATACATCTGTTTTCCCTATAGTTATGAGTCAAATAACAGGGCAGATTGTGTTCTATAGCCTTGGCTGGCAACCAGTCTCCCGCAGAAAGCAATGGCAACCTACTGCGGGATAATCTTCTGCCACGTCAGTCATGTCTCAAAGAGACGTGATTGCCCAAGCATGTATCATGTATGGCACTTAACTGACTGACGGAATCTTGTCAGCAAGTTTCATAAAAGCGACCAGTGTTATCGGCAAGTTGTTCAGTTTGAAAGCTCTTTGGTAAATAAAGTCTTTTAATTCGCTATTGAATACAGGGATTTAAAAACCCAAATATTTCACATAGTGACAGCTTCTCTGACAAGCGAATTTATTGAGGTCATTTCGACTGTCATGTTTGATCCTTAATAATGTCGTGGGAAACGCGAAACGCAGAGTGCAGCATGACCCCTTTTTTTATAAAATGTCACCCCCAGCCATCATTCAGCACTGTTGCTTTCTTCCTGTTTCCACGTTATATATATATATATATATATGTAATACTGTTGGGAAAAAGCGAGCTGGTCACGCAATTTCTCAAGCATCTGGCGTTTTGTTTTGAAAATAAACTGTGCCTGTTAGAAGAGGTCAGATCCTAAAAGACAGCACGTATTTAAGTTGAGGTAAGCTTGGAAGCTTTCTGACAGAGGATCGAAAGTTCGACACTGAGATCGGAAGACGCATTGGTATGACCAAGGGTGCATTTTCAAATGCTAAGTAGAGTATTGCGAGACAGAAATGTCTAATTGAAAACAAAGAAAAGAGTGTTGAACTCTTATGAGATATTTGTCCTTGTGTATCACAGCGAATGTTGGACGATCTACTCAAGGTTGATGAATATGCTCGAGACATCAGAAAGGTGGTTCTACAGAAGGATGCTGAGGATATGCATTGAATACTGCTGCCATATCTGGTCGGGTGCCCCTGCTATTCTCCTCGGGCTTCTCGATAAGATTCAGAGGAGGGTCTGTAATGTGATAGATACCGACTTGGCAGACCGCCTGCAGTCTCTCTCCCACCGGCGCGACGTGGCTTCCCTGTGTCTCTTCTATAAATACTTTCACGACTTCTGCTCCGATGAACTTAGATCACTGGTGCCCCCTAAATACGAATTTGCACGAGATACTAGATCAGCAACTAGATCCCACCCTTTTACAGTGAAACCGATAAAATGCAGCCGTAACTTCTACTCTAACAGTTTCTTTCCTCGCACTTCCCGACTGTGGAATTCCCTTCCACACGATTGCTTCCTCGACGGCTACAATCTCCAGGAGTTTAAATGTAAGGTCAATAGACACCTCCTAACACACTAACTTGCTCCCATTCTATCAAACACTCTTCCCATCTGCCCAACCCTCATCCTCGCTATCCTTACTCATCTGTCACCTTCCTCCTGTCATTCCCTATATCTAACCACTCCTTCTCTTTACCTTCCCCTATGTAGCCCCATGCGCAATAGTGGCAGTGGAATACCTTGCTTGGGGTGAGATGATTAAAAAAAAAAAATACCATTGACTAAGTACGTGAGCAACGATGAGGTGTTAGAGAGAGGGTGAAAACAAGAAAGGTTATACTTAACATCAAAAAACGAAAGATGAAATTCATTGGACACGTAAAGAGGAAGAAGCGTTTGGAGAATTTGATACTCATTGGCTGGATAGCGGGAAAGAAGAGACAGGTGAAAAGAATGCGAGACATATTTGGTGGGCTTGATCAAATGGATGGCGCAGCGGGGTTTGGGAGAGATATCAAGAGGAAAAATATTATCTTCTGCCCAGTCAGTCATGTCTCTCTCGAGACATGATCGCCTAGAGCGTGTATCACGTATGGCACTTAACTGACAGACTGAATATAATAGTAGGGAACAAAGCTTCTAGTGTCATAAAGTGGGGGATCGGTTCTCTATTGTCATGAATTAATAAACTGATCCCCCACTAATTACTACTTATTCATATAATAATGATATAATCTGTCTCTTCTCACCCCATCTGTGTTGAATAGCAGGATAGATTAGATTCTTCTGCCCAGTCAGTCATGTCTCTCTCGAGACATGATCGCCCAGAGCGTGTATCACGTATGGTACTTAACTGACTGACTGAATATAATAGTAGGAAACAAAGCTTCTAGTGTCATAAAGTGGGGGATCGGTTCTCTATTGTCATGAAGTAATGAACTGATCCCCCACTAATTACTACGTCATTATATAATACATCTCTTCTCCCTCTAGCTATGAACCAAATAACAGGACAGATTGGGTTCTATAGCCTTGGCTGGCAACCAGTCTACCGCAGAAACTATTGGCATCCTACCGCGGGAAAATCTTCTCAGATAGTCATGTCTCGAAAGAGACATGATCGGTCAAGCGTGTTTCACGTATGGCACTTAACTGATTGACTGAATATAAGCATGGATATACAAATTTCCAGTTGAGTTTTTTTATATTTACTTCTTTTATAATCATTTTACCCCTACTGGTGCACAGGGGGGTTATAGTGAGGGAAAAAATTTACAGGGTACAGGGTATGTCGAAGATAAGAGAAGAATGGGAATCAAGGAAACAGAAGATGAAAATTGTTTTTCACAAGAGATTTTTTTGCAGGTCAGTCAGTCAGTTAAGCGCCATACGCGAAACACGCTTGGGCGATCATGTCTCGAAAGAGACATGACTGACTGAGCAGAAGATTATCCCACAGTAGGTTGCCATTGCTTTCTGCGGTAGACTGGTTGCCGACCAAGGCTATAGAACCCAATCTGTCCTGTTATTTGACTCATAGCTCGATGGGGAAGAGATGTATTTTATTAATAAGTAGTAATAAATTGGGGGGTCAGTTTATTACTTCAAAACAATATAAATCTGATCCCCCACTTTATGACCAGTAGAAGCCTTAATCATCTTTCCAAATATTATATTCAGTCAGTCAGTTAAGTGCCATACGTGATATATGCTTGGCAATCATGTCACGAAAGAGACATGACTGACTGGACAGAAGATTATCCCGCAGTAAGTTGCCATTGCTTTCTGCGGTAGACTGGTTGCCGACAAAGGCTATAGAACCCAATATGTCCTGTTATTTAACCCATAACTGGAAGGAATAGACGGATTAATACCTTTCCCAATGGTATTTGCGCGTAAGTGAATGCAAGAAATTCAACTGGAATTTGAACTCTGCTCCCTTTGAACTCTGAAAGAAAGAAAGAAAAAAACAAACAAACAAGATACATGGGGTGTTGAAGAATGGATAAAAGATGAGCCGGTTTCAAGAGGACAGAAAATGGCAGTTTAATCTTTTGGAGATTTTAGCAAACAGGGAAACAAGCAAACAGAATCGAGTTTCATCAACGAGAAGTGGGAGAAAAGAAACTATTATAGTAGAAGAGCTGGATATATGGGACCTAGATGTCCCTCTAGTAGCACGCACTAGGAAAAGAAACTCGTTAGAGCAG
>JBBBDQ010000855.1:325000-400000 GCA_037127315.1 Ascarosepion bandense
GAGAATTAGATAGATAGACAGATAGATAGATAGATAGATAGATAGATAGATAGATAGATAGATAGATAGATAGATAGATAGATATGAAGAGAATGTGATCGATATTTTTTTTTATAATCATATCACCCAAAACAAGTCATTTTACTGCCACTGTTTTGCAGGTGTTACGTCGGAGGAAAGTTATGAGAAAGAGTGACAGGTTATAGGGGTGTCAGGAAGTGGGTAAGAGAAGGAGAAGAATACTGATGAGAGTCGAGTGGGCGGAGAAAAGTGATTGAGAGAGAGAGAGAGGATGCAGCTTAGCGAGATAGAAGATGACGATTGACTTTATATTTAAATTTTTGGAGATTGTAGCTGTCGGGGAAGCAAGTAAACAGAAGGTAATTCATATATAGAGGGTACCAGTGAGTTAGGTTCATTGGAGCAGAAGCCGTGAAATCATTTGCAGAAGAGACAGAGGGAAGCCACAATGCGCCGTTGAGAAAGTGACTGTATCTGAGCTGCCAAGTCGGGATCGATCACATTACAGATTCTCCATTGGATTTTGTCAAGGATCCATAGGTGTATAAGCAGGGGCACCCGACAAGATATGGCAGCACTATTCAATGGTAGATTTATATATGTGGTTTCAGCCGGGAAAAACTTCCTGGCCCTACACAGAGAACCGACATTACGCATCAAAGTAGAAAGGCACCTCCATTGTCAGCCTTTACTTTAAAGCTAACGGAGGCCATGTTTGTCTCTGCAATGTTTGCACAACGGAAATATGTCCTCTTTCCTGATCACGAATATGACCACGAGTAAAATATAGCAATAAACCGTGTTTTAATGACAGGTAGCATCTACCGGATGTGGGTGGGCAGGACGGTAAATGGGTGGTTTTGCATGTATCTAACGCTGTCAGAACTGAAATGAATAAAATTATCAAGGTGTTCTTGATTCATGTTTCTATTTAAAAGACAAGAACATATATTTTAACATAGGCATTGATATATATATATATATATATATATATATATATATATATAATATATGTGTGTGTGTGTGTGTGTGTCCATTCACAAACACAGACAACTCATGTTTAACCATCTATGGGCAGATTGCTCTGTCACTATCTTAATAGACAGATATAAAGAGACTGAGATAGTTATGAAAAGATGAGAGAGGTAAATATGAAGAGGTTGATAGATAGATAGATGGATAGATAGATAGATAGATAGATAGATAGATAGATAGATAGATATGAACAGACTGAGATAGATAGATAGATATGAACAGACTGAGATAGATAGATAGATAGATATGAACAGACTGAGATAGATAGATATGAACAGACTGAGATAGATAGATATGAACAGACTGAGATAGATAGATAGATAGATAGATAGATAGATAGATAGATAGATAGATAGATATGAACAGACTGAGATAGATAGATAGATATGAACAGACTGAGATAGATAGATAGATATGAACAGACTGAGATAGATAGATAGATAGATAGATATGAACAGACTGAGATAGATAGATAGATAGATAGATATGAACAGACTGAGATAGATAGATAGATAGATATGAACAGACTGAGATAGATAGATAGATAGATAGATATAGAACAGACTGAGATAGATAGATATGAACAGACTGAGATAGATAGATAGATATGAACAGACTGAGATAGATAGATAGATATGAACAGACTGAGATAGATAGATAGATGTGAACAGATTGTGATAGATAGATAGATAGATAGATATGAACAAACTGAGATAGATAGATAGATAGATAGATAGATAGATAGATAGATATGAACAGACTGAGATAAATGGATAGATAGATATGAACAGACTTAGATAGATAGATAGATAGATAGATAGATAGATAGATAGATAGATAGATAGATATGAACAGACTAGATAGATAGGATATGAACAGAAACTGAGATGATATAGATATAGATAGAACAGACTGAGATGGATAAATAGATAGATAGATATATAGATATGAACAGACTGAGATGGATAAATAGATAGATAGATATATAGATATGAACAGACTGAGATGGATAAATAGATAGATAGATATATAGATATGAACAGACTGAGATGGATAAATAGATAGATAGATATATAGATATGAACAGACTGAGATGGATAAATAGATAGATAGATATATAGATATGAACAGACTGAGATGGATAAATAGATAGATAGATATATAGATATGAACAGACTGAGATGGATAAATAGATAGATAGATATATAGATATGAACAGACTGAGATGGATAAATAGATAGATAGATATATAGATATGAACAGACTGAGATGGATAAATAGATAGATAGATATATAGATATGAACAGACTGAGATGGATAAATAGATAGATAGATATATAGATATGAACAGACTGAGATAGATAGATAGATAGATAGATAGATAGATAGATAGATATGAACAGACTGAGATATATAGATAGATATATATGAACAGATTAAGATAGATAGATAGATAGATAGATAGATAGATAGATAGATAACGAACAGATTAAGATATATATATATATATATATATATATATATATATATATAGATAGATAGATAGATAACGAAGAGATTAAGATAGATAGATAGATAGATAACGAAGAGATTAAGATAGATAGATAGATAACGAAGAGATTAAGATAGATAGATAGATAGATAACGAACAGATTAAGATAGATAGATAGATAGATAGATAGATAGATAGATAGATAACGATCAGATTAAGATAGATAGATAGATAACGAACAGATTAAGACATATAGATAGATAGATAGATAGATAGATAGATAGATGTGAACAGACTGAGATAGGGTGTATTAGCATAAATTAACAATTCTGTTCTTTCGTCTGTGTATTTATGTATTTTCTACTCAGGCAACGAAAGGATGAACCTGTTTACAATAAAACTGTTGTTTATGAAGTCAACTATAAATTCTTATGAGCGTGGGCGTAGAATTATGCATATATTAACATATATTACATTTCAATGGAACAACGACATGAATTTAAATGAAGGTGTCCGAGTCATTGGCTTTCTGTATATATATATATATATATATATATAGGCTGCAAAGAATGAATTGCCGACTAAATTGCGATATTTTACTCATCGCACTCTCCGTATATATATGCATATCTATCTATCTATCTATCTATCTATCTATCTATCTATCTATCTATCTATCTATCTATCTAAAAATAATATACTAATATATATAAATTTTTGTCATGTCCCAATTCTCAGAAATTTGACCATATGGCCAAACACCAGAATTTAATTTGGGCGGTGAAGCAATTCAACGTCCCTTCATATATATATATATATATATATATATATATATATATAAAGCTATGCTTTGTCTAAACCTGTTTTATTCAAAAGGGTAGACAGGGAATGTCTGTTTAATATTTTTGTAATTTGCAGACGTACGTATATATATTAAGCTATATATATATATATATATATATATATATATATATATATATATATATATACTTGTGTGTGTGTATGTGTGTAGGTTTCCTTGAGAATAACAAATGTTTTATAGCTAAGTTTTTTATTTAATTTTTCATTTGATCTTATGATACATTCTGTTGCATGTAAAATAACATCCGTCTGACATAATGGCTAAATGTATAACCGAAAGCGTTCGGAAAACAAAACATTTGGCCAGCTCTTACATAATCTATGTGCTCAAAAGAAAAACATCATAAGAACTCATGAAAAATTACATAAAATCTTGTCATATTTGCATAAATGCGATATTACTACTGACAGAAACAACCGAACTATTGTTCTACAGAAGGATGCTGAGGATACTATCTACCGAATAGATGAGCAACGTCGAGGGTTTGGAGAGAATGGATACAAAAAGGAAACTTCTACTTAAAATCAGGAAGAAACTTTCTGGCAGACGTAATAAGGAAGCAGGGCTTAGAGAATCTGATACTCACAAGGCGTAGAGTGGGGAAAGGGAGACAAGCTGAAGTAGCGTTTGACATACCTAATGGGGTTAAAAAATGGATGGCAGAGTAGGGTTTGGGAGAAATAACAAAATAAAATATATTAAGAGCTACGATTGCCCGGAAGATGTGGAGGGTCATGATCTCCGACGTTCTTTTATTAAAGCTTATTCACAAACGTAGCGAAGAAGCTTTAATAAAAATGAAATATGATAAACTGAGAGACGTTTTCTATTTGGTTATTTTACTTTATTCTATGATCTTGTCGGATTCCGATTCATATATATATATATATATATATATATATATATATATATATATATATATATATATATATATATATATATATATATATATATATTCATATATATATATATATATATATATATATATATATATATATTCATATATATTCATATATATATATATATATATATATATATATATATATATATATATATATATATATATATATATATATTCATATATATTCATATATACATATATATTCATATATATATATATATATATATATATTCATATATAGTCATATATATATATATATATATATATATATATATTCATATATATATATATATATATATATATTCATATATATTCATCCGCGGACACATCTGTTTCGCTGTATAACAGCTCATCACTACGGTTAGACATCCGATTGAATCCCAGATTGAATCTCTAAAAAGTTTAAATGCAACGTCAATTACCATCTTTTATCTACTTGATTGCCATCCATATCTTATCTTTTCCTTAACATCCCAATAGCTACAATCTCTAAAAGTTTAAATGCAATGTCAATTGTTATGTTCTTTCTCTTTGATTCCCATACGTGTCTTAACATTTCTTCGACATCACCTCTACCTTGATTTTTTTCTCTCACTGTAACCCTCTGCGAAACAGTCATGCCTTGCTTGGGGTGAAATAATTATAAAAAAAGTAGTGAATATAACGAACCCAACTGGAATTCGAACTTGGTACACCAATACTTAATCTCACTGGTATCCCGCTTAACTTCAGTATTTGTAGGAAAACCAATGCTTCAACGGGATATGACAATAGGCCATATTGTCTGAACATTTAAGTTTACAGTACATGCTATTCTCAATTGATAACTGATCTGGGTCTACGTTGCTTAACTTCGACGATTGTGCGAAAAACCGTTTTTTCAACGTGATATGACGCGGCATATTTTGAGGCTTTGTTGAAAACGGTTCTGCACGACTGAAAATGGACAGGAAAACCAATGACTGTTGTGTCAAATACCACGATTCTATCACTTAAATAAATAACTTGCTATTCATTCTTTTTTTAATATCTTTTTTATTATTTAATGATGGTTCATTAATAAAGACACTGACTTCATGACCAGCCTGTCTAAAGACAAATAGCTAACTAGCTAGATAGAATATATAAAACAGGTTTTAGAAATGTAAGAGTATTTGTGGGCGGAGTCACATTCGTAATTACCATTTGTTCCTACTCGTCATAAAACAAACAAAAAAAAAACTCAAATAAAACCTCATGCTTTTTTTGTCTTCTGATCCCAATTTGAATAGAAAAATATTCAAAATAAAATTAACTAATCCGCATATTACTGCCATATGAAGAAAAAACACCAAAAAACATGGAACAGGCATGCCTCGCTAAGATTAAAACACTACGCCTCCTTGGCCTCACACTCTCAGCGGACCTCAAGTGGAATGACTATATCGAATCCATTGCTAAATCCGCTGCTATGAAAGTCGGTTCTCTGTGCAGGGCCCGGATTTTTTTCCCGTCTGAGTCCATCCTGCACATCTATAAATCTACAATCCGCCCGTGTATTGAATACTGCTGCCACATCTGGTCGGGTGCACCTGCTTATCCACCTAGGGATCCTTGACAAAATACAACGGACAATCTGTAATGTGATCGATACCGACTTGGCTGCAGTCACTCACTCACCGGCGTGATGTGGCTTCCCTGTGCCTCTTCTATAAATACTTTCATGGCTTGTGCCCCCTAGATATGAATTTACACAAGATACTAGATTAGCAACTAGGCCCCACCCTTTTACAGTGAAACAGATAAAATGTAACCGCAATTTCTACTCTAATAGCTTCTTTTCTCGCACTTCCCGCCTGTGGAATTCCCTTCCATTTACTTGCTTCTCCGACAGCTACAATCTCCAAGAATCAAAATGTAAGATCAATAGACACTTCTTATCACACTAACTTGGATCCATTCTCTCACACACACTTCCCATCGACCCAAACCCCATCCTCGGTATCCTCATCCGTCTACCACCCTCCTTCCGACATTTCCTATAACTAACCACTCTTTCTCACCACTTTCTCCTATGTAACCCCCTGCGCAATCGTGGCAGTGGAATGCCTTGCTTGGGGTGAAATGATTAAAAAAAATAAAGAAATTCTTAGCATAATATACAGTTATTTCCTGAATTTTGGTCTGAAATTAACATTGTATAACGTTTAATTAGTGTTATTAATATTCTTTAGTAGATAAACAGTGTAATATGAGTGAAGGATATTATGTTGAAAAATAAAGATTTCTGATATAAAATATTTTTGCTGTAATTAGTGTGTAGATTTATTGACATATATACAAATATATACATACAGTAATATATATTCAATTAAATATATATACATACAGTAATATACATAAATTTTATGTCATAGTCAAACCAAAAACTTACTTTTTCTTAAGTGAAAAGAAAGTTTAACAATGCAAATGTGACAGTTTGGGGTGAAATGTGGGGCTTGGGGCTTTTTTTTTTGGGTGAAATGATTAAAAACAAAATCTTCATCCCCAGATATGTTGCTTTGAAGAACACGACAGAAAAATCCTGAGGGCTAACATGGACCGAACTTGTGAGCAATGTTGAGATTTTGGAGAGAATGAAAACAAAAAGTATATTTATACTTAACATCAAAAAGCGACAGCTAAACTTTTTACGAAGAAACGAGGTGGTAGGGCTTGGAGAATCTGATACTCACAGGGCGGACAGTGAGAAAACGAGACAGAAAAAACAGCACGTGATATACGCGATGGCTTTCAGCAAGTGGATGGCAGAACAAGGTTTTGGTGAAATAACAAGATAAAATTTAGCAAGGGTTACAGGCCTCAAGAAAATGTGGAGGGTGATGATCGCCTATGTCCTGAAGGGTCATGGCACATAAGAAGAGAGAAGAAGGGTAACGAATGATTACGGCTTATCACGTTGAATACTCCGGTTCTCGTTCGATCACCGAAGTTAAGCAACGTGAGCCTGGTCAGTACTTAGATGGGTGACCATTTGGAAATGCCAGGTGCTGTAAGCGTATAGTGACGGATGTGCGTTGTGGTGCAGTGGATGTCGGTTTGGAAAGAGAAATCGTTGAGCCGAGTTCGAATTCTAGTTGAGTACCCTGCATTCACTAGTACTCTTGGGAAAGGTATTAATCCGTCACTTCCCTCCAGTTATGGGTTAAATAACAGCATGGGGCCTGGAGATAACCCATCTAGTGTTGGTGTCACAAGAAAAAACACCCTTGGTAGCCCTGGTGAAGCATCTAGTATTCAGTTATTTGACAAAATTGAATTTCGCTACAAACTGCGCCAGGGTTCCAAATGCACAGAGAATACTGGAAGGGTGTAGTGAGTTCTATCTCGGCCAAGGCCGCAGGACAACGACAAACGAATGATTTTGCACTCTACAACCTCTTTACCACAGACGAAAGTTCGCAAGCCTCTCCTTTCTTTATCGCTAGTTTCAGATCAGTCAGTTAAGTGCCATAGGGGAAACACGCTTTGGGTGATCATGTCTCTTTCGAGACATGATTGATTGGGCAGAAGATTATCCCGCAGTAGGTTGCAATTGCTTTTTGCGGTAGACTGGTCGCCAGCCAAGGCTATGGAACCCAAACTCTTATTATTTGACTCATATCTCGAGGGAGAAGAGATGTATTATATTATTAAGTAGTAATTAGTGGGGGATCAACTTAATACTTCATAAAAATAGAAAATTAATTCCCTATTTTATGCCCACTAGAAGCTTTGTTTCAAACTATTATCTTCAGTCAGTCAGTTAAGTGCCATACATGATACACACTTTGGGCGATCATGTCTCGAAAGACACATGGCTGACTGGGTAGAAAACTATCTGGCACTAAGTTGCCATTGCTTTCTGCGGCAGACTGGTTGCTAATCAAGGGTATAGAACCCAATCTGTCCTGTTATTTAACCCATCACTGGAGGGAAGAGACGAATTAATATATTTCCCAAGGGTATGTGTGCGTAAGTGAATGCCATTAATTCAAATGGAATTCGAACTCGGCCCCCCGATTTGTCGTTCCGAGTTGCTATCCACTGAACTACAGCACGATAGTACCATGATACAAAATAAATTCCTTGGTTTGAGAAGCCCTGATTGGTGCAACTGGGACCCGTTATGACACGTAGACAACGAGGATTTGCTCTTATTCCATTAGTAAGGAGTAAGTTCCACTCGGACATGTTTTTCTTCAGACATGTTACTTTGTAGAACACGATTTTTCCCGATCCCTACAATCTTGATCTTATGTTTAGGTTTAACGTTTCCTTTTTCTACAAGACTTCGTCGGTGCTCTCATAATATTCTCAGCATCCTTCTGTAGAACGACATTTCTGTTGCCTTGCGACTCCTCTTCAGCTGCTGCAACATTTCCCAGCATTCGCTGGTATATTAATCAGTGAAGTGCCATATACGTGATACACTCTTCTGCCCAGTCAGTCATGTCTCGAAAGCGATATCACTGACTGGGCAGAAGATTTTCCCGCAGTAGACGTCCTTATTTGTTAAATAAACCTAGAATCCAATCTGTCCCGTTAAACCATAGATGGAGGGAGGAGAGATGGATTAATACCTTTCCCAAGGGTATATGTGCGTAAATGAATGCAACGAATTCAACTGGAAACAAGCTTAAGAGATCAGGTAAAAAAAAAAGAAAGAAAGAAAAGCGTAGAAGAGAGAGAGAGAGAGAGAGAGAGAGAGAGAGAGAGAGAGCATGAAGCTTAAGCCTGAATGCAAATAAAAAGAAAGAAAGGAAGTAAAGCGTGAAAAAGAAAGAGAGAGAGAGAGAGAGAGAGAGAGAGAGAATGGAGCTTAACCCTGAATGAAAAAGAAAGAAAGAAAGAAAGAAAGAAAGAATGAAAAGCGTAAAATTAAAAAAAAGATAAAATGAAGCTTAAGCCTGAATGCAAAAAAAGAAAGAAAAGCATAAAATAAAAAGAAAGAGAAAATGAAGCTTAAGCCTGAATGCAAAAGAAAAAAGAAAGAAAGAAGGAAAAGTGTAAAATTGAAAGAAAGAGAGAAAGAGAGAGAGAGTGAGAGAGAAAGAGAGAGAGAAAGAGAGAATGACACTTAAGCCTGAATGCAGAAAAAAACAAAGAATAAAAAGCAAAAAAGAAAAAGAAAATGAAGCTTAAGGCTGAATGAAAAAGAAAGAAAGAAAGAATGAAAGAATAGCGTAAAATTGAAAGAAAGAGAGAAAAAGAGAGAGAATCTTAAGCCCGAATGCAAAAAAAAAAAAGAGAAAAGAAACATAAAATAAAAAGAAAAAGAAAATGAAGCTTAAGCCTGATTGCAAAAGAAAGAAAGAAAGACAGAAAGAAAGAAAGAAGAAAAGGAGGAAAGACGTAAAACTGAAAAAAAAAGAAGAAAACAGGCTATAGTTTTATTCAATGGGAATTTAGTGCCATACGTAATAAACGATTGGTCGATCATGTCTGTTTCGGTCCATAACTGACCGGGCTGAAGATTTTCCGCAGTACGTTACCATTTCTTTCTGCGATAGACTAGTTGCCAACCAAGGCTATAGAACTGAATACGGCTCGCTAAACCACAGCTGGAGGGAGGAGAGATAGATTAATTCCCTTTTCCAAGGGCATTTGCGTATAAGTGAATTCAACTTTGAGCTTGCCTCTCCGATTTCTCGTTCCAAGTCGATAGTCACTGCCCCACAACACAGAACATAGGACGGATGATATTACGTAACAGATCAGTATTATTTTTCTTACGAAATATTCCCGTTTCTTAATGTCTTGCTTAGATTTTCGATGCCGTCTTTCGCTATCCTGATGAACCTTTTCAGATATTTAAAATTGTTTTACATATTTGATTTTGATATCTACAATTAGTAGTTTGCATTTTGGGCTGCCCCTTTTGGTAACAACCATTCTGTTTTCTTGAAGTTCATGTCTACTCCTTCTTATTTTTCTTTCAAAATCTTCTTCAGATGTTCTTGTAGTTTCTTTTCCGTGTCTACTTTCAACACATAGTCATCTGGATATCTTATGTTAAGATAGTAGCAGCCAATAATTAATCCTGGTCGGACTTCTAATTCCATTTAACATGCCACTTCCTTGTCTTAAAGGCTCTTTCTATATTTATATATTGACTGAATTTATTTTTATCCATATCCAGATGATTTCCTGACAGTGAATATTCAGAATTATTTTAATTCTTCTTTTATGTGCCATGTCCTTTCAAGACGGAGGCGATCATGGCTTTCCACATCTTCCTATCCCTGGTGGCTCTTAGCACGCTTTCTCCTGTTACACCATGCAACCCTCGTTCCGTCATCCACCTGATCAGGTCTTTCAAATATGTTATCCGCTGCTTTTTTCTGTCTCCTTTTCCTTCTACCTGGCCTGTTAGTACCAGGTTCTCCAAGCCCTCCTTCCTCGTTGCATGTCCCAGGAACTTCAGCTGTCTCTTTCTGATGCTCAGTATTAACTTCCTTTTCGTCTCCATCCTTCCCAAAACCTCGTCATTGCCCACATGCTTGGTCCATGATATCCGCAACATCCTTCTGTAGAACTGCATTTCAGATGCTTCAAGTCTTTCCTTCATCTTCGAAGTTATTGTCCAATATTCACTGCCATATTGAAGAACCGGCATCACATAGCAATCCAGTACTCTCTTCTTTGTTTCTAGCGAAATTGTCCTGTTTCTTAATACTTTGCTCAACATCTGGAATGCTTCCTTGTGCTTTTGGATCTCAGGAATATCAATGTGTAGAAACTGCTAAGTTGGCCACAAAGTGAGGGGTCAGTTTATGTATTTATTTTTGATATGGAACTGATCCCCCACTTTATATCCAAAATTCTTTGGTAGAACCACATTTCAGCTGCTTCAAGTTTTTCCTTCATCTTTGATGATATTGTCCAGCATTGACTGCCATATTGAAGAACTGACATCACATAGCAATCCAGTACTCTTTTCTTTGTTTCTAGCGAAATTGTCCTGTTTCTTAATACTTTACTCAACTTCTGGAATGCTTCCTTCGCCGTGCCAATTCGCCTTTGGATCTCAGTGTCGCACTTTCCATCTTCTGTTAGAACGCTTCCCAGGTATTTAAATTTCTGTACCTGCTTCATTTTAGAGTCCCTCACCTGTAAATAATACTAATACTACTGTGCAGGAATACTTGCTTCCTTGTTCTGTATTGTTTTGTAAAGGCATTAATAATTTGTTTTCGAAATTTTTGTCTATTTGTAGCAAACATCACGATACAGTACGGACCCTACGGCATAATAAGAATACTGGGGAAAGAAAACAAGTTCATGTGCTTTAGCAAAAAAGGACGACTTATTTTGCGGGTGAGTTGAATTTTTATTTACTGATCCCTGAAGTTAAACAACGTTTCACATGATCAAAAGTTATGTAGGTGACCGCTTAGAAACATCATTTTTCTTCCGAGAAACATGTGGCTTTGTAAAAAAGCAAAACGATGCAAATTATATAATAAACTATTTTATGCCGAATCTCACGCCATGTTAAAAAGCAAAGGTTTTCTTCTGATCTCCGAAATTAAGCAACGTTTTATATGATCAGTATTTAGATGGGTGACCGCTTATTAGGAACATCAATTATTTCAAGAAACTTGTGGCTTTTTAGAAAACAAAGCAATACAAAGTAAATAACAAAGGGATAATTCTGAATCTCACACCACATTAAAAAATGTTTTCCGAAGGTAAGCAACGTCTTACATGATCAATAATTACGTGGGTGACAAATTAAAGACGATAAATTATTGTAAAAAAAAAACTTCTCTTAAAACTGATGATCAAAACATAGTAAAGCTAAAAGTTCTCGGTATTAACCAACCTTCCCACGCAAGGCCGGATGTGACACAAGGTCATTTTATGATGGGTCTTCCCGGTCATATAGCCGGGCCAAAAAATGTCTGTCTATTTTTACCGAGTCGTGATTCTACCCTTCAGCGGAACCACGACTGGGTTTGTGCTCTCTGCTCTGAAGTAGAGAGCGCCCTCTACCCGAAAACAGAGAGCTGACAGTGTTATAGTTGCAACAACAGAGGCAAATGCCAAATGCTGCCGCCACTATATTTAGTTGTCCCTCCCAGTAAAGGCAGCATGTGACACATATTCAGTTATGACTGGGATTTCCGGGCTATATGGCGCGGCCAAAAAATGTCTGTCTATTTTTACCGAGTCGTGATTCTACCCTTCGGCGGAACCACGACTAGGTTAGTGCTCTCTGCTTCTCAGCAGAGAGCGCCCTCTACCCAAAGGTAGAAAGCTGACAGTGTTATAGTTGAAATAACAGAGGCAAATGCCAACTGATGGCGCGACGGTATTTACCAACCTTCCCACGCAAGGCTAGATGTGACACAAGGTCAATTTATTGTGAGTTTTCCCGGCCATATAGCCAGGCCAAAAAATGTCTGTCTATTTTTACCGAGTCGTGATTCTACCCTTCGGCGGAACCACGACTGGGTTAGTGCTCTCTGCTCGGAAGCAGAGAGCTCCCTCTACCCGAGAAGCAGAGAGCTGACAGTGTCATAGTCATAGTAGCAGAGGCAAATGCCAACTGCCTTACAACTCTGTAAAACTAAACGTTCTCTTCTTAAACTAAGCAATCCGTGATGGACTGAGGTAAGAAATGGCTCGTGAATTTTAATGTTTCCAAAACGAAGCTGCTATCTATTAACCATCCCAGACAATCACTCCTAACCCCCATTAGCATGGATCAGGCTAGTCTCTCTGAAAGTAAAACACTGCGCCTCCTCGGATTAACTCTCACATCAGACCTCAAGTGGAATAACTATAAAGAATCCATAGCTAAATCCACTGCTAAGAAGGTCGGTCCTCAATGCAGGGCCAGGAAGTTTTTCCCGACTGAAGCAATCCTGCACATAAATAAATCTTCTATCCGCCCTTGAATTGAATACTGCTGCCATATCTGGTCGGATGCTCCGGCTATCCACCTAGGCGTTCTTGACAAAATCCAGCGTAATCCGTTATGTGATCGATCCCGACTTGGCAAATCAGATACAGTCACTTTCTTATCAGCGCAATGTGGCTTCCCTGTGTCTATTCTACAAATGCTTTCACAGCTTTTGCTCCAATGAGCTTAGCTCACTGGTGCCCCCTATGTATAAATTTACTCGAGCAACAAGATTAGCAATTAGGTTCCACACTTTTACTGTGAAACCAAGAAAATGTAAACGCAAATTCTACTCCATCAGCTTCTTGTCTCGCACTTTCCGCCTGTGAAATTGCCTTCCATTTACTTGCTTCCCCGACAGCTACAATCTCCAGAAATTTTAATGTAAAGTCAATAGTCATCTCCAATCTCATTAACCTGCATCCTCTCTCTCTCTCTCTCTCTCTCTCTCTCATGCTCCTGTCTCCGTCCATTCCACTCTCATCAGTATTCTCATCCTTATCTTACCCACTTTCTGACACCCCCTATAACCTGTCACTTTTTTTCATAACTTTCTTCCTATGTAACCCACTGCAAAACAGTGGTAGTAAAATGCCTTGCTTGGGGCAATATGATTATGAAAATCTGTCTTCATCGGGGCAAGATCCGTGAAAGTAGAAGAGACACAGGGAAGCCACAATGCGCAGGTGAGAAAGTGAATGTATCTGAATTGCCAAGTCGGGATCGATCACATTACAGATTCTCCGTTGGATTTTGCCAAGGACTGTTAGGTGGATAACAGGGGCACCCAACCAAATATGTCAGCAGTATTCAATGCACGAGCGGATGTTAGATTTATATATGTAATAGGATGGTTTCAGACGGGAAAAACATCCTGGCCCCATACAGAGAACTTTCTTAGCAGCAGATTTAGCTATGGATTCGATGCAGTTATTCCACTTGTGGTCTGTTGTGAAAGTTAAATTGAGGAGGCGCAGTGGTTTGCTTTCAGGGAGACTAGCATTTACAATTTATTGATTTCATGGTAAAAGGGTGGGATCTAGTTGCTGGCTTGAGTAAATTCATATATAGGAGCCACCAGTGAGCTAAGTTCATCGGAGCAGAAGCCGTGAAAGCATTTGTAGAAGAGGCACAGGGAAGCCACATTCGCGCCCGTGAGAAAGTGACTGTATTTGAGCTGCCAAGTCAGGATCGATCACATTACAGATTCTCCGTTGGATTTTGTCAAGGACCCCTAGGTGGATAGCAGGAGCACCCGACCAGATATGGCAGCAGTATTCAATGCATAGGCGGATGGTAAGAGACGGATGACTCTGGCCATAAAGTGAGGGATCAGTTTATATATTGATTGTAATGTAGAACTGATCCCCCACTTTATAGCCACATTGTAATAGTATAGAATTTTTTTTTTTTTAATAATCATATAGCCTCAAGCTAAGTTCATCAGAGCAGAAGCCGTGAAAGCATTTGTAGAAGAGACACAGGGAAGCCACATTAGCGCCGGTGAGAAAGTGACTGTATTTGAGCTGCCAAGTCGGTATTGATCACATTACAGATTCTCCGTTGGATTTTGTCACGGACGCTTAGGTGGAGAGCAGGAGCATCCGACCAGATATGGCAGCAGTATTCAATGCACGGGCGGATGCTAAGTCGGGATCAATCACATTACAGATTCTCCATTGGATTTTGTCAAGGACCCCTAGGCGGATAGCAGGAGCATCCGACCAGATATGGCAGCAGTATTCAATGCACGGATGGATGGTAGATATATATGTGTGCAGGATTGTTTCAGTCGGGAAAAACTTCCTGGCCCTGCATTGAGGGCCGACCTTCTTAGCAGCGGATTTAGCTACAGATTATATCTAGTCATTCGACTCTGTCTATTGTAAACAATTAAGCCGAGGAATAAAAAATTAAACAAATAAAATTCTGGGTACATTTTTTAGTAAAAACAATCAGAATTTATCATAAATACTTTCACGGCTTCTGCTCCGATGAACTTAGATCACTGGTGCCCGCTAGGTTCGAATTTGCACGAGATACTAGATTAGCAACTAGATCCCACCCTTTTAGAGTGAAACAGATAAAATGCAACCGCAATTTCTACGCCAACAGTTTCTTTTCTCGCACTTCCCGACTGTGGAATTCCCTTCCACATGATTGCTTCTCCGACGGCTACAATCTCCAGGAGTTTAAATGTAAGGTCAATAGACACCTCCTAACACACTAACTCGGTCCCAGTCTTTCAAACACTCTTCCCATCTACCCAACCCTCATCCTCGGTATCCTTACCCATCTATCACCTTCCTTCTGACATTTCCTACATCTAACCACTCCTCCTCTTTACCTTCCCCTAGGTAGCCCCATGCGCAATAGTGGCAGTGGAATGCCTTGCTTGGAGTGAAATGATTAAAAAAAATAAAAAATATTCTTAATCTTTAACACTCTTTTGCCTTATACAGGTTGAACAGCATTTTAAAAATAGTTGAGTGTTTCTGCTAACGGTGTAATTCGTTCAGTTTAATATTTGTCTCTATCCACCGGGCCATGTGTTCTTAAGGACAAATGGCCTAGTGGATATAGAAGTTTATTAGTTCCAGACTTGACTCTTAGAGTTGTGAGTTCAATACCAGGCTACAACAGTGGTGAACAAGTAACTTGCAGGGTTAGAGAGAGATATCCATGACATCTAATCGAGACTCTACGCAAGGAATGGTGTTCATATACCCCATTGACTGTAATAAAGGGTTCGGTTCAAAATTCCTAGCACCTGAAGAAGGCCGGAGCGTACAACGACCGAAACGTGTTGTACAAATGACAACAAAGATGAGGACAAGTGTCCGAAGAATGTAAATAGTGTAAATACTACCTCATCTCAGACATATAGACAAATAGAATGATCTATTATTAAACGTCGTACAAATGGCAACAAAGATGAGGACAATAGTCCGAATAATATAAATAGTGTAAATACTACCTCATCTCAGAAATATAGACAGATAGAATGATCTATTATTAAACGTTGTACAAATCGCAACAAAGATGAGGACAATAGCCCGAATAATGTAAATACTACCTCATCTCAGAAATATAAACAGATAGAATGATCTATTATTAAACGTCGTACAAATGACAACAAAGATGAGGACAATAGTCCGAATAATGTAAATACTGTAAATACTACCACATCTCAGAATTATAGACAAATAGAATGATCTGTTATTAAACGTTGTACAAATGACAACAAAGATGAGGACAATAGTCCGAATAATGTAAATATCGTTCAATGTTCTATTACTGCTTTGCTTTGTGGATACAAGGAGATCAGGAATTCATCACTGATATTCTGAAAAGGTTTCACATTAAAAAACCAGCTAGACTTGAGGTAGCTTATTTTTGACCAGAGAACTCTTTGTTTAATTTCGTTATATTTATTTACTAATTTTTGCCTTCTTTTAGCAAAAGCCACAACTACCTTTAAGTAATTTGTATTCTAATCGGTCACACATCTTACTAGTGTCTGAACTAAACGCACCTTATCTTCTGTGGTTACAGAAGAACCATAGAATGTAATGTCATCCGACTGTCAACTTAATTGTTTTTAGTAGCTTAAAATCTTGTCATACACAAGCTACTTTAATCTTATTAAGAATGTTTTCTACGAGGGTCATTCAATAAATAAGGTGAATTTTTCGGTATAAGGACATCTACGAGGGTCATTCAATAAATAAGGTGAATTTTTCGGTATAAGGACTTCTACGAGGGTCATTCAATAAATAAGGTGAATTTTTCGGTATAAGGACATCTACGAGGGTCATTCAATAAATAAGGTGAATTTTTCGGTATAAGGACATCTACGAGGGTCGTTCAATAAATAAGGTGAATTTTTCGGTATAAGGACTTCTACGAGGGTCATTCAATAAATAAGGTGAATTTTTCGGTATAAGGACATCTACGAGGGTCATTCAATAAATAAGGTAAATTTTTCGGTATAAAGACATCTACGAGGGTCATTCAATAAATAAGGTGAATTTTTCGGTATAAAGACATCTACGAGGGTCATTCAATAAATAAGATGACTTTTTCGGTATAAGGACTTCTACGAGAGTCATTCAATAAATAAGGTGAATTTTTCGGTATGAGGACTTCTACGAGGGTCATTCAATAAATGAGGTCAATGTTTCGGTATGAGGACTTCTACGAGGGTCATTCAATAAATGAGGTCAATGTTTCGGTATAAGGACTTCTACTAGGGTCATTCAATAAATAAGGTGAATTTTTCGGTATAAAGACATCTACGAGGGTCATTCAATAAATAAGATGACTTTTTCGGTATAAGGACTTCTACGAGGGTCATTCAATAAATAAGGTGAATTTATCGGTATAAGGACTTCTACGAGGTTCATTCAATTACTAGGTGAATCTTTCGGTATAAGGACTTCTACGAGGTTCATTCAATTACTAGGTGAATCTTTCGGTATAAGGACTTCTACGAGGTTCATTCAATTAATAAGGTGAATTTATCGGTATAAGGACTTCTACGAGGTTCATTCAATTAATAAGGTGAATTTTTCGGTATAAGAACTTCTACGAGGGTCATTTAATAAATAAGTTGAATTTTTCGGTATAAGGACTTCTACGAGGGTCATTTAATAAATAAGTTGAATTTTTCGGTATAAGGACTTCTAATACAGTTTGTATATTTTTTTCAACGTAGTCTCCCAACAGTGTCACACACTTTTCCCATCTGTGCACAAGCTTCCGTATTCCCTCAGCGTAAAAATCTTTGGACTCATGTCTCAGCCAATCGCTTACAGCAATTTTGACTTCATTGTCACTTTCAAATTTCGTGCCTCTCGTGAACGCTTTTAAGGGGCAAAACAGGTGTAAGTCTGAAGGGGCAAGGTCTGGACTGTAATGGGGATGAGGGAGCAATTCCCAACCCAGCTCGTTGATGGTCTGCACCGTTTGGGTGCTGTGTGAGATGACCTTCGAGTAGAAAAGGTCATCATGAAGAATTCTGTGTGCTGTCTCAGCAGATAGGCACAAAGTCCTTGCAATATCATCCACTGTCACCCTTCTGTCAGACTGAATTAAGTCATTGACTGATTCTATCACATCAGGAGCCCTCACTTCTGTAGGCCTCCCAGGCTTGTCTTCATCCTCAACACTGCTTCTTCCTTCTTTAAGCAATTTACCCCACTTGTAGACATTTTTTTGGCTGAAACATGTGGCACCATGCACAGTTAACATTCTTCTATGAATTTCAACTGGTTTGCATCCTTCAGCAATCAAAAACTTGACAAGTGAACTCTCTTCAATCCTGGAGCATGCTTCTTGGTCGGTCATCTTTGTTAACCTGCAAAACTCTCAAAGTTTTTTTTTTCAATTTTCAATTTTCAAAATAAAAAAATTAAATCCCTTTGAAAAAGAATTAAATGGAAAAAAAAAAAAAAAGAAGCTTCTATCTGTATTAGAAGTGCTTATACCGAAAAATTTACCTTATTTATTGAATAACCCTCGTCTATTGCTTAGAAAGTTTTGTCTCCTTTGGGAAATTTTAACTCTAATACTATTAATTAAAAAAAAACAGTAATAAATTCATACATTGATCTCCCATGCACAACCCTATCTCACAGGCCAACTTGTCTCTGATTTAATATTTTGTGCATATACCGATCACCGTATCACAATAAAAATATTACTAATAACATAAGAATAGTAAGAATATGTAATTCCAAAATGCTATAAAAAACATTCTGTAAACAGTAATTTATCAACGCCTCGAGTTAGAAAAACGCGTCCTGAAGTTACTCATGGCTGCTCGAGAGGAGTATTATAACCGAGTTATTGTATTAAAGTTCGAGTATTAGAAGAATTTCATGTAATGAGAAGCTTGGAAAGTGAAAAGAATATGTTGGTTTACTCTACTCTCCTAGGTCTACCATTAGCATTAGGACATATATAGCACGACAGAAGGAAGAAGGAAAATACCCCCCCCCCCCAAAAAAAAGAAGAGTTTCAAAAGTATATCTTATATTAGTGATATGACTTTTTTGTGATCTTATGCTCTTGGGTCATGAAGCGATAAACTTTTTTTCAAAGCTTATGAAAATAAGATATTAATTTGTTTTAGTTCTTGAAAAACGTCATTCGCAACCCGAAAACATTGACATACGGGATATAACGGTAAAAACAAAAACATTTCAGAATTTTGCTAATGATGTCATTGGATAATACTTATGTATTTTCAACTCATTTAACAGTTTATGGCTATAGCATAACATACAACCTTACAAATAAACAAGTATTTCAAACTTGTAAAAGCTTTATTTTACGATTTGCTAATGATGTAATTGAATAGTACTTATGTATTTTCAACACATTTAACAGTTTATAGCTATAGAATAACATCATCATCATCATTTCAATCTCCAGAACTGTATAGAAAAAACAAAATGAAGAAAATTTTAAAATTTTCTTAACTTTTTTTCTGTCAGCCAGCCTATGACTTGGTGAGTTTAGCCAGTGTGATCTTATTTTTGTATTAACTATTTATTCATTTTGATTTGTATTTTGATTTGTGTTTTTATTTTATTTTATTTCAGTTCTTATCTTTCTGTCTAACTTTTGTATGGTGTTCTTAATTATCAAATTTGAGTTTGGTATATTAGGGTTTTGGTTATATGTAGAATTCTAAGACCGGCCATGTTTTTTTTTTTTTTTTTTTTATTGTTCTCTGTCATTCCCCTGCTAACTGGACACATGGCTTAGGTGATTCACACCCCATCACACTACTGTCTGTTACTGCTTACTCAAGATGGCTTAATCTCCAGAACTGTATAGAAAAACAAAATGAAGAAAATTTTGAAATTTTCTTAACTTTTTCTGTCAATGACCTGAAACTTTAGTGAGTTTAGCCAGTGTGATCTTATTTTTTGTATTAACTATTTATTCATTTTGATTTGTATTTTGATTTGTATTTTTATTTTATTTTATTTCGGTTCTTATCTTTTCTGTCTAACTTTTGTGTAAATTGTTCTTAATTATCAAATTTAGGTTTGGTATATTAGGGTTTGGTTATATGTAGGAATTCCTAAGACCGGCCATGTTTTTTTTTTTTTTTTTTTTTTTTTATTGTTCTCTGTCATTCCCTGCTAACTGGACACATGGCTTGGAGGTGATTGTTCCCCCCATCTACTACTGTCTGTTACTGCTTACTTAAGGTAACTTAATCTCTCCAGAACTGTACTAGAAAAAGCAAATGAAGAAAATTTTGGTACAACTTTTTTTCTGTCAGCCAGCCTGAAACTTGGTGAGTTTAGCCAGTGTGATCTTATTTTTTGTATTAACTATTTATTCATTTTTGATTTGTATTTTGATTTGTATTTTATTTTATTTTATTTCAGTTCTTATCTTTTCTGTCCCCAACTTTTGTGTAAATTGTTCTTAATTATCAAATTTGGGTTTGGTATATTAGGGTTTTGGTTATATGTAGGAATTCTAAGACCGTATGTTTTTTTTTTTTATTGTTCTCTGTCATTCCCCTGCTAACTGGACACATGGCTTAGGTGATTCCCCCATCACTACTGTCTGTTACACTGCTTACTTAAGGTAACCAATCTCTCCAGAACTGTATAGAAAAAACAGTGAAGAAAATTTTTGAAATTTTCTTAACTTTTCTGTCAGCCAGCCTGAAGCTTGGTGAGTTTATGTGAGTGTGGTCTTATTTTTGTATTAACTATTCATTTTGATTTGCCTTTTAATTTGTATTTTTATTTTATTTTTATTTCGGTTCTTATCTTTTTTCTGTCTAACTTTTGTAAATTGTTCTTAATTATCAAAATTTAGGTTTGGTATATTAGGGTTTTGGTTATATGTAGGAATTCTAAGACCGGCCATGTTTTTTTTTTTTTTTATTGTTCTCTGTCATTCCCCTGCTAACTGGACAGCAGGAGAGTGATTCCCCCCATCACACTACTGTCTGTTACTGCTTACTTAAGGTAACTTAATCTCTCCAGAGCAACATAGAAAAAACAAAATGAAGAAAATTGCAGAATTTTCTTAACTTTTCTGTCAGCCAGCCTGAAACTTGGTGAGTTTAGCCAGTGTGATCTTATTTTTTGTATTAACTATTTATTCATTTTGATTTGTATTTTGATTTGTATTTTTATTTTATTTTATTTCGGTTCTTATCTCTTTTCTGTCTAACTTTTGTGCTAAATTGTTCTTAATTATCAAATTTAGGTTTGGTATATTAGGGTTTGGTTATATGTAGGAATTCTAAGACCGGCCATGTTTTTTTTTTTTTTTATTGTTCTCTGTCATTCCCCTGCTAACTGGACACATGGCTTGGAGGTGATTCCCCCCCCATCACACTACTGTCTGTTACTGTAGGTAACTTAATCTCTCTAAGAACTGTATAGAAAAAAAACAAAATGAAGAAAATTTTGAAATTTTCTTAACTTTTTCTGTCAGCCAGCCTGAAACTTGTGGGATTTAGCCAGTGTGATCTTATTTTTGTATTAACTATTCATTTTGATTTGTATTTTGATTTGTATTTTTTATTTTTATTTTATTTCAGTTCTTAATCTTTTCTGTCTTTTTGTATGGGAATTGTTCTTAATTATCAAATTTAGGTTTGACTTTTACTAAGTTAAAACTTAGTTAACTTCAGTCACACATTTATTCTTTTTTTTTTTTTATTGGAGTAGATAGTACCTTCTATCGCCCGGTCTTACACTCCATCCCCTTCTTATGGACAGGAGTAGAGGTGATCGCCTTGTTTCTTGTTTAGGAAGGGGTTCCCGGTTCATCTCTCTCTTTTTCGGTCTTTATTCTCTTTTCCAATCTTTTCACTCTTTTCCTTTATTATTTTATTTATTTATTTTTTTTTTTTTATTTTTTTTTTTTTTTCAATTGGAGTAGATAGACTAAACTATCGCCCGGTTCACACTCCACCCACATCTATTGAACAGGTGAAGAGGCTCATCCCTTGTTTCCTGTTTAGGATGCGGTTCCCGGTTTTCTCTTTTCCAGTCTTTTCACTCTTTTCCTTTATTATTTTATTTATTTATTTTTATTTTTATTTTTATTTTTATTTTTTTTTTTTTTTCAATTGGAGTAGATAGACTAAACTATCGCCCGGTTCACACTCCACCCACATCTATTGAACAGGTGAAGAGGCTCATCCCTTGTTTCCTGTTTAGGATGCGGTTCCCGGTTTTCTCTTTTCCAATCTTTTCACTCTTTTCCTTTATTATTTTATTTATTTATTTTTTTTTTTTTTTTCAATTGGAGTAGATAGACTAAACTATCGCCCGGTTCACACTCCACCCACATCTATTGAACAGGTGAAGAGGCTCATCCCTTGTTTCCTGTTTAGGATGCGGTTCCCGGTTTTCTCTTTTCCAATCTTTTCACTCTTTTCCTTTATTATTTTATTTTATTTTTTTCAATTGGAGTAGATAGACTAAACTATCGCCCGGTTCACACTCCACCCACATCTATTGAACAGGTGAAGAGGCTCATCCCTTGTTTCCTGTTTAGGATGCGGTTCCCGGTTTTCTCTTTTCCAATCTTTTCACTCTTTTCTTTTATTATTTTATTTTATTTATTTATTTATTTATTTTTTTTTTCAATTGGAGTAGATAGACTAAACTATCGCCCGGTTCACACTCCACCCACATCTATTGAACAGGTGAAGAGGCTCATCCCTTGTTTCCTGTTTAGGATGCGGTTCCCGGTTTTCTCTTTTCCAATCTTTTCACTGTTTTCCTTTATTATTTTATTTATTTATTTTTTTTTTTTTTTCAATTGGAGTAGATAGACTAAACTATCGTCCGGTTCACACTCCACCCACATCTATTGAACAGGTGAAGAGGCTCATCCCTTGTTTCCTGTTTAGGATGCGGTTCCCGGTTTTCTCTTTTCCAATCTTTTCACTGTTTTCCTTTATTATTTTATTTTATTTATTTATTTATTTTTTTTTTTCGATTGGAGTAGATAGACTAAACTATCGCCCGGTTCACACTCCACCCACATCTATTGAACAGGTGAAGAGGCTCATCCCTTGTTTCCTGATTAGGATGCGGTTCCCGGTTTTCTCTTTTCCAATCTTTTCACTCTTTTCTTTTATTATTTTATTTTATTTATTTATTTTTTTTTTTCAATTGGAGTAGATAGACTAAACTATCGCCCGGTTCACACTCCACCCACATCTATTGAACAGGTGAAGAGGCTCATCCCTTGTTTCCTGTTTAGGATGCGGTTTCCGGCTTTCTCTTTTCCGTTCTTTTTACCCTTACGTAGCCCCTTGCGCATCAGTGGCATTACCGCCTTGCTCGGGGTGATATGATTAAAAAAAAAAAAAAAAAAAAAAAAAAAATTTAGCCATCACACCCAGATGGTGCATAGGGCAGCAACTTTTTGTTGCTGGTTCTGTAACAAACTGATTTTTACGTGACAGGGTTGTTAGCCCTGCATCCAACCCCCAAACCTAGAGGAGCGGTGGACCATTCTTGGTCCTGACGTTTACAGCACCTGGTATTCCCAAATGGTCACCCATTTAAGTACTGACCAGGCTCGATGTTGGTTAACTTCGGTGATCGGACGGGAAGCGGTGTATTCAACGCGATAGAGCCGTAGTCATATCATAACATAGAACCTTACAAATAAACAAGTATTTCAAACCTGTCGAAACTTTATTTTTTGATGTGTTAATGATGTAATTGGATAGTGCATAGGGTGTTTTAATGCATTTAGGAGTTTATAAATATAGTAGAACATACAACCTTATAAATAACCCTCTAGGGCCATTCGTATCATATTTGATACAGTATTTCCCTATAAGGAAACATTTGGTATTTCCCTATAAGGAAACATTTGGTATTTCCCTATAAGGAAACATTTGGTATTCATTCACTGAGCAGTCAGTACTGCTTTCATTTGAAATTTATAAAATATTTCTCTTAACCCTTTAGGGCCATTCGTATCATATTTGATACAGTATTTCCCTATAAGGAAACATTTGGTATTTCCCTATAAGGAAACATTTGGTATTCATTGACTGAGCAGTCAGTACTGCTTTCATTTGAAATTTATAAAATATTTCTCTTAACCCTCTAGGGCCATTCGTATCATATTTGATACAGTATTTCCCTATAAGGAAACATTTGGTATTCATTGACTGAGCAGTCAGTACTGCTTTCATTTGAAATTTATAAAATATTTCTCTTAACCCTCTAGGGCCATTCGTATCATATTTGATACAGTATTTCCCTATAAGGAAACATTTGGTATTTCCCTATAAGGAAACATTTGGTATTCATTGACTGAGCAGTCAGTACTGCTTTCATTTGAAATTTATAAAATATTTCTCTTAACCCTCTAGGGCCATTCGTGTCATATTTGATACAGTATTTCCCTATAAGGAAACATTTGGTATTCATTGACTGAGCAGTCAGTACTGCTTTCATTTGAAATTTATAAAATATTTCTCTTAACCCTCTAGGGCCATTCGTATCATATTTGATACAGTATTTCCCTATAAGGAAACATTTGGTATTCATTGACTGAGCAGTCAGTACTGCTTTCATTTGAAATTTATAAAATATTTCTCTTAACCCTCTAGGGCCATTCGTATCATATTTGATACAGTATTTCCCTATAAGGAAACATTTGGTATTTCCCTATAAGGAAACATTTGGTATTCATTGACTGAGCAGTCAGTACTGCTTTCATTTGAAATTTATAAAATATTTCTCTTAAAAAATTTTTCAGGAAAATATTTCTTTCAAGGCTTGTTTTCATACTGTATCAAATATGATACGAATGGCCCTAGAGGGTTAATAATATAATATGATTAAGGCTTCTACTTGTCATAAAGTGGGGGATCAGTTCTATATTGTTATGAAGTAATAAACAGATCCCCCACTAATATGATACGAATGGCCCTAGAGGGTTAATAATATAATATGATTAAGGCTTCTACTTGTCATAAAGTGGGGGATCAGTTCTATATTGTTATGAAGTAATAAACAGATCCCCCACTAATATGATACGAATGGCCCTAGAGGGTTAATAATATAATATGATTAAGGCTTCTACTTGTCATAAAGTGGGGGATCAGTTCTATATTGTTATGAAGTAATAAACAGATCCCCCACTAATATGATACGAATGGCCCTAGAGGGTTAATAATATAATATGATTAAGGCTTCTACTTGTCATAAAGTGGGGGATCAGTTCTATATTGTTATGAAGTAATAAACAGATCCCCCACTAATATGATACGAATGGCCCTAGAGGGTTAATAATATAATATGATTAAGGCTTCTACTTGTCATAAAGTGGGGGATCAGTTCTATATTGTTATGAAGTAATAAACAGATCCCCCACTAATATGATACGAATGGCCCTAGAGGGTTAAACAAGTATTTCAAACTTGTCGAAGCTTTATTTTTCGATTTACTAATGATGTAATTGGATAGTACTTATGTATATTCAACGCGTTTAAGTGTCCTGGGCATGACAGTAAATTGCACCCGGCAGCAAGTCCTCTGATTGGGAGGTTGTGATGAGCATGAAACCACCTCTTAATTGCTGTTGTTCTCAGGTCCACCCTGACCTGGAGTGGTAGCAACTGTTAAGGTCCCAGTTATGGGCAAATAGTTAACCCCAAAACTGGGGTCAAAACACAATGAAAGTATAAAGATACACTTGTATAGAAATATATACATAAAATAGACTTTTATAAAATAAATATAAATTATGAAGGAAAAATCTTTACCAACAATGCATTTTTGCAGAAAAAAATTTCACCAAAACACATTTCTGATGGAAAAAAATTATTTTCAGCAAAAACATTTTTGAATACAAATCTAGAAGACATTTTCAGTTTTCTAAAATAAAAAAAAATAAAAAAGAATTAAAATCTAACTAAATAAAACTCTTCACGATAACCGAACATTGAAATATACCTTAAAACTCCACCTTTTGGGCTTTAAATAACCCACAGATGTTGATATGCCATTAAACAAAACTAAAACTAAAACTCTTCTTTACGTAAAAATTTCTTGTAAATAAACAAAATATTTCTATTCAATTTCTCACTATGTAAGAGTCTTTTTGGTGTGCACCCAATGAACCAGCTATTTCTTTTTCTGTATTGGACAATCACCATAATTTGTATTTCTTTTTCTCTTATTAGTTCTATTCTTTCAGGACTTAGGCGATCATGGCTTTCCACGTCTTCCTATCCCTGGTGGCTCTTAGCACGCTTTCTCCTGTTACACCTCGTTCCATCATCCACTAGCTCAAGCCCATAAATCTAGAATATAAATGTATAGAAACTAGCATGGCCATGAAATGAGGGACTAGTTGAAATAATGATTATAATATAGAATTGACCCCCATTTTATATCTACATTATAATTTATTATAAACAGTTGGTATATATATTCTTCTTTTATGTGCCCTGTCCTTTCAGGACGTAGGCGATCATGGCCTTCCACGTCTCCCTATCCCTGGTGGCTCTTAGCACGCTTTCTCCTGTTACACCACCCAAACCCCGCTCTGACACCCACTACCTCAAGCCCATACATCTAGAATATAAATGTATAGAAACTAGAATGGCCACAAAATGAGGGATCCGTTTATATATTGATTATAATATAGAATTGATTCTCCACTTTATAACCACATTTTTTCTTATAAACAGTTGGCATATATATTCTTCTTCTATGCGCCTTGTCCTTTCAGGACGTGGGCGATCATAGCCTTCCACGTCTCCCTATTTCTGGTGGCTCTTAGTATGTTTTCACCTGTTACACCACCCACACCCCGCTCTGCCATCCACTAGCTCAAGCGCATAAATCTAGAATATAAATGAATAGAAACTAACATGGCCACAAAATGAGGGATCAGTTTATATATTGATTTTAATATAGAATTGATTCCCCACTTTATATCCACGTTATAATTTCTCATAAACAGTTGGCATATATATTCTTCTTCTATGTGCCCTGTCCCTTCAGGACGTAGGCGATCATAGCTTTCCAAATCTCCCTATCCCTGGTGGCTCTTAGCACGCTTTCTCCTGTTGAACCATGCAGCCATCCGTCATCCTCCTGATTAGGTCCTTTAAATGTTATCCGCTGCTTTCCTCTTTGTCTCTGTTTCCCTCTACCTGGCCTGTTAGTATCAGGTTCTCCAAGCCCTCCTTCCTCACTGCATGTCCCAGGAACTTCAGCTGTCTCTTCCTGATGCTCAGTATTAATTTCCTTTTCGTTTCCATCATTTCCAAAACCTCATCATTGCTCACATGCTCGGTCCATGATATCCGCAGCATCCTTTTGTAGAACCACATTTCAGCTGCTTCAAGTTTTTAATCTTCGAAAATATTGTCCAACATTCACTGCCATATTGAAGAACCGACACCACATAGCAATCCAGTACTCTCCTCTTTGTTTTTTTAGCAGAATTGTCTTGTTTCTTCATACTTTACTGAACTTCTGGAATGCTTCTTTCGCCATGCCAATTCGCCTTCGGATCTCTACACTTACTCATTTCAATGAATTGAAGCTGAAAAACATATTAAATAGTCCGATGCTATTCCAGTATCGTCATAAAAACTTCCGATTGAAGTCATACATACGAAATATGACAGAATAGTTACTTGCACTATAGACATTATAATCAAAGCTGTCCTACCAATTCTTCACATTAATCATGAATAATGCCTTGTGGCGCAATGAATATCGGTTTGGAATAGAAAATCGGGGAACCGATTTCGAATTTTAGTTGAATTCGTTACATCCACTTACGCGCAAATATCCTTTGAAAAAGCATTAATACGTCACTTCTACGTCTAGCTATGAGTTAAATAACAGGACAATTTTTGTTATATAGCCTTGGTTGGCAACCAGTCTACCGCAGAAAAAATAGCAATTTACAGCGAAAAAGAAAGGTTGGATCGAAATAGACATGATCGCCAAGGCGTGTAACACTAATGGCACTTAACTAACAGAGTTCTAAAGCAAGACAGGTTGTGTCGTATAGCCTTGGTTGGAAGCCAGTCTACCGTAGAAAGAAATGGCAACTTATTGTGAGAAAATCTTATGCTTAGCCAGTCATGGATCGAAGAAGACATGATCGCACAAACGTGTATGACATACGAAACTTAACTGACTGATTAATTTTTTTAAGATTTAAAATTTTAAAGGTTTAATTTTATGTTAAAAAAACATCAAAGCACTTCAAAAGACGAAGGATACTGGGAGTGAACATAGGAAAAATGTCCAAAGTTTCATATTTTTTCTGAGTTGTATTCAAGGAAAGACAAGAACGTTGGACGATTGTATTCATAATTTCAGTCCCGATACACAACATTTACACACTCACACAGACACATACACGCTCGCGTATATATATATATATATATATATATATATATATATATATATAACTCCGAGTGAATAAAGAACAAAGAAAAATTTACAACGTCCAAAACATTAATTTAAAACAGCGCTCGATATATAATATAGAGCTGCGAATATTTATTATAAATTATAGTTTAGAACATGTACAAAATATTATTCATGGATAAAGTAAATTTCGACATTTCGCTGAAAAATATTCCTATCCCAAACGAACAGGAGTATTTTCAAATATTGGTCTTAAAGACTGAAGACCACATACGAAGGATGAGATAGACGGCGTATATATTCATTAAAGGCCATGATGTTTCAGAGTGGATAATAATTTATACATGTTTTAAACTATAATTTTTAATGAATATATATATGAATAAAAGAATGGTAATCCGTGAAAACGGAGAGGATAATCCATAAGATTTTATCTAATTAATATAAATTATGAATTAGAGAGAACTAGCGAGAACACATGTGTATAGATAGATAGATAGATAGATAGATAGATAGATAGATAGATAGAAAAGATAAAAGATAGATAGAAAAGATAGATAAAAGATAGATAGATAGATAGATATGAAAAGATAGATAGATAGATAGATAGATAGATAGATATGAAAAGATAGATAGATAGATAGATATGAAAAGATAGATAGATAGATAGATAGATATGAAAAGATAGATAGATAGATAGATAGATAATGAACAGAATGAGATAGATAGATAGACAGATAGATAGATAGATAGATAGATAAAAGATAGATAGATAAAAGATAGATGAGATAGATAGATAGATAGATATGAAAAGATAGATAGATAGATAGATATGAAAAGATAGATAGATAGATAGATAGATATGAAAAGATAGATAGATAGATAAAAGATAGAAATAGATAAAAGATAGATAGATAGATAGATATGAAAAGATAAAAGATAGAAATAGATAGATATGAAAAGATAGATAGATATGAAAAGATAGATAGATAGATATGAAAAGATAGATAGATAGATAGATAGATATGAAAAGATAAAAGATAGATAGATATGAAAAGATAGATAAAAGATATGAAAAGATAGATAGATATGAAAAGATAGATAGATAGATAGATAGATAGATAGAAAAGATAAAAGATAGATAGATAGATAAAAGATAGATAGATAGATGAAAAGATAGATAGATAGATGAAAAGATAAAAGATAGATAGATAGATAGATAGATAGATAAAAAGAAAAGATAGATAGATAGATAGATACGATAAAAGAGAAAATAGATAGATAGATAGATAGATAAATAGATACGAAAATAGATAGATAGATAGATAGATGATAGATAGATAGAAAAGAGATAGAAAATAGATAGATAGATAGATACGAAAAGAGATAGATAAATAGATAGATAGATAGATACGAAAAGACATAGATAGATAGATAGATGGATGATGTATATTTGAGCAGCAACCTTTTTTACGAAACATGAGGTAAGAATAGTAAGTGAAAAGTACTTGGATTCGCCCGCTTTCCTACATTTGAAAAACTGATTAGATATTAATTTTTATTTAAGAATTACCTTCATGGTCGGACATTGTCCCAATCGCTTAATCATTTTCCATGTCATTGTCATTCTATATTGTTAATTTCTCTTCATGTTTGAATGTTTAAGGCATCATTTTGTGTTGGTTTGAATAATAATAGAAGCGTTCATTCCAAACTTCACGTGTTGAGAGCGAATGGAATACGAGTGACCGTCTTTCTACTTTTAAAAATAATTTTTCAAAAAAAGTAGTCCCACTGTTGGATAAGGTGAGGTTTATAGTGTGAGCGAGAACTCTTCCATAGCGAGATGTCTCTGGTAATGAAATTTATATGGAAATAAGTAATTTTCATAAGGTTTCTTGTAAATTGTGGGTAGATATACGTTATATATATATATATATATATATATATATATATATATATATATATATATATATATATGGTAGACTTTGAAAAACAGTAGCTACTCTGGCATGTACGCATCGCTCATTCAGTAAAATGAATTAGAACACTCTGGCTATTGGGAGCGTATAATGATAATATATGCGCTAAAAGTGCTGCCTTCTTCTACCGACGCCAATTCGGTCGGGTTTCAATCCCGGGTTAAAAAGCAATCGGTGTCTAACCGTACTGATGAGCTGTGATACATCGAATCAGATCTGTCTGCGGATGACAATGTATATATATTTGTGTGTGTGTGTGTGTGTGTGCAAATAGAATATAGTGCACATTGAGTGTTGTGAGTAATATATATATATATTATAAATTATAATCTAGAACATGTTCAAATTACAATCTACTACTTTGGTCTTTTCATTTGGGTATTTGGATATATATATATATATACATACATATATATATATATATATATATTTCCAAGTGAAGAGGACTCGAGTTTTTTTTTATATCTTGAGTTCTCTGGAATTTATTTTATTATAAACAGTGCTCAATATAATGAGTATTACAGAGCTTAATATAATATAATATAATTATATGGTTATGTCAATTTTACATTGCTACATGGAAATTTCTATGTTTCGAGATTAATTGTCATCATCAGGCAATGCTGGTGTGGTTGTGCAGACGATTTACATTTAAATGACAAATACTTTCGGTTTACTGTGAATGTAAAATGTAAATCGTCTGCACAACCACACCAGCATTGCCTGATGATGACAATTAATCTCGAAACATAGAAATTTCCATGTAGCAATGAACAATTGACATAACCATGTAATTATATATATATATATATATATATATATATATATATATATATATATATATAATTTATTAATTCAGAGAATTTTATCACTTAACTAAGCAAGCCCATACCTACTTTAGAGTTTGTGAGGATACCATTATGATGTCGTCACTCGTCAGGGCTAAGTTTCTTTCCTTGCCCGGACGAGGGACGTCAGAGTAACGATAGATAGATAGATAGATAGATAGATAGATAGATAGATAGGTCGACTGACGTTCACTGGCGAGCGTGTGTGTCTTTCTTCGTCTCGTCACGGAGAGTAAAAAAACAAAAAAATGACGAGCTAAGAGAGCAGTCTGAAAAAAAAAATTTACAAAGAAAAAAAGGATGTTAAAAATCCTGATCCGCAACTCTCGGAGGAGACGGTTGTCGTGGTTGTCGTCGTGGTTGTGAAACCACGGGGTAGGCTAGGGTGGGTACTGCGTTTTTAGACTGAAATTTTCTAAGAGGTGGGGGGCTCCTAATGGTGTTGGTTATGCGCCAGGTGGGGTGGTGGGGTGGTAGCAGTGTTCATCAAGTGTTTAGTCTTAGCTGGACTGGCGGGGAGATGTTCATCGTTTGGTGTCAACATTACATACCTGACATACCTGTCCGCCGAGCCCCCTCCCATTCCGACCGGGCTTTTACCTACCTACCGACCTATCTGCCTGTCGGCCTACCTACCTTTACATACGGCTTTTTTCCTCTTTCACCCACTAGTCTGTCTGTATTTGCTGTGTGTTTCAGTTCTTTCCTTAACTAATCCTGTTTCCTGGCCATCAACGTTCATACCCCCACTTTGTCATAAAAGATTAATAAATAAACATTCTACCAGCATCCATCAGACACTCAGTCTGTCTATCTGTCAATCTCTCTCTCTCTCTCTCTCTCTATATATATATATATATATATATATATATATATAATTTTGTTTATATTTCTATCTATCTATCTGCCATTTTGTCTCTCTCTCACTCTCTATATATATATCCATCTGTCAGTCTTTTCAAATGTATATATCTGTGTGTCTGTCTGCCTCTACACACACACACATATATAAGCATGTGTATATGTATGTATATATATATATATATATATATATATATATATATACACATCTGTCACGGTCTTTTTAAATCTATATATCTATCCATCTATCTGTGTTTGTTCGTTTATTTATCTATCTATGTCTGTCTGTTCAATATCTATCTATCTATCTATCTATCTATCTATCTATCTATCTATCTATCTATGTTTTTCTGTTCCTTTATTTATCTATCTATGCCTGTCTGTTCAATAATCTATCTATCTATCTATCTATCTATCTATCTATCTATCTATCTATCTATCTATCTATGTTTTTTGTTCCTTTATTTATCTATCTATGTCTGTCTGTTCAATATCTATCTATCTATCTATCTATCTATCTATCTATCTATCTATCTTTACATATTTATAGATTGATACATAGATCTTTTTTAAATCTATCTATCTACCTATCTATCTATCTATCTTTACATATTTATAGATTGATACATAGATCTTTTTTTAAATCTATCTATCTATCTATCTATCTATCTATCTATCTATATTTGTTCTTTTCTATCTACTTGCTTGTCTGTTTTTCTCTCCATATTATATATATATATATATATATATATATATATATATATACCACAAATTTAATCGCCTGAAGAGAGTCAACTTTAGACTCGAAACGCGTGTAGCGTCGCAACTACCATTAAAGTATCATAACATGTATAATAACAACAACAAATATATACATTTTAAACAAAACGTTCACGGCCTCTTACACTTTTTATTCTGTACCAATTTTTTTCGTTCGAACAACCTTATTTCTAATATATATATATATATTCCATTTTAAACAAGTTATTTCGCTAAATTTATTTTATTTATTATTTATTTTATTTATTTATATAAATTTCGACACCTCTACTAACATACTCCAATATAATCGACGGGAGGGGGTCATAGTTATTATACTTACCCCCTACACCATAGCAGCAGCAGTTCCCAGACCAATCCCTCATGCCACTATACACTCAATTGACCAAAAACCCACTACCACCATTCCTTCTCGGCCTACAGCCATGTGCGACACAAAAAATGGACCTGTCTAATTTTCTCTGTATAACTCCACTCTGTTAATAATAATTTAAATGTTCTATGTTCACTGAACATTAAATGTTCATCCTTTGATAATGGCTTATGTAAGCCGAAAGCTCAGACCTGATAAAAAATCAATTATTGCGATTTCTTGTCGTCTTTCCATGACAACACTATCAAGCTAATCAGATCATACGAACGGATCTTACACAAAATAAATAGACAGAACGTGTCTATATTATTCAACGAAACCCGTATTAATGAAAAAATGCTGCCAAAATACACACCATATATATATATATATATATATATATATATATATATAGAAATAATAATAACAACAACACACAGGCATTATATATATATATATATATATATATATATATAGTAATAATAATAGCAACCACACACAGGCATTATATATATATATACATACATATATATATATATATATATATATATATATAATTAAAATGACACATACACAGGCATGATATATCTATATATGTGTGTGTGTGTTATTATTACTATTAATATATATATATATATATATATATATATAATGTCTGTGTGCTATTGTTTATATAAATATATATATATATTCGTATTATTATTATTATTATTATTATTATTATTATTATTATTTTTACTTCTAATAAATACAAATTTTTGAACAGTCGATTTAATACCAACAGACTAAACTGATATATATATATATATATATATAAATATAATCCTATGTTAAACGTTAGTGCTTCTGATTGGTCAATGAACAGAATGCGTAACATTGGAATTTTTTAATTGTGTCTGACATATAAATATGTAAATTATATCTCTCCATCTCGCTCTCTTTGACATTTGTATATATATATATATATATATATATATATATAAATATATATATATATATATATATATGATTTAAACCTGTATGATAACCAGCTTCGATACGCACCATGCTAGTTAAGAAGAAAAATGTAATACGCACCTGCAACAAAAATGATTGAAGCCTTTATAATGACATAGCTTAATATCATCAACATGGAACACGACCATTATGTGCGGGCCTCACTCGGGAATTAAAATATATCAACTCCATAATAGTTTGGACTATTTTTGCACAGCCGTCATTCACGAAAACATAAATTTATTGGGTGTAATTAAAAATACTATAAAAATTCCTACAGATATATATATATATATATATACTACCGGCCATAATTATTAGGCCACAACAGTTTAAAAAGAAAACAAATGGTGTTTTCATACTATTTTTAGGATTTTTTGCCAAGTGAATAATTCTAAATGAAAACAGAATGGTTCTTTTGTTATTATTACTTTGCAAAATTTTACAAGGTAAATAGCGACAATTTACCCATCTCACACTTGAGATTTTATATATATATATATATATATATATATATATATATATATACACACTAATGGCCATAATTATTAAGCCACTCCAGTTTTTAATAGAAATGGTGTATTTCATACTATTTTTAGTCTTTATTGCCAAGTGGATAATTCTAAATAAAAATAAAATGGTTCTTTTGGTATTATTACTTTGCAAAATTTTACAAGGCAAGGAAACAACAATGAACTCGTCCGACTCCCACTGGGGTCGCCTAATAATTATGACCGGTGGTTTACCTTACAAACAATTATATATATATATATATATATATATATATATATATATATATATATATATATGAATGTTCTGATAAAATTAAAGCATTTGTAATTTGCCGGCTGATGAGATGGGTACTAAAAACTTACCCATCGAAATAAATTATAATTTATAACCACTTTTGATGATTGTTTGTCATACACTTTCAGTTTTTTGTCAAAGGGCCGATGATGTTGTCAGGTCTCTGCGATTCACAACAATCTTTAAGGTCCCCCATAGTTTAAAGACTAAACACTTCCTGCAGTAGTTGCAGAACCGGTTAGGATCCCAGCCACGGGTGAATAGTTAATTCTCAAAATGAGGTCAATACACCTTGAAAGTATAAAATAGTTTTTTTTTTATAGTAAAAATACTTGCAATGCAGTTTTGATAGATAAAAACAAAACCAAACAAACAAAATCAAAATTTTACCAGCAACGCATTAAAATAAATCTACAATAGATTGGACACTTGACAAAAATCTCTTTTCAAAAGACACCTCAATGACACCTGATCGACAAACTGATTTCTCACAGAGAATACATATTCTAGTCATACGAACCTATCCTAAAAATTTTGTCGAAATCAAATAAGCCCATTGGGGTTGATATGCCGTCAAAACAAATAAACCACACCTGATCGGCAAATTGATTTCTTACAAAGAATACATATTCTAGTAAAAAAAAAACCTGTCCAAAAAATCTTGTCGGCATTAAACATCCCATTGAGGTTGATATGCCGTAAAAACAAATTAAATCACACCTGATCGACAAATTAATTTCTTAAAAAGAATACATATTCTATTATATGGAAAAATGCTTGCATAAGAAGTAATATTCTTAAGATTATATTAAATCTGGAAAAGAACAAGACAAGTTATTAAACCAGGAAAAGAACAGGACAAGTTATTAAACCTGGAAAAGAACAGGACAAGTTATTAAACCTGGAAAAGAACAGGACAAGTTATTAAACCTGGAAAACAACAGGTCAAGTTATTAAACCTGGAAAAGAACAGGACAAATTATTAAACCTGGAAAAGAACAGGACAAGTTATTAAACCGGGAAAAGAACAGGACAAGTTATTAAACCTGGAAAAGAACAAGACAAGTTATTAAACCCGGAAAAGAACAGGACAAGTTATTAAACCTGGAAAACAAAAGGTCAAGTTATTAAACCTGGAAAAGAACAGGAAAAATTATTAAACCTGGAAAAGAACAGGACAAGTTATTAAACCGGGAAAAGAACAGGACAAGTTATTAAACCTGGAAAAGAACAGGACAAGTTATTAAACCGGGAAAAGAACAGGACAAGTTATTAAACCTGGAAAAGAACAGGACAAGTTATTAAACCTGGAAAAGAACAGGACAAGTTATTAAACCTGGAAAAGAACAGGGCAAGTTATTAATCCTGGAAAAGAACAAGACAAGTTATTAAACCTGGAAAAGAACAGGACAAGTTATTAAACCTGGAAAAATAAAGGACAAGATATTCTAGTGAAGTAAAAGATGAGAAATTTCTTACTTAAAATATTGCATTCAAATTTTATCTTGAGCTGCAATATTTTCAATAGGAAATTTTTCCAGGTTTAATATAATCTTTAGAATATTACTTTTCATGAGCGCATCTTTATATGTAATCCATGATTTTTCCTGACATTGCTATTAATTTACTATAAATTTAATGCTGAAAACCGCATACAAAAATATTAAATAGAAAAAAATTATATGCAATTGATTGAAAAAACAATAAAAAAATGATTATTTATAATTAATTCTGATAATCAGTTCTGATAAAATGATCAATGATAAGCAAAGTTTGATTGGCAAAAATGATAAAAGATATCATCAGAACTTAAATGTTTAAAACCGCACGCAAAAATATTAAACAGAAAAAAGCTATAAAGAACAAGATTTATTATTAGAAGCGATCGTTACTCACGTATGTAATTATGTATTTAGTCTCCCTTTTCGGACTTCACATATTTTGATGTAACTTTTTTTTCTACTGAAGCAAAATTCACATTTTTTTTTCCAAAATGTAGCTAAGGGGATGTCCTATCTAACTCTGTAACCTGTTTGAAATTTAATTAAGAACTGAATTAGTGGTGAAGCTTGAAAGCTGCCTAGATTCACTCAATGTCGGACTTAATATATTCAACGACTGCTGTGGTTGGATGATATATATATATATATATATATATATATATATATATATATATATATATATATATAATAAATTTTCAATATTCAAAAATGTTGAATGAACATTTCGACAAAAATAAGAATAAAAAAAGAATAAAAAGAGATTCTTATTTTTTTATTCTTATTTTTTTCTTATTTTTTAAAATTTTTTTATTTTATTTCCATTTTGAAAGAATTGCCGTTGCTGAGGAGATGTAAAATCTCTCTTAGGGAGTTTATGTCGAAATGTTCATTCAACATTTTTGAATATTGAAAATTTATTTTAATTTATATTAGCTCTGTAATTTTAATTACATTGAGCTCTCCTCCTGTATCATTTTTTAATATTAAAATTTTTGATATTAATTAGGATCAGGTTCTTGGGATTTACCTTCATACTTTTCCGTTTTGGATTAAAGTATTATAACATATATATATATATCCAACCACAGCAGTCGTTGAATATATTCTTAAGTTCGACATTGAGTGAATCTAGGCAGCTTTCAAGCTTCACCACTAATTCAGTTCTTAATTAAATTTCAATATATGTGTGTGTGTGTGTGAATGTATTTAAGTGTTGTTAAAGGCAAATATTATTAAAGAAAACAGACATTTTATACTAATTAATTTTATCGCTCGACTTTTCCAACGTAAATGTAATCCTTCTAAGAATAGGAGGAAATTCTGTCAGCCATTGTCAAAAGTTCATTTTGGTAAAAATAACGTCCGAGATTTCGACTTTTTAAAGTCATCATCAGAGTAGAGAGAGACAAACGATGAGCTTCGTAGAACTGGTGAGTACAATGACATGTCCAAAGATTGTGACGTAAGCGAGGTTTAGTGTGTGCGTTTGTGTTTACATATAGAGTTTGGCCAATTTAAACTTTTTATCAGCCAAGAAAGGTGAAAATGTTTAAAGAAACCTCTATACACTGTCGTCTTGGTTATATTTTTAAAAATTAAAGTTGCCTATTTTATGTCGAAAAATTATAGTCAAACTGACTCCGGAGAGTAACTAACACATTTTCTAAACCCTCCCTCATAGATCTACTTGGGCGTGGCACTTATCTATAGTACCACATTCATTTTTACGCTCTATCGCCCTCGACACTAATTTTCGATCCAATACCTGAGAGCATTGATAATATACTCAGGGAATTTTTCTCTCAGTTTGCTTTCATACCTGCGGTGACATCCATGTCCACCACAAAGTGGTCAGGCCACTTGAATAAAACTGATTCAGAAGGTAGATATTGCATCGATTTCGCCATCGCCCATGAACATGATCAGATCATCGAAGAACGTATCCCTGTACCAGATTTGGTTGAGAACTGAATTAGTGGTGAAACTTAAAAGCTGCCTAGATTCACTTAGTATCTGACTTAAGTATATTCAGTTAGGTCAGTGGTTGAATGATTTATACGAAAAAAATCCTAAAATTCTTGTCGGCATTAAATAACCTATTGAGTTTGATCTAAACTTATTTATAAATGGAACATTGTCAGTGTGTGTGTGTGTGTGTGTGTGTGTGTGTCCGTCCGTTACCTATAGACTCCTAAACGGCTGAACCGATATTCTTGAAAATTTACACAATTGTAATATAAGCGTCTGTGAGTGTTCTTAGCTAGGTTTTGTGTCGAGGTACCCCCGATAAATATCGAAAATCGATAATCGAAAAAATCGGTTTATATAAGGAGTGGTCCGATTTTAATCAAGTTTGATACACTCATAGACAAAGACACAAAAAACGATATTCAGATGTTTCAAGGTTGCAGTTCTTACAATAGTGCAGGAAATCGATATATATATATATATATATATATATATATATATATATATATATATATATATATATAAAAGGCACGATGTTTGTGTGTGTGTGTCTGTTTATCTGCCTGTATGTCTGTATTTTTTCAGCCCTTTTATTTTAGTTTTTGCTTCGGGTTTGGCTCTAAGTAGGTATAATTGTAGTTCTTAGTCTCAGCCATGATACCGTTTACTCAGAGGACTTATTTAACCATCAAAATTCAGTTTACGACGAAAAAAACTTATTCGATATCGATACCAGGAAATCAAACTTTGACTTACATCCATTCATTTTTTCTTTCAGTCCACGGTTTCGCTTTAACTTGAAACAACTATTGCTTTTTAGTCTTTTGTGCTAACGTCTAAAGAGTCTGAGCTCCAGGACCATGGACTAGTTTTAAAGCTTTCATTACACCCGAGCAAGACTGGGCTATACTGCTTGTGTGTGTGTATATATATATATATATATATATTAAAAAAGGATTAATTCAAAGATGTTGAATGGCCATTTCGATATGAAGATCCCCACGGGGAATAACACATCATGATGTGTTATCATGATGTGTTATTCCCCGTGGGGATCTTCATATCGAAATGGCCATTCAACATCTTTGAATTAATCCTTTTTTAATATATATTTGCTCTGTAATATTTTATTACATGGAGCTCTATTCCTGTATCATTTTTTAATATTAAAATAAAATTTTTAATATTAATTAGGATCGGGTTTTTGGAATTTACCTTCCCCTTGGATTGAAGTATCTGAATTAAAATAAGGCCACTTTCATCCAGTTCGACATCATCGAGTTCTATCCCTCCATCAACAGGAGCCTTTTGATGGAGAGTATAAGATTCGCAAAAGAACATATCGAAATAACACAGGAACAGATAGACATCATTATAGCGTGTAGAAAATCCATACTAAAGGATAAAGACACAACTTGGATAAAAAGTGGGGTAGATAACTTTGACGTCCCGATGGGAGGTTATGATTCAGCACAAATAGCAGACTTAATAGGGATCTACATAATTAACTCACTAGTTAAGATAATTAAACCAACGCAGATAGGATTATATCGGGATGATGGGCTGATTACAATACCTAATAGCAATGGCCCACTGGCATCTAAGATACAGAAATTAATAATCAAAGCAATGAACTCCCTAGGATTAAAGATAGATATCTCTGCGAACTTAAAAATAGTGAACTATCTAGATGTAACACTTAACCTAACGAACAACACCCATAAACCTTTCAACAAGAATAATCAAGCACCCACATACATTAACGTAAGTTCAAACCACCCAAAGTCGATAGTTAATCAAATCCCGAAGGCTGTTAACACTAGAATTAGCAAATTATCTTCCAATGAAAAAATATTCAAAGAAAATTGTAAGATTTACAATGAAGCACTAGAAAGAAGCGGCTTCAAACATAAACTTGAGTATAAGAATAGGAATATAACAAACGAGAAAAGCATAGCAGACAGAATTAGAAAAGTGGAAAAAGTAACAACCAACAATAGTAATATGAGAAATGTAAACAACAATAATAATGAGGCAGATAGAGACATAGAAGGAAATAACCCAAAAACAAATAACTCGAACGGAAACAAAGGGAAAAAGTATAATAGAAACAAACCTAGAAAAAGAAGAATAATCTGGTTCAACCCCCCTTTTGCAAGCTCCTAAAAATAAACCTAGGAAAACACTTCATAAAATTATTAGATAAACACTTTATACCCAGCAACCCACTAAGTAAGATTTTCAACAGGATGACTGTAAAACTAAGTTACTCCTGTACAAATAATGTAGGAAAAATAATTAAGTCACATAACGAAAAAACATTAAGGGTGAATTTTGATTGGATTTATTTTAATTTTATTTTAATTTTATTTGTATTTCTATTTTAATTTATTTTATTTATTTTATTTTATTTTATTTTATTTGATTTTATTTGATTTTATCTGATTTTATTTGATTTTATTTTATTTGATTTTATTTGATTTTATTTGATTTAATTTATATTACTTAAATTATGTGGGTGAATTTATTTTATTTTATTTTATTTTATTTAGTTTTATTTTGTTTTATTTTATTGATTTAAATTTGGATTCTTCATTATCTAAATTTTAATTCTATTAATGTTATTCATTAATATGGTATTATAATTGTCGATTATAAATTACTTTAAAATTTAGAAAGTTATATCTAAAGGAAAAAACTTTCCAAAAAAAAAAAAAAAAAAAAAAAAAAAAAAAAATTTAATTGAATTAATCTTAAATTTAATTAAGTTAATTTAATTTAATTTAATTTTATAGAAATATATTTTTTAGAGAAATATATTTTATGTAATATTTCGTAAATTAAATTTAGAGTTACCTTATAAATTATCTTCTAATAATATTTTAATATATTAACATTAGCTTATATTTTATAAATTTATATTATATAAAATTTAATTTACTTTCTAGCCTATATTCTTAATACACGTATTTCTCTTAAATTTTGATGATTCACTTGTAGGGTTATAAATTTTATTTAAATTTAAATTAGGATCTATTAGATGGCAAGGATTGACTTATTAATATCAATTTAGCAAAAATTGGATGGACTAGGATTGACGCCCAGATAGTATAAATTGCAAAACTAATAAAATTACCTTTAGATGTGAAGTAAGATAAGATAAGATAGCTGGAACTACTCAATTCAGCCATTGGAGTTACAATAAGGGAAACCGAGACAATATCTAAACTGGGAAAGAACACAAAATTTTAGCCTACTACTATCATGGAGAGGTAATGGTGATAAAAAAGAAGTAAGAAAGGAAAGATCATAGAAAGGCTCTAACATGAGTGTCACCAGAATTAGGTTATTGCCATAAGTGGAAAACGGGGACTGATGCTGTTATTAGTATTATTATTATGAAGATTGTTATTAATATTATTATGAAAATTAATATTAATATTAATAATAATATTATTATGAAGATTAATATTAATATTATTATGAAGATTATTATCATTAGTAGGAAAAATAATATTATTATTATTATGATTATTATCATTAGTGGCAAAGAGGCATCCTTGTAATATGGGGGACGAATTACTAGCGAGATTAGTAGGTGAAATATCACTAGGATGGGTACTGAATTTAAACAATATCGTCAAACAAGTTTAACTGCGAACTAACACAAATGGGACAACCTGAGAATTTAGTAGGATCTAACGTAAGGGAGGATAAAACCTAAGTTAATTGATCCGGTTTACTTGAACCAGATGGATTTAGTGCATACAAAGAAGGGGAAGCCTCAATAACATAACATAGTTGGATACTGAAACAGTAATAAGAAACGGATAGCACAGATAACTGACGGAACCAACGAAGCTGATTGAAACAACGAACTGAGGAATGACCCTCTATCTAATCAATAGGAATGGATATACGGAAACCAAATAAGAAAAATTAAATAAAGAAAGATTGAGAATATGTAGGTTTAGAAGGAGAGGTTGAAACTACCTAAATGGGCGAAGGAAAGAAAATCGAAAGTGGAAGGGAGTGGATAGAAGTAGACACCAAGTCTGAAAAATGGTCTCTAGTGAAGACAGATAAAAGGAGGTGCGAAAATTAGCATACTAGTGGGATAAGATGGGAAGAACGGGGGAGTAAATAAATATTAATAAAACAGGAAAGTTAGCAGGAGTGGTAGTAGGAAATAAGACAGGACTGCTGGTAACCAACGACACCTATCGGAATGGAAGTTCAAGGAATTTAGATATAACATGGATATAATATAGTCTTGCAACAAATAGAATGGAATTATCTTATCAACAATTGAGTAAAGAAAAGAAATAATAGCCTTAACTTAATCTAATTTAACTTATCACAGAGCTAGGAAAATAAAAATAAAAATAAAATTTTGGCTTAGAAATTTGAATTATGAATTGATGTATAAATTTGCTGGTGACATTAGTCACGTGTTGTTTTGTTTGTATTAAACTTCTCCTCCCACTATATCCCGACAAATGGAAACGGAAATACTTATTATAGTGGGCTATCCTATGTTGCCTCCCCCTCCGCCTGGCCTTGACTGAACTTTCATTCCGTAGTAATACGACATGAAACAAGTCGAATAGGGCCTTCCGTCTGATGAAGTCGGTGATTGTTGGCAACAACAATTATTGACTGAAATAAATTTATTACGGAAATATGACCGGTGTTTAAAGTTTTTCTTAAAAGAAAACAGAATATATATATATATATATATATATATATATATATATATATATATATATATATGGATTAGTTTTAAAGCTTTCATTACACCTGAGCAATGCCGGGCTATACTGCTAGTATGCCATAAAACAAACCGAACTATAATCCTAAAATGACACAAGGGGCTACTGCGAGCGAAATAAAAGGAAAAACACAGCTCAAACACAAAAAAAACAAATTTGAATTAGCGCTTTTGACTGGTTAGTTCTATTATAGTGAGTTCGATCCTCACTAACAGCTTCACAGTTTTTTTTTTTGTGTGTGTGTCACATTGAAGCTACGTTTAAAAAATAATTTAGGTCCTTCGACGTGGGGTCATGATTAAGACTGAATATTGATTTGGAGCCTCAGTGTGTTCTACACACTTTTGGCTATGTCCCACAGTTAAAATATCAATACAGGCACTTCGATGTGATATCATGTTCAGCAAACTCGTCTCGTTAGATCAATTACGACGGAGTAATAAGCTGTCTGTGGTTCAGTAAATATCGACTCGGAACGACAAATCGGGGAGCCGAGTTCGAATTCCACTTGATTCACTTACTCGCAAATACCCTTGGGAAAGGTATTAATCCATCTCTTCCCTCCAGTTATGGGTCAACTAACAGGACAGGTTGGGTTCTATAGCCTTGGCTGGCAACCAGTCTACCGCAAAACAGCAATGGCAACCTACTGCGGGATAATCTTCTGCCCAGTCAGTCATGTCTCTTTCAAGACATGATCGCCTAAAGTGTTTATCACGTATGGTACTTAACCGACTGACTGAATATAACAGTTGGAATCATGATTAAGGTTTCTACTGGTCATAAAGTGGGGGATCGGTTTTCTATTGTTATGAAGTAATAAACTGATCCCCACTAATTACTAGGTAATGATAAAATACATCTCTTCCCCTCTAGCTATGAGTCAAATAACAGGACAGAGTGGGTTCTATAGCCTTGGCTGTCAACCAGTCTTCCGTAGAAAGTAATGGCAACCTAGAGCGGGAATATCTTCTGCCGTGTCAGTCACGTCTCGAGAGAGACATGATCGCCCAAAGCGTGTCTCACGTATGGCACTTAACTGACTGACTGAATATAATAGTTGAAAACAAAACTTCTAGTGGACATGAAGTGGGGGATCGGTTCTCTATTGTTGTGAAGTGATAAACTGATCCCCCATTAATTACTACTTGTATAATAATCTAATCTTTTTTTTCGCACTTGAGCTATGTGTTGAATAGCAGGATAGATTGGATTTAGTATCCTTGGTTGGCAACCAGTCTACTGCAGAAAGTAATGACAACCTACTGCGGTATGGTCTTCTGCCCAGTCAGTCATGTCTCTTTAAGAGACATGATCGCCCAAAGCGTGTATCACATATGGCACTTAACTCACTGAACAAGTTAGATCCTTACTGGCTGCTCCGCACTTTCGGCCTTGTGCCACATTTCAGCTTATCATCAGAGAGAGAGAGAGAGAGAGAGAGAGTGAAAGTTGATGTCACATTATGGTCGATATTTTCAATGTGAACCCACCCCATCGTATGATATTTACATGTTGAAGTATCAACCTAGATATTTTTTTTTGCCGACAATTGAATCCATTTAAGAAAAAAAAATAATAATATTAAAAAATTCCTTTTTAAATGACGACATCTTGCAAATACCATGAATTCTTTCTGAAGAAAAGATAAAACGACGAATAATGAACATTCTCACTTGTATGTCAGCAATTTTTTTATGATTATTTTTTCAAATCTACCTGTTTATTTAAGGGCGCAGTGGAGCCTATTTATTCGACTTCATCTCTTTCAGAGTTTTCTTGTTTTGAACCGTTTTTACATGAAAGGATTATTTTTTTAGTTTTATTTTATTTTTTTTTTTATAAGCGTTTCACCCCGAGCAAGGCATGTCACTGCCACTACTGTGCAGGGGGCTACGTAGAGTGGAGAAAGGCTGATTAAATATAGGAAATGACAGAGGGTGGGTGATAGGCGGGTAAGGATACCGAGAATGAGGGTTGGGTAGATGAGAGTGTTGTGAGAATAGTTGGGAGTTAGTGTGATAGGAGGTGTCTATTGACCCTACATTTAAACACCTGGAGATTGTAACTGTCGGGAAAGCAGACTTGTGGAAGGGAGTTCCACAGGCTGGAAGCGCGAGAAAAGAAGCTGTTGGAGTAGAATTTACGGTTACATCTTATTATAAAAAATGAACACACGCACATTTTTTTCTGGTCATAAACCAGGCAGCAAAAACAAACGGGAACGAAAGAGCAACACTTTTAAATATTATTATCTTATTACTAGTTTTATTCCATCTTATTATTGTTGGTTTTTATCCCAACACTCTGGCTCTATACGATCTTCATTTTTACTATTATTTTATTACTAGTTTTATTCCATCTTATTATTGTTGCTTTTTATCCCAACACTCTGGCTCTATACACTCTTCATTATTACTGTTATTTTATTACTAGTTTTATTCCATCTTATTATTGTTGGTTTTTATCCCAACACTCTGGCTCTATACGATCTTCATTTTTACTATTATTTTATTACTAGTTTTATTCAATCTTATTATTGTTGCTTTTTATCCCAACACTCTGGCTCTATACACTCTTCATTATTCCTGTTATTTTATTACAAGTTTCATTCCATCTTATTATTGTTGCTTTTTATCCCAACACTCTGGCTCTATACACTCTTCATTATTCCTGTTATTTTATTACAAGTTTCATTCCATCTTATTATTGTTGCTTTTTATCCCAACACTCTGGCTCTATACGATCTTCATTATTACTATTATTTTATTACTAGTTTTATTTAATCTCATTATTGTTGCTTTTTATCCCAACACAATTCAATCTTCCTTTTTACTATTATTTTTATTACAAGTTTTTATTTAAATTGTTTATTTTCTGTTAATAAACCTCATAAATGATAAAATAGTTCTTGTCCTAATACTTTCGCACAGTACTATATATATATATATATATATATATATATATATATATAAACTAGGTGCAATTGGTAAATTGTCGCAATTATTTTATTATTTCAGAGCGAAAGGCTATTATACTAAATATTAAATTTATTTTGTAACAAGTATTTTTTCTTGTTAAAGCATTTGTTGAGTAAATCAAATAAAATTACTTTAATTAAATTGTTTAATTTCTGTCAATATGCCTCATAAAAGATAAAATGCTTCTTGTCGTAAATATTTTTGCACAGTACTGTATATTATTTCGGATTACATGTTTTATATATATATATATATATATTTATTTATTTTTCAGAGGAATCCTAGGAAGGACCGATGTATATTCATTGAAAAAATTGTCAACGGGACCTCCTTATTCAAACTCGTAACCAAACTCGACTGGGCGGTCGGGTTTCGAAAGAAGAACGGTCGCCCCCTGCCTGGGCACAAGTTTCGTAAAACTCGACGGAAATGTTTTGAGTTCGTTGTCAGAGATGTCGACAAGTCGGAAAAACCCTTCTCACCAATTCAACAACAGCCACGGTATTTTTGGCGAATAGGAGTTCCACGACCGAACGACCGGTCGTGAACGTACCACTCACGGACATGCCAATTTCAAGAACTCCGAAAAGAGAAAGCCCACAGTCGTCTAATAATGGTCCTCTGAGGGAGACATATGAATCAAACGAAAGGCCAACTTCTTTGAAGGGGGCATCAGCGTTTGATAGAATCGCACATACATACACACACACATAGAACAGCATATTTACATGCAGAGGCATAGTTATACTTACACTTTGTGGACATGTTCATTTCCTGTGTTTCTGAAGTTCCGTGTTCTTATTTCATCCCAAAATAATCTTGCACAGACCACGAAATGCCTGTGAAGAGGAAAAAACAAAATATTAATAATTTTCCAAAGAAATTTAGCCGAAGAAATCTTCGAGAAAGTTATTTATATGAAGTCGTAGATTTCTTCGGTCTAAATGTCCTCCAAATAGGATTACTTTTGAATGATGTCGGCATTCGAACAGTCCAAGCTTTTAAGAAATTATAATAGATGAAGCTAAATCACAGAAAGAAATAAGAAAAAAAAATGTCTCGAACAAGGGTCAAGTTTCTGAAAGACGGTGACACACTTTTAGAGTTCGTTCTGCCAATCAAAACTCGAGTTATTCCACCCAGAAAGCGTTTCAGAACCAACCCTAACAAAATATCTGCAGAGCATAAATATTTAAATAAAAGCCTGATATGTTCCGTGGAAAAAAAAATCGTGTATGAATGTATGTATATAGAGCGGTTTCTCCTCAAGACCAGTGGAAGTGAGTTTAAACTAATGACTATATTCGAATAAAAACTAAAAAACTAAAAAAAAAAATAAATAAATAAATGAAAAATAATGATTATTTACATCAATAAAAAAACAAAAAAAAAACTGCCCAGATGTTTGGTGTACTCATACAAAAGAACTAAAATCCAGATATAAAGAACAAACTAGACCAATAATTTTTTTATCATGGATGTCTAAGTGTCCACATGTAGGTATGTATGTAAATGCATATATATATGTATATATATATGTTGGGACATGTGTATTTACATACATATATATATGTGTAATCACATATGTGTATATACAAGCAGTGTGTGTGTCTATATGCGTGAATGTGTGATTGTCTACTTGAAACTGCGTGGTATGAAAGAGTTTTTTTTTTAATTAATGTAAAAAAAATATTCGTAAATATTTTGTATTTAAACAATAAATTTGTTTCCCCTCCCTTTAAAAAATAAATAAAGAAAGAATAAATTCTTCTCATACATAAAAAAGAAAACCCCAAGAAACAAAGAACAAACATAAATGTACAACATAGTGTCTATGAAGAAGCGCAGATGACGCCATGAGGAACAAACAGACGACAACAAACAGACGACAACAAACAGACGACAACAAACAACAAAACAAACTTAAAACAAAAAAGTATGCACAAACATTCATACGTTTGTCCGTTTTTGGTGTGACACATAAAGTTCAATCTACCCGTTGCTTACCCAGAATATTATTCTGAAAATATGGAGAGAGAAAGAAGATGTCGTTGATATCGGAACCAAATCTCGTGATGTCTCGTGAGATCCTGTCGATGTTAAGATAAATAGACAGTTACATACAAACGCTTGAAAGGAAGCAACAGGAAAGTTTGACAATTTTATATCACACCGCAAACTGGACTATAATAAATTAATAAATAACAAAAAAACAAAAAACACAAAATAAAACAAAAAACAAACAAACATCAAACCTAAGAGAAAGCAAGAAATGACCTATCGAAATCCCTTTTTGACATCGATTATCCGTGATATGATAGACATCCGTAAAGAGGGACTTCCGCCGGAAATAGACCTCCGTACAACTTCCTTGCTTCTGTTGTTCCTGCAACTATTACTACTGCCTTTTCTAAATTTAGTGATGCTATTCTAAATCAATAAAGTCCCGCAAAATAATCTTTTCTCCTTTATGTTGTTATAATTCATGTTAAATGGGCTCAAAGTTTGGGACCGCCATCTGGATTTACGAATTAGTAAGTTTCATGCCTGCATTTGCTCAATTCAAACTTTAGTTAAGTTATTGATACTATATAAGCTTTGCGTATGTGTCATTTATTTTTTAGTAAATGGGGGGTACATTTTAGTAAATAGGGGGTACATAAAATCCACCAGGCCTAATAATACCATAAACCAGCAAGGGGACTAAAAAAAATAGCTAATATTGTAAGAAAACATTCTGTAATAATAGGTTGCTTTTGTTAATATTACTAAATAAATCCTAAAACTCTTGAGAAATAGAAAGTCCCCATCGACCCAGTCACCAACCTTAAATGTTTGGCAGATTTTTAATCAAAATCCAGATGTGGCCGTAAACTTCTAGCCTTATACACAAACACACATATATATGGTTAAATAAAATAAAGACAAGAGGAAAACTGTATTTTAAATCGCCTACTCGTTCTGTCTTTTTGCCTTGATAAAGTCCATCACAGGACAAAACGCGTAGGCGATTTAAAATACAGTTTTCCTCTTGTCTTTATTTTATTTAACCATTCTGTCCTTAATCTCAGATTATAACTAAGTATATTTTTACATATATATATCTATGTGTACATTAATTTAAATTTATTTGTTTGAACGCTATTTTGATGGATACTCGTTTTTGAAGGGATTTTTCTATAACCAAAAAGTACATTTTTAGTATCAGCCGGCATAGTTATTCGAGGCATCTTGTCTGGAAAATATCTATCTTCCGACAGGATTCGAATCTGCAACTTCCATACACCGAGAAGATGGCGTCATGAGATCTGACGCGTCTTAACACAGATGATTTCATGGTAAGCAATACACACTACCGACCATAACTATTAGGCCATCTCAGTGTTTAAAAAAATGATGTATTTCATGCTATTTTTTCGTAATTATTGCCAAGTGAATATTTGCAAATGAAAATAGAATAGTTCTTTTGTTAATACTGCACAATAAAATATGCATCAAATGCACTTATAAATATTTAATAATTACCTATATTGCAGTTTTATCAATGAAAGAATGAAGAAAATTTGGGGTGATTCGGACGAGTTCATCTTTGTTTCCTTTGTAAAATTTTGCAATGTAATAACAACAAAAGACCTATTCTATTTTCAGTTAGAATTATCAACTTAGCAATAAATACTAAAAATAATATGAAATACATAATTTCTTTAAAAAAAAAACACACACACACAGACATATATATATATATATATATATATATGTAATTTGTTATATATATTATATTATTTAAATATTATATTTGCGCGGTACTTTTTGTCTGACGATCGCAAAAGCGTAAAATCCAGGGTCACAAACTCACACCTATCTAACTGAATATATATATATATATATATATATATATATATATATATATATATATATATATAAAGTATACCAAGTAGGTTTGTTGGCTCACTAGGTATTCTTTATTCTGCTCTACCTAAGTATTGAGCGCTTTTTTTGTTAGTTGACAACAACTTTTTTTGTTAGTTCTCGGGTTTTTTCTTTGGGTTATGTGCTGACTCGGTCCGAACCCATTTGACTGGTGTTCATGTGCTTAGCTTTTTCTTTTTTTATAACCATTTTTACGAGTATAGTTATATGTTTGTCTTTATATATATATATATATATATATATATATATATATGTATTCCAAAGTTACATATTTACTTTAAAATGTGGTAAATACAAAAGTATAAATATATGGTAATTATTATCATAATATTAATGACAGACAGTAACTTGATAGCTATAAAGTTTGGGTTTTAAAGCACAATCATCAAGCAGATGATGGTGTTTTAACATCGAAACTTTATAGCTATCAAGTTACTGTATGTCATTATATTATAATAATAATTACCTTATATACACTACCGGCCATAATTATTAAGCCACCCCAGTTTTGTAGAAGAAATGGTGCATTTCATACTATTTTTTAGTATTTATTGCCAAGTGGATAATTGTAAATGAAAATAGAATGGTTCTTTTCTTAATACTGCACAATAACATGTGCATCAAATGAACTGTTCTGGTGTCCAGTTTTTGCGCTCTCTTCCCCATGCTAGTCTCTTCTTCTTATTGGCTGGCCGAAGCAGAGGATTCCTGGCTTCCTTGTAAAATTTGACAAAGAAATAGTAACAAAAGAACCATTCTATTTTCATTTAGGATTATCACTTGGCAATAAATACTAAAAATAGTATGAAATATATCATTTTTTTAAAAACTTGGGTGGTCTAATAATTATGGCTGGTAGTGTACATATGTACACACACACACACACACACACACACACACACATATATATATATATATATATATACAGTAGCGGCCATAATATAAGGTACGGAAACAACAAAGACATAAATATGTGTATTACTTAAAATGTAATGTACGATTAGGAATGACATTTTTACCGTTAGGGTGTAATACATAAATATTATACAAAGTTACAAAAAATTACATTATAGTTTTTTTTAAATAAAGATTAAATGGAACAAGGAAAATAAGCTACTGGGCAAAAGCTAAAAATATCCTGTCGACTCAGCTTAAGGCTGTGGTAAGCTGTTGTTTCTCAAACCAAGCGAGAGTATACCTTTCGACGGATCACCGATTTGGTCCCTCCCTGCGCCCGAGAACAAGAGTTCTTGCTCAGGACTGATTACTCAGTCTGTACGCATGCCTCCTTGCCGAAGCAAGAGTATTTGCCGCCTTCCCACTGGAGCAGGTGTGACACAAGGTTGATTTATTTGGGAACTCTGAGCTTTTACGCTCAGCGAGAAACATCCCATAGACTCAGGTGAAGGTTGATTTTGGTTCTTGTTTGATGAACCCAAGTGAGACTCTACGCTTCGGCTGAGCCACGCTTGGGTCCCTTTCTGCTAGGACGCAGAGAAGTGAACAATAGTGCTTGATCAAGGCCGATCGCTCGGTCTGTAAACAAGCCTCGTTGCTGAAGCAAAGGTATTTGTCACCTTCCCATTAAGGCAGGTGTGACACAATGTCGATTTCGGTGGTAACTATGAGCCCTTATACTCAAACAAAATATCCGATAGACTCGGCTTAAGGCTGGGTCGGCCTCTTGTTTCATGAATATAAGCGAGACTTTACCATTCAGCGGAGCTTCGCTTGGGTCCCTCTCAGCTCTGGGGAAGAGACGTGAACAAGAGTGCTTGCTCAAGACTGATTGCTCAATCCATAAGCAAGCCGCCTTGTTGCCAAAGCTAGAATATTTGCTACCTTCCCGCTAAAGCAGGTATGACACGGTCTATTTATATGGGATTCCGTGCCCTTAGGCTCAGCAAAAATATTCCGTAGACGCAGCTTAAGACTGGGTCTTGCTATTGTTTTCTCAACCGAAGCGAGACTCTACCCTTCGACGAAGCTCCGCTTGGGACCCCTCTGCTTGGGCGCAGAGAGGTGAACAAGAGTATTTGCTCAGGATTGATTGCTCAGTCCATAAGCAAGCCGTCTCGTTACCGAAGCAAGAATATTTGCCGCCTTCCACTGAGCCAGATGTGACACAATGTCGATTTATGTGGGAACTCAGAGACCTTAAACTCAGCCAAAAATATCTCGTAGACTCAGCTGAAGGCTGACTCTTCTTTTATCATCCCAAGCAAGACTCTACCCTTCGGCGGAGACTCGCTCGGGTTCCTCTCTTGTTCAGAGGTGAACAAGAGTGCCTGCTCAGGACTCATCGCTCAGTCCGTACACAAGCCGCCTCGTTGCCAATTAGAAGGTATTTGCCTCCTTTCCACTAAGGCAGATGTGGCACAAGGTATATTTATGTGGGATTCCGAGCCCTTAGACTTAGCGAAAAATATCCCGTAGATTCAGCTTAAGACTGGGTCGGCTCTTATTTTAAAAACCCAAACGAGACTTTACCATTCGGCAGAGCCCCGCTTATGTTCCTCTCGGCTCGGACACAGATAAGTGAAAAAGAGTGATTGCTCAGGTCTGATTGCTCAGACAGTGAGCAAGACTCGTAGATTGTGCGAGGTATTTGCCGCCTCCCCTATAAGGCATGTGTGACACAAGGTCGAATTATGTGGGATATCGAGCCCTTAGGCTCTGTTAAAAATATCCCGTAGACGCAGTTTAAGGTTTGGTTGGGCTCTTGTTTTTTTTTTACCCGAACGAGTCTCTGTCCTTCGACGTCGCTTCGCTTGGGTCCCTCTCTGCTCAGACGCAGATAAATTAACAAGAGTGCTTGCTGAAGACCGATTGCTCAGTCTGCTAGCAAGCCTCGCTACCGATTTTAGTCACAGGTATCTCCTGTACTCACTTTATATGACTACTAATATAGTCAGTCCACATAGGCGAGGGATATGCGTTGTGGTCCAGTGAATATCAGCTCAGAACGTGAAATCTGGGAGCCGAGTTCGAATTCCATTTGAATTCATTGCATTCACTTACGCACAAATACCCTTGGGAAAGATATTAATCCGTCTATTCCTTCCAGTTATGGGTTAAATAACAGGACAGATTGGGTTCTATAGCCTTGGTCGGCAACCAGTCTACCGCAGAAAGCAATGGCAACCTCCTGCGGGATAATCTGCCCAGTCAGTCATTTCTCTTTCGAGACATGATCGCCAAAGCGTGTTTCACGTATGACACTTAACTGACTGAATATAAGAGTTGGAAACAAAACTTCTTGTGGGCATAAAATGGGGGATAGGTTCTCTATTGTCATGACGTAATAAACTGATCCCTCACTAATTACTGCTCATATAATAATCATATATATTCGTATTCATATAATAATATAATATAATCTGTCTCTTCTCACTCCATCTATGTGTTAAATAGCAGGATAGATTGGATTCTCTATCCTTGGTTGGCAACCAGTCTACCGCAGAAAGCAATGGCAAACTACTGCGGGATAATCTTCTGCCCAGTCAGTCATGTCTCGAAAGAGACATGATCGCCCAAGCGTGTTTCACGCATGACACTTAACTGACTGAATATAGTCAGTCCACATAGGCGAGAGGGTGTATTAGACATTCCATTACAACACCTCCTCCTGAGCTAATTTTTCGATGAAAGTTTGCTTAATATCTTTTACATTTTGAGTTCCGGACATAATTGTTTGACTTTTTTTCCGATTTTTAGTATTTTCAGTAATTTTTCTGCTAGTGAGATTTGAAGCATTAGCGATTTTCGGGAAGCTGACAATTCCGGTACTAGCAGGGTTGGAGATACTTTCATCGATATTGGTAGACATATGAGAACTGATATTTCAAATGGGTTTATTACCTCCCTTTATTATTCTTCACTCGGCGATAATTTTAAAAGCTTTTTGTCTGCCTAATAATTTAAGGAGAAAATCCAGAAACTTGTTGTCTGCCTAATCATTTAAGGATGAAACTCAGAAGCTTTTTGTCTGCCTAATGATTTAAGGAGAAAACCCAGAAGCTTGTTGTCTGCCTAATAATTTAAGGATGAAACTCAGAAGCTTTTTGTCTGCCTAATAATTTAAGGAGAAAACAAAGGAGCTTTTTGTCTGCCTAATAATTTAAGGAGAAAACCCAGGAGCTTTTTGTCTGCCTAATAATTTAAGGAGAAAACCCAGAAGCGTTTTGTCTGCCTAATAATTTAAGGAGAAAACCCAGAAGCGTTTTGTCTGCCTAATAATTTAAGGAGAAAACCCAGGAGCTTTTTGTCTGCCAAATAATTAAAGGGGAAAACCCCTGATTTGTAAAATTGGTCGCTAATTTTTCTTTTTTACCACTCTTTTCGTTGCACTAGACAACATCACTGACCGCATTTTTCTCGCGAACATTAGTTCTGCTGTTGATAATTCTGAATCTATGTTCGGATTGGGGTTATTTCTGTAAACCGCTAAAAACCTTTGTATACTCCTCTCATCAGTATTCATGTCTTGATTCTTTCTTAGTGCTCTTTTAAAAAGGTCTATGAATCTTTCTGCTTGTCCATTTGAGCTCGGGTGGTAAACGGAGGTTGTAATGTGTTCTGTGGACAAAGATGTGCAGGAATTCTTAAATTCTCTGGCAGTAAACTGTGTCCCGTCGTCACTAACTAAAGTTTTTCGTACACCAAAACGACTCTTCTTCTATGTGCCCTCTCCCTTCAGGGCGTAGGCGATCATGGTTCTCCACGTCTCTCTATCCCTGGTGGCACTTAGTATGTTTACTCCTGTTACTCCTGGCAACTCCCGTTTCGTCATTCACCTGATCAGGCCCTGCAAATATGTTATCCGCTGCCTTCCTCTGTCTCTCTTTCCTTCTATCTGGCCAGTCAGTATCAGGTTCTCCAGGCTCTCCTTCCTCATTGCGTGTCCCAGGAACTTCAGTTGTCTCTTCCTGATGCTCAGTATTAATTTTCTTTTTGTTGCCATTCTTTCCAACACCTCATCGTTGCTTGCATGCTCAGTCCACGATATCCGCAGTATCCTTCTGTAGAACCACATTTCCGCTGCTTCCAGTTTTGTCCTCACATTCGATGATATTGTCCAGCATTCACTGCCGTATTGACGAACTGACATCACATAGCAAACCAGCACCCTTTTCTTTGTTTCTAGTGAAATTTTCTTGTATGTTAGTACTTTACTCAGCTTCTGGAACTCGTCCTTTGCCATGCCAATTCGCCTTCGGATCTCTGTGTCGCACTTTCCATCTCCTGTTAGAACACTTCCTAGGTATTTAAATTTTTGTACTTGCTTGATTCTGGTATCTCCCATCTGTATTTGGCATTTTGGGTTGCACCTTTTGCTGATAAGCATGCATTCAGACAAAGCTCATTTACTACTGTCATAGTATTTGCGGATGTCGGATGTCTACACTTGGATATTTCCGGCCACTTAAAGAAACTGTCCAATAAGGTAGAAGTAATCATTTATTGGGCCAGAGTAGTCGATATGTAACCTCGTCCACGGAACATCCGTTTTAGGCTATGGGTAAATTTTCATTAGTGATGCTTTTAACGCGAGTTGACAACCTCTACGCTCTTTTACCATTTTTTCGGCTTACGGCCATATCGCGTTGAATACACCGGTTCTCGCTCGATCACCGAAGTTAAGCAACGTTGATCCTGGTCAGCACTTAGATGGGTGTCTGCTTGGGAATACCTGGTGCTGTAAGCGTTTAGTAACAAATGTGCATGTTTACGGCCATATCACGTTGAATACACCGGTTCTCGCTCGATCACTGAAGTTAAGCAAAGTTCAGCCTGCTCAGAAATTAGATGGGTGACTGCTTGGGAATACCAGGTTCTGTAAGCGTTTAGTGACGTATGTGCGTGTTTACGGCAATATCACGTTGAATACACCGGATGTTCACTGTGGTGCAGTGGATATCGGCTCGGAAAGAGAAATCGGTGTGCCGAGTTCGAATTCCAGTTGAATACCCTGCATTCACTTAAGCACTGGTACTTTTGGGAAAGGTATTAATCCGTCCCTTCCCTCCAGTTATGGGTTATATAACAGCGTAGGACTTGGGGACCCTGCCCTTAAAAACAAATCCCATTGAATCTTGATACTCGAAAAGGAAAAAGTATTACTAGACACAAAAACTTATATAAAAAACAACAAAAAAATTGTTGAAAGAAAAAATAAATAAAATTTAGTTGGCAATAAATGACCCCCACCCACCCCGAGGTTGATATGCCATAAAACAAAAGCAACTAACCAAATTACCATTTTTTTTTTCGATCTTCTGGTCAATCCTAGGTCAATACATTAAGAATTTAATTCTTGACCTGCCCGGGTGACATATATGAAATTCATTCAAGATTTTCTTTGTCACTGTATATGGTATTACCACTGTGCTTACGTCCATATCACGTTGAATAGACCGGTTCTCGTTCGATCACCGAAGTTAAGCAACGTTGAGCCTGGTCAATACTTAGATGGGTGACCACTTGGGAATACCAGGTGCTGTAAGCGTTTAGTGACGGATGTGCGTACTTACGGACATATCACGTTGAATGCACCAGTTCTCGTTCGATCACCGAAGTTAAGCAACGTTGAGCATGGTCAGTACTTAGATAGGTGAACGCTTGGGAATACCAGGCGCTGTAAGCGTTCAGTGACGGATGTGCGTTGTGGTGCAGTGGATGTCGGCTTTTAAAGAGAAATCGTTGAGCCGAGTTCGAATTCCAGTTGAGTACCCTGCATTCACTTAAGCACTGATACACTTGGGAAAGATATTAATCCGTCACTTCCCTCCAGTTATGGGTTAAATAACAGGATAGAACCTGGAGGTAACCCATCTAGTGTTGGTGTCACAATAAAAACACCCTTGGTAGCCCTTGGCGAAGCATCAAGTATTCAGCTATTTGACAAGATTATGAATGTCGCTACAAAACTGCGCCAGGGTTCAAAATTCACAGGGAATACTGGAGGGGTGTAGTGGGTTCTATCTCGGCCAATGGCCTCAAGACGACAACGATTACCACTTTATCTGCATATCATAACACTTGGTCGCAGATTAAGAAAAGTTATATTTAAAATCCTTTTTAAAGTTTTTCTTTCAGTCATAGCTGTTTCATTTTTGTTAATGAATTCGTCCTTCTCGTTTGCTTTTTTTAATATCTTCTGGAATTGTATTGCATATTAGGACGAATAATTCTTTTTCAAATCTTCTAACACTGTGTCTTCTAACGTTTCTGCAAATTTTGGAATCAACCTAGACAAACCTTTGGCGTTTTCAAGTTTTTTCGCGGGTAGCTATTCCATATTAATGTCGTAGTTTAACAAGATTATTCCCTAACTCTGTAACCTGTTAGCAGTCTGTGTGGGTATATCCTTTTTCAATTCCAAAATCGTTAACAAAGGTTTATGATCTGTTTGTAGTGCAAATTTCTTTTCATGTATGAACCTATGAATTTTTTTAACCGTATAAATTATGACTGGGCCTTCTTTCTCGATTTGGCTATAACTTCTTTCTGCAGGAAACAGGGTTCTGGAAGCATGGGCTATGGGCTTTGTTGTCCCATCTTCAAACTTATGTAGAATTATCGCTTTTATTGTTTTTATTGCGACAAATGCTAGAATTATTTCTTTTTTAGGGTCAAAATTCGCTGAGGATAAATCGGTAACTATAAAACCAGACAGTTTTTTTTTTCTGGAAAATATTTTCGCATTCTTTAGACCAATCTGTTGCTAAATCCGCTGCTATGAAAGTCGGAATCTATCCTGCACATATATAAATCTACCATCCGCCCGTGTATCGAATACTGCTGCCGCATCTGGTCGGGTAACCTTGCTATTCTCCTCGGGGTTCTTGACAAAATACAACGGAGAATCTGTAATGTGATCGATACCGACTTGGCAGACCGGCTGCAGTCATTCTCTCACCGGCGTGACGTGGCTTCCCTGTGCATCTTCTATAAATAGTTTCAAGGCTTCTGCTCCGATGAACTTAGATCACTGGTGCCCCCTAGGTACGAATTTGCACAAGATACTAGATTAGCAACTAGGTCCCACCCTTTTACAGTGAAACCGATGAAATGTAATCGCATTTTCTTTTCCAACAGCTTCTTTACTCGCACTTCCCGTTTGTCGAATTCCCTTTCAAATACTTGCTTCCTCGACAGCTACAATCTCCAGGAATTTAAATGTAAGGTCAATAGACACCTCCTAACACACTAACTCTCATCCATTCTCTCAAACACACTTCCCATCTACCCAACCCTCATCCTCGGTCTCCTTACCCGTCTATCACCCTCCTAACATTTCCTATATCTAACCATTCTTATCACTTTCCTCTCTGTAACCCCCTGCGCAATAGTGGCCTTGCTTAGAGTGAAATGTTTAAAAAACCCATTTTGCACCGTTTTTTAAATAAGTAATTCAGCTGCGTTCTAAGATTCTATATTTTGGGAATGTAGATACTGTAATAGTCGGCCAAGCCTAAAAAAGCTTGAAGATTAGTGACGTTGTTTGGTGGTGACATATTTTTAATAGCCTCGGCCCTTTCCATGTCTGGGCTTCTTCTGTTCTCATCAATTAATTTTTTAATTGTTTCCCCACAATCAAGGCGGTAACGCCACGGAGACGTAGTGGACTACATAAGAGTAAAAGATTAGATAGGAGGAGAGCGACGAGAAAGACGAACCAGTTAGAAAGGCGCAAGAGAAGGATTGGTATCCGGTATATTGACAGTTGCAAAGGTGGAGAGAACGGAAAAGATATACAAGGTGATGTAGAAAAAACTAGAGTCAAGTGGTTAAGAGTATTGACATTGCATTAAAATTCCTGGAGGTTGTAGCCGTCAGGAAAGCAAGAATATATAAGAGAGTTCCACAGGCGGGAAGTGCGAGAAAAGAAGCTGAAGGAGTAGAATCGTCGGCGGCATTTGGTTGATCTAACTGTGAATGGGTGGGACCCAGTTGCCAGTCTGGTTGCACGAGTAAACTCATCTGGTAGAGGCACTAGTGACTTAAAATCGTTAGAGCAGAAGCCATAAAAATATTTATAGAACAGACAGAGGGAAACCACATCCCGTCGGTGAGAAAGTGGCTGAAGTCGAGCCGCCAAGTCGGTACCTATCACATTACTGATTCTTCTCTGGAGCCTGTCGAGAACACTGAGATGAACAGCAGGGGCGCCTGACCATACATGACTGTAGTATAACGGATGGTTGATTTGTCATAAGATGGATTTGTGCAAGATGGATTCAGGCGGAAAAAACACCCTGGCCCAACACAGTGTTCCAACCATCCTATCAGTGGATTTGGCTATTGACTCAATGTAATGATTCCACTTGAGATCGGAAGAGAGGGTAAGGCCGAGGAGGCGCAGTGTATTGCTGACAGGGAGACTAGCTTGGTCCATGCTTATGGGAGGCAGGTGATGATTGACAGACATCAGCTTCGTCTTAGACGCATTGAAATTTACAAGCCACTTCTTACCCCATTCCACCAAAGGATGTAAATCCCTCTCAAGATCAGCAGCGAGGTTATGTTTGTCCACCTCGCCGGATTTCTAAACGATAAGTAGTAAAAAAATAAGGAGTAAAAAGGCCGAAATAAGTATCCTACGCCTCAAATTCAAATGTGTTAAAAGATTTTAAATCAAATTTTCGTTTCGCCGTTGCTGAAGAGGCAAGGTTTTCCTAGTAGAAATGGCTATTCAACGGATTTAAATATCAATTTAAATATCAATTTTTTTGTTTTCTTTTTTTATATTTGGCTCTATAAATCTCACCCCAAGCAAGGCATTCTACTGCCACTGTGGCGCAGAGGGTTACATAAGTAAAAGTGATGAGAAAGAGGGGTTAGTTATGGGAAATTTCAGGAGGAGGGTAATAGAGGGATGAGAATACCGAGGAAGATAGGGTAAGGCCGAGGAGGCACACTATATTGCTGACAGGGAGACTCGCTTGGTCCATGCTTATGGGAGGCAGGTGATGATTGACAGACAGCAGCTTCGTCTTAGACGCATTGAACTTTACGAGGCACTTCTTACCCCAGTCTACCACAGAGTGTCGGTCCCTCTCCAGATCAGCAGCGAGGTTATGTTTGTCCGCCTCGCCGGATTTCTTACCGATGCGGGAGTAAATTGTAGTGTCATCTGCACAGAAGCCTATTTGGCACTTGATCAAGTCAGGGTGATCATTTATGAAAATAAGGAAGAGCGTCGGGCCGAGGATAGAGCCCTGAGGGACACCAGCGTTTGTACAGTAAGATGTGGAGGCATGTCCATTCAGGACGACCTTCATTCAAATATTTGATCTGCTTAAGGAAGAATTCGCATTTATCTCCCGTGTATTGAATATTGCTGCCATATCTGGTCGGGTGCCCCTGCTGCTCTCCTTGGGCTTCTTGACAAAATACAAAGGAGGATCTGTAACGTGGTTGATACTGACTTGGCAGACCGGCTGCAGCCGCTCTCACACCGGCGTGATGTAGCTTCCCTGTGCCTCTTCTACAAGTACTTTCATGGCTTCTGCTCCGATGAGCTTAGATCACTGGTGCCGCCTAAGCACGAATTTACACGAGATACTAGATTAGCAACTAGGTCCCACCCTTTTACAGTTAAACAAATAAGATGTAACCGTAAATTCTACTCCAACAGCTTCTTTTCTCGCGCTTCCCGCCTGTGGAACTCCCTTCCACAAGTCTGCTTTCCCGACAGTTACAATCTTCCAGGTGTTTAAATGTAGGGTCAATAGACACCTCCTATCACACTAACTCCCAACTATTCTCACAACACTCTCATCTACCCAACCCTCATTCTCGGTATCCTCACCCGCCTATCACCCACCCTCTGTTATTTCCTATATTTAATCATCCTTTCTCCACTCTATGTAGCCCCCTGCGCAGTAGTGGCAGTGACATGCCTTGCTCGGGGTGAAACGCTTATAAAAAAAAAAATTAAAAAAATCTGAATTTAGCTTGAAACCATATTCATAATTCTTCTGGAACACTGCCATGATATGTTTTTTTGTGCTGTTCGTTGTTTTCACTTTTTAGCAGGATGTCGTCCAGATATGCATTGATAAATTCTAGTCCAGCTAACATTGGTTGAGACAAATTGGAAGCCACTTGTAACCTAAACTGGAGACGATTTCGCTTGTAGAGTCCCTTGGGTATATTAATTGCTAATAACTTTTTCACTGTCAGTTATGCGTCAGACAGATCTATTTTGGAAAAGACTTTGCCACCATTCGGTTTAAAAAATATCCTCCAATGAAGGTAATGGGTATGTGGTCTTTCAGACAATCCGGTTGAAAAATTTGCACAAACTCGGATCTTTTTTTTTTCTTGCTGTAGGCGCAGCCCAATCTGAGTTGTTAACTTTAGAAATTATGCCCATATTCTCTAAACATTCCGGTACTTCATTTACAGAATCTAACTGCTAAAAATGCAACATTCCTTTTCAGTTTAATGCTGCTGATATCGTGGACTGAGCATGCAAGTAACAATGAGGTTTTGGAAAGAATGGCAACAAAAATGGAAATTAATACTGAGCACCAGGAAGAGACAACTGAAGTTCCTGGGACATGCAATAAGGAAGGAGAGCTTGGAGAACCCGATATGACTAGCCAGATAGAAGGAAAAAGAGACAGAGGAAGGCAGCGGATAACATATTTGCAGGGCCTGATCAGGTGGATATCGTGGACTGAGCATGCAAGCAAGGAAGAGGTTTTGGAAAGAATCCCAACAAAAAGGAAATTAATACTGAGCATCAGGAAGAGACAACTGAAGTTCCTGGGACATGCAATAAGGAAGGAGAGCTTGGAGAACCTGATACTGACTGGCCAGATATAAGGAAGGAGAGACAGAGGAAGGCAGCGGATAACATATTTGCAGGGCCTGATTAGATGGATGACGGAACGGGGGTTGCCAGGAGTAACAGGAGTAAACATACTAAGAGCTACAAGGGAGAGGAAGACGTGGAGAACTATGATCGCCAACGTCCTGAAGTGGAAATTCGTTTATCAGATCAGAAAAAACTTTTTTCAGTTCCTTCGGATTTCTGCTTTACTGACACGTCCATTTTGTTGCAAAATGAATGGTAAATTTTTGTTTTGTTCCCCGAAGGCCGTTACCTCTTCAAATCTTTCCAAAACATCCCTATTCCCGTGCAAATATATATGCTGAACACAAATCGATAATTGTTTATTTAAAAAACCTACCTTTTTTTGTCATTTTATCGTGAAGAAAAATATGGAACTTCTTGTCGCTGTTTATCTCACCCCGTAACCACGGTTCCAAAATGTTATTCACTGCAGACTGACTTCACGCGTAGTTTTCCGCTTTTTCGGTCTTTTTACTTCCTTTTTGCTATTACTACGCGGAAAACGAGTTCCAAAACCAAACAAATCGTGGAATAATTGCTCAAAGGGAGTAAAAAGACCGAAATAAGTATCCTACGCCTCAATTTATTCAGCGGTGAATCATATATGAGAACAGTAGTAAGGGATGAGATATAGTCTGATTTATTTCTGGTCGATAACATGAGAAAAAGGTAGGTTTCTTCAAGAAACAATTATCGATTTGAGTTCAGCATATACATTTGGACGGAAGTAGGGATGTTTGAGAAAGTTTTGACGGGGTAAAGGCCTTCGGGGAACAAAACAAAACTTTACCAAATGAATTTACAGGTAATTTCCATAAATAGAAAATCATGATCCAATCTGTACTAAATAAATTCGTCGAACCTGGAAGAACATAGGCTTTTAATTTAAAAGTTTTCTCCCTGAATGATACGTTGCAGCTAAATTCTCCTCTGAAGTTCAGCTTTTTCCCAAACACTTTTCTAGCTGTTTTTATGCTACTCGTCAATGATAGACAACCTATTTTGTTCATTCACAGTAGAAATGTCGCTTTCAGTATCCAACAATAACTTCATTGTATGACCATTTTATTTTTCGTATTTACGTATTTCCTTTCTTCACCTTTTTCAATTTGTTCTTGGATAAAACATTTACTCTTTATTTAGATATTTTGATTCTTTCTTTTCTGTTTATACCAACAGTGAGAGCTTTTGTGACCGACATAGCCACACTCGAAGCAAACCTTATCCTTAAAAAAAACATATTTTTTTTTTAAATGCGACTCTTCACGGGAGCCTTATATTTTGCCAATTTCGATTGTTTGATCGCGTGGACTCGAGAAATGGTCTTTTCTTCGATCTACGTATTGTCTAGGATGTGCATTGTGCTGCATTGGATATCGGCTCGGAACGAGAAATCGGGGAGCCGAGTTCGAATTCCAGCTGAATTCATTGCATTCACTTACGCGCAAATACCCTTGAGAAAGGTATTAATCCGTCTATTCCTTCCAGTTATGGGTTAAATAACAGGACAGATTGGGTTCTATAGCCTTGGTCGGCAACCAGTCTACCACAGAAAGCAATGGCAACCTACTGCGGGATATTCTTCTGCCCAGTCAGTTTTATGTCCTTCAGTTTTATGTCCTTTAGCCATTTGTCCTTCATCTTTTGTTCCAACTCTTTTGTCCTTCAGTCTTATGCCCTTCACTCTTTTGTCTTCCTGTTTTATGTTCTTTAGTTTTATGTACATTAGTCTTTTGCCATTCAGTCTTCAGTTCTTCAGTTGTTTTTTCTTTCAGTCTTAAGTCTTTCAGTCTTATGTACTTCAGTCTTAAGTCCCTCAGTCTTATGTACTTCGGTCTTAAGTCCCTCAGTCTTATGTACTCCGGTCTTAAGTCCCTCAGTCTTATGCACTCCGGTCTTAAGTCTCTCAGTCTTATGTACTTCGGTCTTAAGTCCCTCAGTCTTATGTACTTCGGTCTTAAGTCCCTCAGTCTTATGTACTCCGGTCTTAAGTCCTTCAGTCTTATGCACTCCGGTCTTAAGTCTCTCAGTCTTATGTACTTCGGTCTTAAGTCCCTCAGTCTTATGTACTCCGGTCTTAAGTCCTTCAGTCTTATGCACTCCGGTCTTAAGTCTCTCAGTCTTATGTCCTTCAATTTTATGTCCTTTAGCCATTTGTCCTTCACTTTTTTGTTCCTACTCTTTTGTCCTTCAATCTTGTGTCCTTCAGTCTTATGTGACATTTTTAAATGCCATGCCTATTACTGCTTGAGTCAGTTAATAAAGTGCTATACGTGACACACGCTTAGGTGATAATGTCTTAAAAGAGACATACCTGACTGAGCAGAAGATTTTCCCGCAGTACGTTGCCATTACTTCCAGCAGTAGACTAGTTTCCAACCAAGGCTGTAGAACCCAATCTGTCCAGCTATTTAAACCATCGCTGGAGAAAAAATGGATTGATACCTTTCCCAAGGTTATTTGCGTGTAAGTGAATGCAATGAGTCCATCTGCATTTTGAAACTGGCCCTTCGATTTCATTTACACCACAACACAAATAACTACTATTCCTTCTTTTGTTCACTCTCTTTAATAATGTGTCTGTTTTCTAATTTTTCACACTCAGTAACCGCTTGTGTCTCTGTGGCTTTACTACCTTGGAGTGAACTCCATTTAAAAATAATGATATATTTTCGGGGGAAAAAGTGCTCAATATCAAGAGCAGAGCGTATGTACATATAAGCAGTGTGAACATAGTTATCAGAATTGAAAGACTTAGTATCAAGACTGGACGTGTATCGACAAAGACTTAGTGCCTTAATAAATATTAGAAATACTAAATATGTAAATGAAATACTAAATATGTAAATGAAATACTAAATATGTAAATGAAGTAGGAAAGTAATTAATAACAAATAAAATTACTTTTATACAAGACTTAAACATACCGCCCATCACCAAATGAATTAAACATAAACCTTGAACTTCCGACCCATCACTTAATGAGTTAAATAACAAGCATTCCTACATAATAGTGGCCACAAATATACAGTAAAGAACAAAGACATAAACGTTTTATCCTGTTTATAGATATTCCGATTAAATAACCGTTAGGTTAAGACAAAAAGTCAAAATAACCGACAAATGTGACAAACATATATACAGGGTGTCCCAAAAAATGTATTCACACTTTAACTTTTTTTTTAACGGAAGTGTCACTGGGGAGAATTACCTCAACTTGCTTCAGGAGTTTGTCGGTCCACAATTTTCAGAGATGTTTGATGACGGAGAGATTTACTTTCTGCAAAATGGAGCACCTCCCCACTACCATCGGGATGTACGAGCTCACCTCGATGCAGCTTTTCCAGACACATGGATTGGACGAAGGGGTACCATTGAATACCCTGCGCGTTCCCCAGACCTCACGCCTATGGACTTCATTTTTGGGGGGATATCTCAAAGACAATGTTTATCGCACCAAACCAAGAACAATTGATGCATTGAAATTGGAAATTGAAAGAAAATGTCTCGATATTCCTAATGACCTGATTCGTGTCGTTTGTGAATCCCTTGCTGCGCGTTATAAGTGTTGTCTGGACAATAATGTTCATCAATTTGAACATTTGCGAACATGATTCTTCAATTAAATTTTTCATCTGTATGTATTCGAAGCTATTCCATTTCACTCTATGTTCCTAAATAAAGGTTTTCTCGTCATTCAAATGTGACTACATTTTTTTAGACACCCTGTATTAGGTTGTTACAAAAATAATGACCGCTCAACGTATTGTATTTTAAAAAGCCATTTTGACATAGTATTCACGGGTATATACAGGGTGCCCCCCAAAATGTATGTACATTGGCTGTCATTATTGTGTTCAGGAATTGATTCTGCAAAATAAACACAAACATTTTAATTATTGGCTATTTAAATTATTTGATACAGTCAAAATGCAGTGAAAAAAACAATAAAATGATACTTGTAAATATTTTTATATTTTTGAAATTATAAACACCAAGTTTACAATTATTTAAAACTAGTAGTATGGCCCGGCGTTGCTCGGGTGTAATGAAAGCTTTAAAACTAATCCATATTCTTGGAGCTCAGAATCTGCCTAAAGAATATTTGTGTGAAGTTTAGTGAGAATCGGATGAAAAATTGTGGATTTGTATAAAGGACATACAGACACATAAACAGACACACACACAAACAGCTTGCCTTATATATATATATATATATATATAGATATAGATATATTATCGATTTTCTGCACTATTGTAAAACTGCAACCTTGAAACTTCTGAATATCGTTTCTTATGTTTTTGTCTATGAGTGTATCAAATTTGATTAAAATCGGACCACTCTTATAACCCGATTTTTTCGATTATCGATTTTCGATATTTATCGAAGGTACCTCGACACAAAACCTAGCTAAGAACACCCGCAGACGCTTATAGTACAACTGTGTAAATTTTCAAGAAAATCGGTTCAGCCGTTTTGGAATCTATAGGTAACGGACGGACACACACACACACACACACACAGAGACAAAGTTTCATTTATAAATAAGTTTAGATATGTATACATTTTTTGGGGACACCCTGCATTAGGTGAATTTTGGTATACATAATAAATAAAGTACAATTTTAAAAACAATTTTAAGTCTTAAAAGTCCTCTCGACCAACATCTCATCAAGAGAAAAACCGTTGGAAAGTAAATTAAAAGAAAAGAACGATTTTCTCCTGGTGAGATGTTGGTCGAAAGGACCTTAGAGATAATAAAGTCCTTGTTTTTAAAATAGTATATCAATTTTGTGCCTCAAAACATTTGTTTAAATAATTAGTGCGTGATTTTTTTTAGACAGAAATATTCTTAAATCATATAATTTCTTAATTACGAACATGACAAATGTAGGAAATATTTTCTCGCAAATTACTCGAATATCGGGCCAGAAAAAGAAAATGCTGACAATTCAACTCGCCGGTACAATATTGCGAACTGCTGTCCACCTAACCAGTTAGACCCAAAAACATTATTTTCTCGCTTCGAGAACAACGACTGCTTTTATCGACCGATCAATTTATTCCATTGGCCGAGAACTCAGCGAGGATGCCAAATATTTGCATACACTCCCATAGCGACTCCTGCGACGGACTTTTTTTTTTTAATATTCCTTCTTCAGCATGTTATGCGGAATATGTGCCCCTTTTTCTGTTTGGGTCTGTGATTTTCTTTTTCGCCGCATTTTCCGTCGTAGTATTAACGCGACGCGCTGTCGCTTGGTTTGACCAGGTAAGTCGCCGTTTTCTTCACTGATCTCGGTGGTAGTAGCAAATATTCGAACGAGACCTTCGAAGACCGAAGTGGAGAAGGGTTCCCTGCCAACGGCGGTCGAGCACGGGTCAGTCGGTCCTAAGATGCGGGCGATGATCTTCGTTTACTTTTGTTAAATGAATTTAAACTTAGGCACCGTGCCACCCAACATTCTGCCAATATCAACAGAGCAGGGGGGGGAGATGGGTCCACAAGGGTCCAGACAGTAAGAAGGTGGTTCCAGAAATTCCATACTGGTGATGAAGAAGGTAGAGGATAGTCATGCAGTCTTGACAACAAACAATTGCAAGCAGTTGTTGAGCAAAACCCAAGTCAGAATGTCAGAGAAATGCCTCAGGCACTTGGTGTCAGCACTACAATTGTCTCATGCCATTTGCAGATTATTGGCAAGGTGAAAAAATTTGATAAATGGGTTCCTTATGATCTTAATGAAAACCAAAAACTTGGGCATTTTGAAGTGTGATGGTCTTTCTGCCTAACACCAAAGATCTCTTTCTAGACCAAATAGTCACTTGTGATGAAAGTGTATCCTTTATGGCAAAATGATATGTACATTCTGATGAGTGGAATATACGTTCCTGGCGTAAATAGGTCATGACTATTGGCCTTTAGTGAGCGACCACCTGCCTTATACGGTCAGTTTTTTTTATGGCAGTAGAAGTGGTCACATAATACAGGTTCCACTGTATTATTATAAACGATCTCAATTTAAAATTTTATTACCCCACTCATAAAAAAATGATCAGATAGATAATTAATTTGAGTCAAAATACAACTTTGTGATATTAAAAATAAAAACGAACTCTTCCATAAATTTTTCTGCCTAATTTTTAATTTATAATATAAATGCAGAACAAAAAATGTAAATAAATATCAGAAATAAAATACTAAAAAAAAATGTGTCAAAATACAATGTTGGAATATTAATTTCGGATGTGGTGCAGTGGATATCAACTCGGAACAAGAAATCAGAGACCCGAGTACGAATTCCAGTTGAATTCGTTGCATTACGCGCAAATATACTTGCGAAAAGTATTAATCCGACTCTTCCCTTTAGCTATGGGTCAATCAACAGTACAGATTGGGTTCTATAACCTTGGCTGGCAACCAGTCTACCGCAAAATATAATAGCAACCTATTGCGGGAAAATCTTATGCCCAGTCAGTCGTGTTTTTAACGAGACATGATCGCCCAAAGCGTGTATCACGTATGGCACTTAACTGACTGAATATAATAGTTGGAATAAAGATTAAGGATTATACTTGTCATAAATGGGGGATTGGTTTTCTATTGTTATGAAGTACTAAACTGATCCCCGACTAATTACTTCTTAATAATATAATACATTTCTTCTCCCTCTCGCTATGAGTCAAATCATAGGACAGATTGGGTTCTATATAAGCTACTATATTTCTATCTGGGTATATCTTTCTCTGTCTCTCTGTTTCTCTACCCGCACCCACGATTAGTGTCAGTTTTTTGTATGTTTTTTTTCCATGTATTATCGCAGATTCTCTTCTGCTATCAATCACTTCTAAGATAAAAACTAAAACCGTGAACTGTTTTTGGTCCACGTAGTAAATATTTTTTGTGAATAAATATTTTGGTCTCTTGTTGACCGTTGTAAATACATTTTTTAAAATTTTAAAATGAATTACGCTGAATAAATTTCTTTAAAGTTAAGCCATTTTTTTATGTTCTTATTTATTTATTACCAGATTACACGGTAAAATTCTAATATGTACATTCTGGTGAGTGAAATATATACGTTCCTGATGTAAATAGGTCATGAGTATGAGCCTTTAGTGAGCGTGTGCGATCAGTTTTTGACGACAGTAAGGGTGGTCGCATACCACAGGTTCCACTGTATTTATAAAGATCTGAAAATGAATATGAATTCAGTCAGTCAGTTATTTGCCATATGTGATACCTGCTTGGTCGATCATTTCTTTTTTTAATCATATCTATCTATCTATCTATCTATCTATCTAAACATGATATATATATATATATATATATATATAAATTTATAATCGCGTCGCGCAAAGCAAGGCGTTTTACTGCCACTGTTCAGCAGGGTGTTACATAGAAGGTAAGTTATGAGTACTGAAACCGTGAACTGTTTTTGGTCCACGTAGTAAATATTTTTTGTGAATAAATATTTTGGTCGCTTGTTGACCGTTGCAAATACATTTTTTTAAATTTTAAAATGAATTCTGCTGAAAAATTTAGTTAGGCCATCTTCTCATGTTCTCATTTATTTATTACCAGATTACATGGTAAAATTCTAATATGTACATTCTGACGAATGGAATATATGTTCATGGCATAAAAAGGTCATGACTATTGGCCTTTAGTGAGCGACCACCTGCCGTATGCGACCAGTTTTGGTGGCAGTGGGTGGTCGCATACGACAGGTTCCACTGCATAAGATAATTTTTGGTATACATAATAATTAATTTGTGCTCCGTAATAATTTTTAACTTATTTTCGGACAGAAATATTCTTGAAACATAGAAGCCTTTAATTATGAACATGACAAAGCATAATCTTTGTTTACTTGGGCACAGGGCCTCCCAAACTTTTACCAATATAAACGGTGCATAGGCAGATGGATCCTCAAGTGATCAAACAGTACGATGGTTGTTCCAGAAAGTCCATACTGGTGATGAAAGCCTTGGAGGTAGAGGACAGTCATGCAGTCTTGACAACAAACAATTGCAAGCAGTTTGTGAGCCAAACCCATGTCAAAAGTGTCAGAGAAATGTCTAAGGCGCTTGCTATCAATACAGCATCAGTATGCCGCCATGTATTTGCATGGTGAAAAATTGTTTCCTCATTGTTGTGGATTCTGGGAATGGGATCCGCTCAAAAAAATGAACAATGACCAGTAATTGAGATCGAAAATAAGTTTATTAACGTAAGGATACAGACTTGAATGAAGATTAGTAGTCCAAGAATGCGGATTAGTAAAAAGTATATATACAAGTCTCTGGAAGTGAAGCCGTAGTATATTGAGTATGTCCGCGTCGGAAACTGACGGGTTCGGCGTAATAATCTTCTCGATGAGTGGAGCACATGGCTACTATAAACTGACTGCTAATCTCTCTCTGGACTCTCGTATTCTCCGGTTAACTCTCTGTGTCAACGTGTTATTCAGTATTTATTAATACTCTCCACCCGGAGGCAGTGAGATTGACAGTGTCAAAGGAATTGCCACGAGAAAATTTCGGTACCTATTTACCCTCTCAATTGGGCAAAATGTGGCACAAGGATTTTTTAACGCGGGTTCTCCGGGCCATATAGTCCAGCCAAAAATATCTGTCTAATTTTGCCCAGTCGTAACTCTACCCTTCGGCGGAGCCACAACTCGGTTAATATTCTCCGTCCGGAGGCAGAGAGATCGACAGCGTCAACTGAATTACCGCGAGAAAATGCGATATTCTTCAGTCTCACTTCTATAGCAATAGTATAAGTATATTCTGGACGAGTTCATCTTTATGAAAAGGGAGAACCCCTCAATACTCATGATCGCAATATAAGTTTTTTTTTAAAATTAGGCGTTTTGGAGCTCGATGCTCTTTCTGCGTAACATTAATGACCCTCTTTTTTGATCGAATATCACTTACAAAGAAAAGTAAATCTTTTATGATAATCATAAACGATCAAGTCAATAACATGGTCGTGATGAGTCCCGCAAACATTTTTCAAAGACATCGTTACATCAACTAAAGATTATGGTGAGAGTCTGATGGTCTGCAATTGGCGTTATCCACTACAGATTTCTGGAAGCCGATCAGAGCATTAACGCAGCCAATCAGAGCATCAACTTGCTGAAATGCATGAACACCTGAAAAAAAAAAAAAAAAAAAAAAAATGAAACCTGCATTAAAAATTGACGCGGTCTTATTCTGTTCCACGTTAATGCGCGGCCACATTTTGCAAGAATTATGTTGCAAAAACTCACAAACTTATTTTTATTATTTTTTTTTAAATCGTATCACCCCGAGCAAGGCGGTAATGCCACTGATGTGCCGGGGGCTACGTAATAGTGAGAAGATTGGAAAAGAGAAAGCCGGAAACCACATCCTAAACAGGGAACAAGGGATGAGCCTCTTAACCTGTTCAATAGACGTGGGTAGAGTGTGAACCGGGCGATAGGTAGATCTATCTACTCCAATTGAAAAAAAAAACAAAGTGAGAAATTTGAAAAAGAGAAAGCCGGAAACCACATCATAAACAGGGAACAGCTTGCAGAAAATCGATTATTATCAATTTTCTGCAAGTTTTTTTTTCTCTTTTCAAATTTTCTCACTTTGCTTTTTTTCATTTGGAGTAGAAAGATCTATCTATCTATCGCCCGGTTCACACTCCACCCACGTCTATGGAACAGGTTAAGAGGCTCATCCCTTGTTCCCTGTTTAGGATGTGGTTTCCGGCTAAATGATTACATTTATTATTTCCAGTAAGCAAAATACTCTCTGGTTTGTTTCAAAGAGAAATTATATTTATTGGAATATAAGTTTCAGATTTTTTTTTCAATATTTGAATTTTGCAGCTATTTTTGAGCGATTGACACATTTGTAAACAAAAGTTAATTTTCGGATTTAAAAATCTTGCAAAAATAAAATATTCATCTGTGACACATTATTTTTAATAAATTAGCAAATTTTATGTTAAATTAATCTGATTTCCGCAAGTATTACTTATTTATAGCGTGAAATTTAAAATAAAACTATTTCTTAATCACAGATTTGAACTTTTTGACCTGTCCGCAGCATAAATCAAGAAGCTGTCAACAAATTCTTGAATAGAGATAAAGTGTATGACGTATATAAGTAACAAAATTGTACTAATTTTTTCGGGTGAAGGAGGAAACTCTGACCTTTTAATTTGCACACATAAGTTACCATACAAAAAAAAAAAAACTTTAAATGCACAAAAAAATATTTTAAAAACATGTAGGCAGAACGATTTTTATTAAACTTTTCAATTTTCGATAGGCAATATAATCATCAATCCTTAACAACAATAAAAATTCTAACCGCAACAGTTCTTTGAAGATTTATAAAATATTTTTTAAACTTTATAAATTATTATATTCTTTCATTTTTTTTCACTGTAACCCCTGCGCACCAGTGACAGTCGTGACTTGCTTGGAGTGAAACGATTATCATATCCATAATAATTCTGCTCCGATGAACTTAAGATCACTGGTGCACCCTAGTTATGAATTTGCACGAGACACTAGATTAGCAACTTTTACAGTGAAACAGGTAAGATGTAATCACAATTTCTACTCCAATAGCTTCTTTTCTCGCACTTCCCGCTTGTGGAATTCCCTTCCGTATACTTGCTTCCCCGACAGCTACAATCTCCAGGAGTTTAAATGTAAGGTCAATAGACACATCCTAACACACTAACTCGCACCCATTCTCTCAAACACTCTTCCCAACTACGCAACCCTCATCCTCGGTATCCTTACCCGTCTATCACCCTCCTTCTGACATCTCTTATATCTAACTATTCTTTCTCATCACTTTCCCTATCTAACCCCCTAACCACTCATTCACATCACTTTCCCCTATGTGACCCCCTACCCACTCTTTCACATCATTTTCCCCTATGTAAACCCCTAACCACTCTTTCTCATCACTTTCTTCTATGTAACCCCCTGCGCAACAGTGGCAATGAAATGCCTTGCTTGGGGTGAAATGATAAAATATATATATATATTTTAAATGAAATTAAATCTTAAATGAAAATAAGAATAATCCAATAACTAAGATAAAAAATTTGGACAATAATAAATGTAATCGTAGAAACCCTATAGAGTGACCTTTGGAAAACAGGTGCCTTACTGAATCCATTATCTATCAATGTAATATTTCTTCTATGGAAAACACTAGTAATGCAAATATTTATCTAGGTGTACTAAGAACTCTCTAAAAAATATTTCATCAACACACGTCTTTATTTAATAAAAAGTACAGAAATAGAACATTCCTATCGGAATATTATTGGTATCTAAAAGAAACAATTAAAACACTCACATTAAAATAAGAAATTAAAAAAAGCTAGAACATGTAAGTCGTTAAACAACCCATGCTCCTTGTGTTTATATGAAAAACTATATATCATTAAATTTCTTAAGAATAAAAATCTATTAAATAAACATAATGAAATAGATGTCATATGCAAACATTGCAAAATGTTCACCTTAGAATACAGTTAAAAAGATTAACTTACATATATCTAATAATTTCTTTTATATTATAAAAGAATAATAATTAAATGGATATTAAAATAATTAAATTGATATTTAAGTTTTTAATAATTAAAAAGATATTTCAAAAAATTGTATTAGAATATAATAATAAGGTAATAGATTTTATAAAAATAATAAAATGAATTTTAAATTTTTTAATAAATAAATAGACATTTAAAAAATGTCACTTAAAAATTAAGAGTATCAGAAAAATTAGAAGAAAATGCATTCTAAATTGAAATAAAAATAGTATCTCAGCAAAAAGGGCAGCCCAAAAAGCCAAACACAGGTGGGGGATGTTAAAATCAAGCAGTTAAGAAAATGTAAATATCTGGGAAGTGTTCTAACAGAAGGCGGAAAGTGCGGCACAGAGAACCGAAGGCAAATTGGCGTGGCGGAGGACGGGTTCCAGAAGCCGAGCAAAGTATTAAGACACAGGAAACTTTCACTAACAAAGAAGAGAGTACTGGATTGCTATGTGATGTCGGTTCTTCAAGTTGACAGTGAATGTTGGACAATATCAACAAAGATGAAAGAAACACTTGAAGCAGTTGAAATGTGGTTCTACCGAAGAATGTTGGATATAAATTGGGGGATCAGTTCCATATTAAAATCAATACATAAACTGACCCCTTACTTTGTGACCACATCAGTTTCTATACATTGATATTCCTGTGATCCAAAAGCACAAGGATGCATTCCAGAAGTTGAGCAAAGTATTAAGAAACAGGACAATTTCGCTAGAAACAAAGAAGAGAGTACTGGATTGCTATGTGATGGGGGATCAATTCCATGTTACAATCAATATATAAACTAACCCCTCACATTGTTGTCACAGCAGTTTCTACATATTTATATTCCTGAGATCCAAAAGCACAAGGATGCATTACAGAAGTTGAGCCAAGTATTAAGAAACAGGACAAATTCACTAGAAACAAAGAAGAGAATACTAGATTGCTATGTTATGTCAGTTCTTCAATATGGCAGTGAATGTTGGACAATATCTACAAAGATGAAGGAAAAACTTGAAGCAACTGAAATGTGGTTCTACAGAAGGATGCTGGATATAAATTGGGGTATCAGTTCCATATTACAATCAATATC
>JBBBDQ010000855.1:405000-512500 GCA_037127315.1 Ascarosepion bandense
TGGGGGAAAAGAGAAGGGAATTAAAACGAACATTTACCGAAGATTCCTTCAAGAATAAATGAAAAATACAGGTCATCTATCTTTTATCCGAAAACTGCCAAAAAAGTGACGTGACTGGCTTAGAAACTTTGTAAAAAAATTTAAAAAAACATGGCTACCGATAGGATGATTATTGCTTTGCAGCGTTATGAGTAAAATACAAATAAAGTAATCAGAATCAATGTTTTATTTTTATACAAATCCTGAACCTGTAACTATTGAAACATTTCAATCCAAACTTGTGTTCCATCATTAATAAGGTTTGTGTGAATCGAAATAAATATCTCTAAAAGGAAAAACAAATAGACATGAAACTTGTATAGTTAACAAAATGAATAATTAACATGAATAATGACTAAGAGAATCCATTAATATATAAAATATTTTAGGCAGAGATATGCAGTATTGTATTAAATGTTTCTATAGCTTTTATTTATTTAGAAATAAAAAAATATGTTGATCGTTGGTTGAATAAAATCTGATATAAACCAGTTATATTTTTGTTTAATGAAAGACAAACTTAAACTCAGATTATATATTGTTCATATAAATGTAAGCCTATCTTTAAAAGTCTATTAACATGTATTGGTTAATAGCAATTTATTGTGAAAATATTGACTTGCATAATGAATATAAAATAATATATTTTAACTTGGACGTTGTTGTGGTGCAGTGGATATCAACACGGAAGGAGAAATTGGAGAGCCGAGTTCGAATTCTTAGTTGAATTCCTTGCATTCACTTACTCGAAAAATACCTTTGAGAAAGGTATAAATCCGTCTCTTCTTCATCCAGCTATGGGTTAAATAACAGGTCAATGGCCTTGATTGGCAAACAGTCCAACCCAGAAAGTAATGGGAATCTATTGCAGGAAAATCTTCTACCAAGTCTCTTTCAAGCGGATATCAGGTATGGCTCTAAACTGACTGATAGTTTAACTTAATCAATGCCATAAAAGCTTTTCATGCATATACAAATGTATTTTCCAAAGACTTTTGAAAATATTACAACGGATCTCTCGGTTTTAAGACATACTACAAATAAGTAACTTTTGAGGTTTGATTACAGACATCAAACGAATTTTTCTTTTAATTGTACAAATTCAGTTAGCAATATTCCACACTCTATCCTTTGGTTTAGTCAGCATGCCTACGATAGCCTTTTTTTATTAAAAAGATTTTACATAAATACTGCTAAAAAGATTAGATCACTGTCTCAGGACCGGAGTCTTTCTCGGTAGAATCCATTTTGCACATTTATAAATCTACCATTTCTTATGCATTTAATACTGTTGCCATACCTGGTCGGGTGAACCTGCTATTCATCTCGAGGTTCTCGTCAGAATCCATCATGTATATTTAAAAATCTACCATTCATCCGTGCATTGAATACTGTTGCCATATCTGGTCGGATACTCCTGCCATTCATCTCGAGGTTCTCGTCAGAATCCATCTTGCACATTTATAAATCTACTATTCATCCATGCATTGAATACTGTTGCCGTATCTGGTCGGATATTCCTGCTATTCATCTCGAGGTTCTCGTCAGAATCCATCTTGCACATTTATAAATCTACTATTCATCCATGCATTGAATACTGTTGCCGTATCTGGTCGGATATTCCTGCTATTCATCTCGAGGTTCTCGTCAGAATCCATCTTGCACATTTATAAATCTACTATTCATCCATGCATTGAATACTGTTGCCGTATCTGGTCGGATATTCCTGCTATTCATCTCGAGGTTCTCGTCAGAATCCATCTTGCACATTTATAAATCTACTATTCATCCATGCATTGAATACTGTTGCCGTATCTGGTCGGATATTCCTGCTATTCATCTCGAGGTTCTCGTCAGAATCCATCTTGCACATTTATAAATCTACTATTCATCCATGCATTGAGTACTGTTGCCATATCTCCCTGGTGGCTCCTATGCACGAATGTGCTACTAAACTGGCAATAAGGTCCCACCCTTTTACAATGAAAACAATAAAATGTAACCGCAACTTCTACTCTAGTATTTTGTTTCCTTGCAGTTTCCGCTTGTAGAACTCTTTTCTGGATACTTGCTTCACTGATAGCTACAATCTTCAAGAGATTAAATGCAACATCATTTGCCATCTCTTATATCGTTGACTCCCATTCTATCTCCAACATCCCCTGACGATGGGATGTGCTTAAACCGTCGCATTAACACACACTCATCCAACAAAGAGATATTTGATAAGCACAAGGCAATTTATAATAGAATCCTTAATGAAAGAGGGTATAAATCATCAAAAATCAATTTTGTGGAAAAATTCGAAAGTCCAAAAAGCAGAAATAGAAGCAGGAAAATAATATGGTATAACCTTCCATTCAACCAATCAGTTAATTTCAAGCTGGGACATAAATTTCTTAAATTAATAGAGAAGCACTTTCCCAAAAATAACCCTCTAAGCAAAATCTTTAATAAAAATACCATAAAATTAAGCTATAGCTGTTCTAATAATCTAGAAAAAATAATCAAAATGCATAACACAAAATATTAAAAATACACAGCAAAAATAAATCTAACACTAATACAAGTCCGTCCCGTGATAACAACCTCTGTAACTGTAGAAACCCCAACCAATGCCCCATGACCAATAAATGTCTGACGAAATCTCTGATATATATGTGTTCGATTTTATCCTTAGTAAATCCTAAAGATGAAAATATATATATTGGGAATACCATGAACGTATTTAAAAAGCGCTTTTACAATCACCTCTCCTCCTTCAATAACAAAGAAAAACAAAACATGACATCTCTCTCCAAACACTTTTGGAAGTAAAAAAACGAAAATAAAACACCTACGGTCAAATGGAAAATTCTCAAAAAAGCAAGAACAGCAAAATCTATAAAAGAACCATGCTTTCTTTGCCTTCAAGAAAAAATAGAGATCCTTACATATATAAATAGTAACAAGCTCTTAAATCAGAGACACGAAACCACAGTAAACTGCAAGCACATTAGGGACTTAACCCTACAATCATGCTAAGAAATACAAAGATTTCGAATGATATCCTCATTATGAAAGATAAAAAATGCTATAGAAAAAATCGATCCAATAAATCCTTAAAGGAAGGTCTATCACTAAAGCCTACACCAATAACCTTACTTAACACAATAACCTTACTTAAATACAAAAATATTCCGTACTAGAAAAATCAAAATTAAATAAATGGCTCCCAAACTTGAAAAAGAATCAAAATTCATATATTCAAAATCAAGATTAAATATACTACATCAGAATAATTATATCATACACAAAAATAAACTGTAAGCACACGTAAGATCTAACCCTACAATCACCCCAAAAAATACTGGGAATTTCAATAAATATTTTTATTATTATAAAAGATAAAAAATGCTACAGAAAAATTGATGTAATCCTTAAAATAAGATCTAATGCCCGCAAAAATATATAAATAAATAAAATATATAAAAAATTAAAAGAAATAAATAAGATTCCAAACGAAAATTTATAGAAAAAAGGAGATATAAAAAAAATTAAAAGAAAAAACCGACCCTCTAAACTTAAAATTATGATTAAACATACTTTATACAAAAAACTGATAAAACGCTAATTTTCATTTACTTCCCAAAAAATACAAATTTAGATTTCTTGAAATAACTTCGCCTAAATACAATTATACTCCAAACTTGAATATATAAAAAAAAGGAAAAGGAGGAGAAAGAAAAAGAGAAAAAGAAGGACGAAAGAGGAGAAGAGGGATATATATATATATATATATATGTGTGTGTGTGTGTGTGTGTGTGTGTGTGTGTGTGTGTGTTGTTTTTTTTTTCAAAAAAGGACCCTATAAAATAAAAAAATATCCCATACCGAAAAAATCTAAATAGTAAAGAAAAATCACCCCACCCCTATCACGTCTATGTAAACCTAGACACAGGATCAAAGTAAATACATGAATTAGGTCCACTAACAGCAGACATCAACCAATTAAATGATAGCCAACCATAAAAATGACCACTCAACATGGTCCTCTTAGAAATCCTAACCAAAAGATATACCCAACCGATAAAAAGATAAAACATACATTCCAACAGATAATACCATTAATCAACAATTTCACACTTACACACCAAATTCCTCGAAAGTCTAACGATCAAAACGAGGCATTCACTTAATTACCAATAACCACAACCAACCCCCACGACAACAACGAACCAAATATAAACAGAGAATGATTCCAAACCTTTATTTCCCCCGAAGAGGTGTTTAAATTCGAACACTGGAACAACCATATGATTGTAGGGAAGAGGACATATATAGAAGAAATTATGTACATGTTCTAAAACATAATTTATAATAAATATTCACTGCTCTACACATCATATATGGAGCACTGTTTTAAATTAATGTTTTGGACGGGAAAATCTTTTCTTTTTTCTCTCCTCATTCTATACTCACTCGAATATATATATATATATATATATATATATATATATAGTTGATAAAACAGTAATACTCACACATATATACAGTAAAAACAACCTTCAGATACTGGTTGCCATCTAAATTAAATCAAAACAACCCACACTTAATAAAATAACATTTCAGTCCAGTCTGCTCACAACACATTACATTGCATTTAGACAAATGGTTCTGTGAACATTTCGGTCTCTCACGCGGTGTGACGTCATAGAACCTCATCACAAATTTACGAACTGCGTCTGCTATTTGGTGACTGTTATCGTTGCATAGAACTGTTTTAGGCCAACACAAAATAAAATCATCTTTGATGGCGAATGTATTTATTTAATAATAATTTCCCTTTGAATTAAATGAACACCGATTTAATAATAATGTTCTCGTGGACTGAAAAAAAAATGAATAGATGTAAGTCAAATTTTGATTTCCTGGTATCGATATCAAATAAGTTTTTTCGTCGTAAACTGAATTTTGAAGGCTAAATAAGTCCCCTGAGTTAATGGTATCATGGCTGAGAGTAAAAACTACAATTATAGCTACTTAGAGACAAAAGGGCTGAAAAAATACAGATATACAGACAGATAAACAGACACACACACAAACATCTTGCCTTATATATATATATATATATATATATATATATTATCAATTTTTTGCGCTATTGTAAGAACTACAACCTTGAAACTTCTGAATAACGTTTCTTATGTCTTTGTCTATGAGTGTATCAAATTTGATTAAAATCGGACCACTCCTTCTATAACCCGATTTTTTCGATTATGGATTTTCAATATATATCGGAGGTACCTGGACACAAAACCTAGCTAAGAACACTCGCAGACGCTTATAGTACAACTTGTATAAATTTTATACTGTATACTATTGTACAGCTTATAGTACAACTTGTGTAAATTTTCAAGAAAATCGGTTCAGCCGTTTCGGAGTCTATAGGTAACGGACACACACACAGACACACACATACACAAAGTTCCATTTCTAAATAAGTTTAGATTTGTTAAGACGTTGTAAGTCTGTCATATAAGGCTTTCATTGATCACTGGAATTAAATTGTAATGTTACAATTTTGAATCTAAACTTAATCTTTAAACTGAATTCTTAAAAAAAAAACGGTAATGATTTGGAAAAAAATATTTTGCATCATTATTGTCGTGGTGGCATCACCCACAACGGAATGAACTCTTCCAATCATTACATATACCTCCCCACACAGGAGATGAGAATCAGTAGCCAGGAGTTAACCTAAGTAGCCTGAGAGAGTAGCCTAAGGAGAACGCCCTGCACATAGCTGAGAGTCGTCTACAAACACTGGTACCATAACGACCATTACGAGTCCCAGTTCGAGGGTCGAATTATAATATTACACACTAACCCGTATTATCGTTCTACTAACAAAGTTCCAACTGTTGTATTTTGCCTTGTTTAATATATATTCGTTATTTCCTATTTTGGTTCTCTTCGTATTATTCTTGTTGGATCTTTAACCGGGTCCACGACAATTACTTATCATGTTACACACCAACTTTCAAATTGAGTGCAAGACCAGAGTTCCAATACCTGTTTTCCTTATTGTGCAACCATCCTCTGAGATGTAGGGGCAAAGAGGAAGTAGGAAAATGTTACTAAACTAGCGCCAATAATGTTTTTTGAATGGTTTCACCCCAGGCAAGCCTGTCAAGCCACTAAGATGCAAGGGAGTTAATAAGTGTTAGAGATTATGAAAAATAAAAAGAAAAAGAAAAAGAAAAAGAAAAGAAAGAAATTATCAGGAGGAAGGACAATAAAAGAACAGGAATTAAGGCGACAGAAAATAATAAGGCGACAGAAAATAATAAGGCGACAGAAAATAATGTTTGACATTGAGTTTAAATTATTGCCATCATACATTTTTGAAGGAAAAAAAAATTTATTACCAGCAATACATTTTGGAATAAAAAGCTTACAGCCATATCACGTTGAATACACCGGTTCTCGCTCGATCACCGAAGTTAAGCAACTTTGAGCTTGGTCAGTACTTAGGTGGGTGACCGCTTGTGAATTCTAGGTGTTGTAAGCGTTTAGTGACGGTTGCGGTTGCGGTTGTGGTGCAGTGGATATCGGCTTGGAAAGAGAAATCGGTGTGCCGAGTTCCAGTTGAATACACTGCATTCACTTAAGCACTGGTACCCTTGGGAAAGGTATTAATCCGTCCCTTTCCTCCAGTTATGGGTTAAATAACAAGGGTAGGACTTGGGGACCCTGCCCTTAAAAACAAATCCCGATGAATCTTGATACTCGAAAAGAAAAAAGTACTATTAGACACAAAACTTATATTAAAACAACAATAAATTGTTGAAAGAAAAATGGTATTAGCAGCAATAAATAAATAAAATTTAATTGGCAATAAATGACCGCCGAAATTGATATGCAACCAACAAACCTAGAAAGACATCTTTGGTTTTTTAAACTAATGTTTTTTTAATTTTCATCAAAATCTGACTAAATCAACCTTCTCCCTAACATTAAAAAAACCCCTTAAAACCCCACTTTTTTGGCATTAAATAACCCACAAAGGTTGATAAGGTTAAACAAAATTCAAACTCAAACTACTGCACTGTTTTATATATTACATTATAATATGACTAATTTATTCAGTATAATTTCTCTTTGAAATAAATGAAGGTCATATTTGATGGCACAATGATTTAATAATAATGTGCTTATATACAATTTGTCAAGATTCATTCCGCTGGTTATGTCTGGGAATATCTTGCTTAGTCATTACGTTATAGTTTTCAGTAATTGCTTTCCGGCTTCCAAGTTCACCCTGTCAATCTGGTTGCTTAAATAATTTTAACAATAAGTGTCATACGTGATACATGCTTGGGCAATCATGTCTTTTTCGATCCATGAGTGACTAGGCAGAAGAATTTCCAGCAGTAGGTTGCCATTACTTTCTGCGGTGGACTGGTTGTCAAGCAAGGCTACAGAACCCAATCTGTCCTTTTATTTAACCCATAACTGGAGGGAAGAGATGGATTAATATCTTTCCCAAGGGTATTTGTGCGTAAGTGAATGCAAGGAGTACTAGATTCTGATGAGGCGGGTTTATTTTTTACTTTTCTTAGTAAAACCTCATTGCACTGGGATTTGATGTAAAATGTACTGACGCCAGAATTTAGATTCATAGCATTTTACCAATTTTTTAGACTAGTTACAGTCGAGTGCTGCTCTTGTATTCTTTTGGCTGAGGTACCAAAGCTGAAGACTTACCAGAACAATTATCACGAAAATATTTATAATAAAAAAAGCTCAGTGAAGTTACGTTACTTCAGTTGAAAAGCCACTGAAGCCGATATACCTGCTTAGGACTGATAACATTGCAGATTCTTTGGATTCTATTAAGGATATCTAAATACATAGCTTTGTATCTAATAGTACTTTTTTCTTTTCGAGTATCAAGATTCATTGGGATTTGTTTTTAAGGGTAGGGTTCCCAGGTCCTACCCTTGTTATTTAACCCATAACTCGAGATTTAAACTTATTTATAAATGGAACTTTGTCTCTCTCTCTCTCTCTCTGTGTGTGTGTGTGTGTGTGTGTGTGTGTGTGTGTGTGTGTGTGTGTGTCCGTTAACTATAGATTCCGAAACGGCTGAACCGATTTTCTTGAACATTTACGCAGTTGTACTATAACCGTCTGCGAGTATTCTTAGCTAGGTTTTGTGTCGAGGTACACCCGATAAATATCGAAAATAGATAATCGAAAAAATCGGGTTATAGAAGGAGCGGTCCGATTTTAATCAAATTTGATACACTCATAGACAAAGACATAAGAAACGATATTCAGAAGTTTCAATGTTGCAGTTCTTACAATAGTACAGTAAATTGATAATATATATAAAAGCAAGATGTTTGTGTGTGTGTCTGTTTATCTGCCTGTATGTCTGCATTTTTTTCAGCCCTTTTATTTTAGTTTTTGCTTCGGGTTTGACTCTAAGTAGCTATAATTGTAGTTCTTAGTCTCAGCAATGATACCATTTACTCAGAGGACTTATTTAGCCTTCAATATTCAGTTTACGACGAAAAAAATACTTATTTGATATCGATACCAGGAAATCAAAATTTGACTTACATCCATTCATTTTTCTTTCAGTCTACGGTTTCGGTTTAACTGGAAACAACTATTACTTTTTAGTCTTTCATGCCAACGTCCAAAGAGTCTGAGCTCCAGGACCATGGATTAATTTTAAAGCTTTCATTACACCTGCGCAACGCCGGGCTATACTGCTAGTATATTTTTAAATTGATACAGAAGTAAACGTTAGGTTTTGTTGTGGTGCAGTGGTTATCGGCTAGGAACAAGAATTCAGAGAGCAGGGTTCGTCTTCCTCTGCAGGGCTAGTCAATTGTACTGAAAGGAAGTACATAAGTAATATTTATTTTTCCACATTTTTTTTCGGGATGTTAGTAACCCGGTAGAAAAAATATTAAACCTACAAAGGGCGGAAGAACCCTCAAGGAGCCAACGGCAAGCTAACTATAGGTGGTGTCTCAATAAATCACTTTGGAGAAGGCTACGGAATACCACTCCTCTATCTACACCCCCCCCCCCGCTCAATCATGGTTTTCACGACAAATATATGAAACCCAAGAGCGTGAAGGGGGTTGCTTCCCAAGGAAGCTTTCCAACGAAGAAACTCCTCGCTCGGTAATGATCGGCAGAGGCAACACATATCACCCGACCGTCATCTGGCGACTGTTAGCACCAACGGTATAAAGGGGGCATTTTACTCCAAAACTTATCCCTTGCCAGAGAAGAAACGACATGAGCAACAGGTGTCTCTGGACCACTACCCTGCGACTGTGCGCAACAAAGAAATAATTACCTTTGGTACATGGAATGTCAGGACGCTTAACAAATGTGGACAATTAGAGAATGTCAAGCAGGAGATGGACAGACTGAAGATCAATATTCTGGTCATATGCGAAACCAGATGGCCTAACAATGGAGACCTCAGCAGCGACGCTCACAGGATAATTTATGCAGGAGGCAAAAACAACAAAAAAGGGCGTCGGCTTGATACAAGACAAAGAAATGAAGAAATACGTTCTTGGATACTGCCAGCTTTCAGAGAGAGTCCTCTTGGTTAAACTGCGAGGAAGACCCTTCAACATAGCTACCATAGTAGTTTATGCACCAACAACTGAGGAAGAAATAGAATCATTTTACTCCATACTGGACAGTGCCATTGCTCAGTGCAAAAACCAAGAAATTAGGATCATAATGGGTGACTTGAATGCCAAGGTAGGTAAAAAGAGGGAAGGAGACACGACCGGCAATTTCGGACTAGGAGTTCGCAACGAACGAGGAGAAAATGGGTCCAATGGTACACGGCAAATGACCAGGTAATAACTAACACCTGGTTTCAAGAACACCCACGACGTCTATGGACAGGGAGAAGCCCAGGAGGCGACACGAAAAACCAAACAGACAACATAACTATAAACAAGAGATTCAGGGACGCAGTGGTTCAGTGCAAAACCTATCCAAGTGCAGACTGCGGAAGCGACCATGTCCCAGTCATCAGCAATTGTTATTGGAGCCCACAATTTGAACAATATAAGGTATGCAGATAATACAGTGCTGATTGCAGACACGGAAAGGAAACTACAGAACCTTCTCCAGAAGGTAGCTGTGGAGAGTGACAAAAAAGAACTACAAATAAACTGTAAGAAAACTGAATACATGGTCATCAGCAAAAAGAGTAACCCAAAATGCCAAACACAAGTGGGAGATACTAGAATCAAGCAAGTAAAAAATTTAAATATCTGGGAAGTGTTCTAACAGGAGAATGAAAGGGCGACACTGAGATTCGAAGGCGAATCGGCATGGCGAACGACGCGTTCCAGAAGCTAAGTAAAGTACTAAGACACAGGAAAATTTCACTAGAAACAAAGAAGAGAATACTAGATTTCTATGTGATATCAGTTCTTCAATACGGCAGTGAATGCAGGACAATATCATCGAAGATGAGGAAAAAACTTCTACAGAAGGATGCTGCGGATATCATGGACCGAGCATGTGAGCAATGATAAGGTTTTTGGAAAGGATGGAAACGAAAAGGAAATTAATATTGAATATCAGGAAAAGATAACTGAAGTTCCTGGGACATGCAATGAGGAAGGAGGGCTTGGAGAACCTGATACTGACAGGCCAGATAGAAGGAAAAAAAACAGGTGGAAGGCAGCGGATAACATGTTTGAAGAGCCTGATGAGGTGGATGACGGAACGGGAGTTGCGAAGTGTAACAGGAAGAAACATACTAAGAGCCACCAGGGATAGGGAGACGTGGGGAGCCATGATTGCCTACGTCTTGAAATGACAGAAGAAGAAGAAGAATTCGAACTCCAGTTGAATTCGTTGCATTCGCTTACGCACAAATACTGTTGGAAAAGGTATTAATCAGCCTTTTCTCCCTCCAGCTATGGGTTAAGTAAGAGGACATTTTGAGCCCTATAGCCTTTGTTAGTAACCAGTCTACCGCAGAAAGTAAATGTCTACCTTATGCGGGAAAATCTTCTGCCATCCGTGTATCACGTATGCTACTTAATGAAGGTAACATTACCCTAGGCAGGCTAGGTAGTTTCTATTTCATGTTAACATTAAATTGCTGTCTACATTTGAAGAAGATTTCGGAAAATAAAACATGTTAATAAAATCATTTGTCTAAAAGAATTCGCCTAATATGAATCGCCTTAGAATTAACAAAGATCGGTAATTGTCCATGACAGTTCAGATCTAGTTTTTCTTGAGACATAAAGACACCGAAAAAAATTCTCCCCGACATGTTTTTTTTTCTTTTCAACAAAAGCCAACCGGTTATGAAAACAACATCTAGGGCGGGGAACAGCTACAAAACTGGGTCTCGAGGTGTCAAGCAAACAATATGGCTGACAAAATCATCGATATCTAGTAATGAGGAAATTTCTCTCGACCGGCTTTTTGTTGTCAGTCAATGGACACTTGATTTATTCCTTCTGCTTCAGTTCTTGCGCGGTTTCCGCTTATCTGCTGATTCATAATGAAAAGAGGAACGCATATTTTCGTGCGCCTGGTGTCGGCTTACGATTGAAGCGACAAAAGACAAAACAACCAGCTTTTTATCCCTTAAGAAATACAACAGTTTCTTTCATTGCATCATGATTTTATGTCACTGATAACGTAATTCGAGGAGCTGGGCATCGCTCGCAAAGCCAGAACAAAAATCAATCGTCTTGAAACCTACAATCTTCCATTTTATTTCTATCTTTAAAAAAAAAAATAATCCACGTTTTCTGAAACCATCAAAGAAACTCTTCGGAAATAAAAATGTTATTTCAGTTTGAGAATGATAGGAAAAATAACCAATAGAAAACGTTTATAAATCTAAGATATATGCAGATGAGAAATATTGAAATTGACGTTTTGTTTAATTTTTTTGATACCAGAGCAATTGCTATGAAAATACTTGTAGAAAAGTAAAGAAATATTGATATCTGATTTAATCGAATCTGATTCAGCTGTTTTAATCATTTCTGTAATATTCCATCTGCATCAATGATCCGCACTAACACGTATTATCGTTCCTACTATGTTCCAAGTATTGTATTCTTTCCTTATTTAATATATACTCGTATTTTCCTATTTGGTTGTTTTGCGTTATTCTTACTGGACCTTTAACCGGATGTTCAACACAAGTATTAAACGTTTTTTTGTAAACAGAAATTTGAGTTGACATATTGTTAGCATGACCTAGAATATGTTGACTTTATCCTTCGTTGAGAAATGACTCCGACGCAAAAGAGGCTACTTGTTGGGGGGTGACCAGTAAAGTCTAAAGATGGGATGCTGAGTAGTCTATTATCTGAGAGACTGAGGAGACATCTAAACTGCAACATGTTAGACGTAACACACACACACACACATATATATATATATATATAATTTTAAACTAAAAAATCGTATACACCGCTTATATATAACATGCTAAACTTTCCAATCTCTAATTCCGTACGCCTATGGCTTAGGGGTTAGCGGCTCCAACTGACACCAAATCGGTCGAGTTTCGATCCAGGCCAGAAGCAAGTGGATGTTTAACCACACTGATGAGCTGTGATACAGCGAAACAGTCTTGTATGTGGATGACGAATATAATATGCTTTCGTTACGATTGAGCTCTCTAGAGAGGAAAATTAAAAAAAAATAATTACCACTTCTGCGTTACTCTTCAGCAATAAATTGAGTTCTTTCGGTTACTGGCGTGTGTATCAGTCAGTTAAGTGCCATACGTGATACAATCTTTGGGCGATCATGTCTCGAAAGAGACATGACTGACTGGACAGAAGATTATCCCGCAGTAGGTTGCCATTGCTTTCTGTGGTAGACTGGTTGCCGACCAAGGCTATAGAACCCAATCTGTCCTGCTATTTAACCCATAACTGGAAGGAAGAGACGGATTAATACCTTTCCCAAGGGTATTTGAGCGTAAGTGAATGCAATGAATTCAGCTGGAATTCGAACTCGGCTCCCCGACTTCTCCTTCCGGCGTGTGTATACACTGCTTAAATATAACAGGCTAAAATTTCCCTTATCTAATTCCATACGCCTATGGGTTAGTGACTCCGACTGACAGCAAATCGGTCGAGTTTCGATCCTAGCCAGAAGCAAGTAGATGTCTAGCTACAATGAAGAAACAGGCATATATGTGGATGACGAATATATATATATATATATATATATATATATATATATATATATGTGTGTGTGTATATATATATATATATATATATATATATATATATATATATATATAATAAAATAAATTTTCAATTGTTCAAAATTGTTGAATGATCGTTTATTTTATAATGAAATGATCATTCAACAATTTTGAACAATTGAAAATTTATTTTATTTTATAATTAGCTCTGTAATTTTAATTACACTGAGCTCTCCACCTGCATCATTTTCTAATATTAAAATTTTAATATTAATTACGATCAGGTTTTGGGGATTTACCTTCCTATTTTTCCGTTTGGATTAAAGTTATTTTTTAAAACACACACACACACACACACACACACACATATATATATATATAATATATATATATATATGTAAACATGTTACGGAAATTAACGAAATTTAATGAAACTTGGTTATAAGCAACCGATAATTTGTAATGAATTATTTTGAACATTATTTTTACCGATACCCGTATTTAAGTAGATATTCTGTTTTTAATTAAACAGTATTTTATATTTATATCTACCGGCCTGATTATTTCACGATAAATTTTTATGACGAAAATGTGTGCTATCCAGTTATATAAGCATGATAAAAACCTCGTCTGATCAAGAGGCTATTCATGGTCGAGTGGTTAAGACAGTACCAGATCAAATGGTAGCTTCCCCTATGTAAATAGGGGTCGCAGGTTCGAATCCTGCTGGATAGCACACATTTTCGTCATAAAAATTTATCGTGAAATAATCAGGCCGGTAGATATAAATATAAAATACTGTTTAATTAAAAACAGAATATCTACTTAAATACGAGTATCGGCAAAAATAATGTCCAAAATAATTCATATATATATATATATATATGTGTGTGTGTGTGTGAATGAGTTGAATATATGGATCGGAATCTGACAAGATGAATAGAATAAGTAAAGATCAAGTAGGAAAAGTGTCTTTAATCTAACATGTTTCTCTTTAACAAGCTTTTTCAGAGATTTATTAAAGACGAATGATTTAAAAATCTATGAGACAGTATGCTGATTGAGTTATAGCCTAATTACGCTTATCATACATTATTTTCGCTTACATATACTTATAATAAGCATTTAATGTTTTTATTACGCGTTGGCACACGCATTTAAACAGAAAGAAGTTTTTTCTTTTACATTTAATATTCATCCTTTGCTTTATCACACGTGACACGTATCTAACCAATGAAACTACACCTCAATTAACATAACGTCTCTTGGATTTTAAAAGCATTTGTCTTTAATGAATCGTTGAAGAAGCTTCTTAAAGTGAAATATGTTTGTTTAAAGACACGTTTTCCTAGTTGTTCTTTGCATATTCTACTCACACACACACACAGCGTAACGAGGCAGCAGATAATTTTTAAAACATGTATTGTTAAATATAACAGACAATGAATGCCTATTATTATATATATATATATATATATATATATATATATATATATATATATATATATAATTTAATGCTGTAACATCATGTAACTTAAATTTAGTGCATTGAATAATGCAAATAATTTTCTAAACATATACTGTTAAATATAACAGACAATGAATGTCTATTATGTTTAATCATGAGCCGTTCTAAACATCGTATTTTGGCTTTAATTTCAGTTGAAAATAAAGACAGAAATTCTCCAACATTTGGATAATTATTTATAGATTTTGTTCTAAGCTTTCGGCTCACATGAGCCATCTTCAGAGAGGTTGTTTAAACTGAAATAATTCCTGTTTGGCTGTGTGCATTTGACGTTTTATGAGGTTCCATTGAAATTTCTTGGTGTTAGGATCATTTAATGCTGCGGCATCATGGAACTTAAATTTAGTATATCGAGGCAGCAAGTAATTTTTCTAAACATATGCTGTTAAATATAAGAGACAATGAATGTCTATTATGTTTAATCATGTGCCGTTCTAAACGTCGTATTTTGGCTTTAATTTCAGGTGAAAATCAAAACAGAAATTCTCCAACATTTGCATATGTTCTTATAATATTTGTTCTAAGCTTTCGGCTCACATGAGCCACCTTCAGAGAGGTTAGAGGGACGTTAACATGAATACATCAACCATCAAAGATGATTTTATCTTGGGTTGATAAAATTGCTATGCAAGGATAACAGTCACCGAATATCAGGCGCAGTTCATAAATTTGTAACGCGGTTCTCTGACGTCACACCGCGTGAGAGACCGAAATGTTAACAGAACCATATGTCTAAATGCAATAGAATGTGTTGTAACTTGATTGAAATGAGATTTTATTAAGTGTTTTGATTTAACGTAGATGACCTCCAATATCTGAAGGTTGTTTTTACTGTGTGTATGAGTGAGTATTATTGGGTTATCGACTAAAATCTGTCTAATATTATCTATATGGCTATGTTTGTCTAAGAAATGTTGTTTAATTGAACTATGATCAGAAAGGTGGCAGGTAAGTCTACGGGAGAGCGTGGTTGTAGTAAGACCAATATATGTTGTGTGTTTATTATTAGTACTAGAGATAAAAACTCTGAATGGACATGTAAATTGATACATTACATTGGTTGTCTGGGTTTAGTTGTGTGGATTTAGTTCTGCGGTTGTAGGGTTATTAGAGTTCAATTGTTTAATTTTATTTTATTGGCTTTATTTACACCTAAATTTAAAACCAAAATACGATGTTTAGAACGGCTAATTATTAAACATAACAGACATTCATTATCTCTGATTTAACAATATATATATATATATATATATATATATATATAATCGTTTCACCCCAAGCAAGGCAATACTGCCATTGAAGCACAGAGGGGATACAATAAGAGAAGAGGGAAGACAAAAAAGAAAATAGTGCAGGTGATGTTGTAGAAAGAGTAAGAGAGAGGTCGGAGATAGAAGATGGCAACTGACGTTAGATTTAACCTTTTGGATATTGTAGCTACCAGGGAAGAAAACATGCGGAAGGCGGAAAGTGCGAGGAAATAAACTGATAAAGTAGAAGCGCGGATAAATTCATCTATTTTGACGGTAAACGAGTGGGTCCTAGTTTTTTTTATAATCATATCGCCCAAAGCAAGGCATTTTACTATCACTGATTTGCAGGGGTTTACATAGGGGGAAAGTTATGAGAAAGAGGGACATGTTACAGGAGGTGTCAGGAAGTGGATAAGAGAAGGATGAGAACACTGATGAGTGTGGAGTGGATGGAGAAAGGAGCATGAGAAAGAGGATGCAAGTTAGTGAGATATGAGATGACAATTGACCTTACATTTAAATTCTTGGAAATTGTAGCTGTCGGGGAAGCAAGTAAATGGAAAGGAATTCCACAGGCGGGAAGTGTGAGAAAAGAAGCCGATGGAGTCTAATTTGCATTTACATTTTATTGGTTTCACAGTAAAAAGGTAGGACCTAGTTTCTAATCTTGTGGCTCGAGTAAAGTTATATATAGGGGGAACCAGTGAGTTAAGTTCATCGGAGCAGAAGCCGTGAAAGTATTTGTAGAAAAGACACAAGGAAGTCACATTGCGCCTGTGAGAAAGTAACTGTATCCGAGCTGCCAAGTCAGGATCTATCACATTACAGATTCTCCGTTGGCTTTTGTCAAGGACACCTAGGCGGATAGCAGGAGCACCCGAGCAGATATGGCAGCAGTATTCAATGCACGGGCGGATGGTAGATTTATTTATGTGCAGGATTGTTTCAGACGGGAAAAACTTCCTGGCCCTACACAGAGAATCGACCTTCTTAGCAGCGGATTTAGTTATAGATCCTATATATTCATTCCACTTGAGGTCTGTTGTGAGAGTTAACCCTAGGAGGCGTAGTGTTTTGCTTTCAGGGAGACTAGCCTGATACATACTAATGGGGTGTAGGAGCGATTGTCTGTGATGGTTAATAGAAAGCAGCTTCGTTTCGGAAACATTAAAATTCACGAGCTATTCTTAACTCAGTCCGCCACGGATTAGAGGTCCTTTTCACACTCGGCAGCGAGGTTTGCTTTGTCAGCCTCGGCAGAATTTTCATCGATGTGAGAGTAAACCGTAGTGTTTTCAGCGTATATGCTATTACATCTTATTACATAGTTTCCACTCTAGTTTTTTTTTTAATCATTTCACCCCGAGCAAGGCGGAAACGCCACTGATGTGCAGGGGGTTACATAAATGTAAAAAGATTAATTAGAAAAGAGTGAGGAGTACAAACTAGTTAGAAAGGAACAATAGAAAGCAGGTGCGATGATAGATACATAGGTGGAGAGAAAGGGAAGGTTATACAGGGGTGGGGAGAGAGCTAGAGTCCAGTGGTTAGTAGATGAGTATTGACTTTGCATTTAAATTTCTGGAGGTTGTAGCCGTCAGGAAATCAAGAATACGGGAGCTAGTTCCACTGGCGGGAAGTGCGAGAGAAGAAGCTGCAGGAGTAGAATTGTCGTCTGCATTTGGCTAACCTGACTGTGAATGGTTGGGACCCAGTTGCCAGTCTGGTTGCACGAGTAAACACCTGTTGAGGAGGCATCCGTGACTTAAGCTCATCCGAGCAGAAGCCATGAAAGTATTTATAGAAGAGACAAAGGGAGGCCACATTTCGACGATGGGGAAGTGGCTGCAGTCGAGTCGCCAGATCAGTACCTATCACATTACAGACTCTCCTTTGGAGCCTGTCAAGAACACTGAGGAGAACGGCAGGGGCACCTGACCATAAATGGTAGCAGTACTCCATGCACGGACGGATGGTTGACTTGTATATATGCAGGATGGATTCAGCTCCGATAAACTCCCGAGGACGGCGCACCAGGAAATAAAACTAGTCAGAGCAGAAGCTGTGAAAATACTTGCAGAAAAGACCCAGGGAAGCCACATTCTTCCTTTATGTGCCGTGTCCTTTCAGGACGTAGGCGATCATGACTTTCCACGTCTCCCTATCTCTGGTGTCTCTTAGCACGCCTTCTCCTGTTACACCACGCAACACTCGTTCTATCATCCATCTCATCAGGTCCGTCAAATATGTTATCCGCTGCTTTCCACTGTCTTTTTTCCCTTTATCTGGCCTGTTAGTAACAAGTTCTCCAAGCCCTACTTCCTCATTGTATGCCCCAGAAACTTTTGATGCTCAGTATTAATTTCCTTTTCGTATCCATCCTTTCTAAAACTTCATCATTGCTCGGTCCACGATATCCGCAGAATCCTTCTGTAGAACCACAATTCAGTTGCTTAAAGTTTTTCCTTCATCTTTGATGATATTGTCCAACATTTACTGCCATATTGAAGAATTGACATCACATAGCAACCCAGTACTCTCTTCTTTGTTTCTAGTGAAATTTTCCTGTTTCTTAATACTTTGCTCAACTTCTGGAATGCTTCCTTGTTCTTTTGGATCTCAGGAATATCAATGTGTAGAAATTGCTGTGGCCACAAAGTGAGGGGTCAGTTTATGTATTGATCGTAATATGGAACTGATCCCCCAATTTATATCCAACATTCTTCGGTAGAACTACATTTCAGTTGCTTAAAGTTTTTCCTTCATCTTTGATGATATTGTCCAACATTCACTGACATATTGAAGAATTGACACCACATAGCAATCCAGTACTCTCTTCTTTGTTTCCAGTGATATTGTCCTGTTTCTTAATACTTTGCTCAACTTCCTTCGCCATGCCAATTCGTCTTCGGATCTCTGTATCGCACTGTCCGTCTTCTGTTGTAACACTTCCCGGGTATTTCAATTTTTGTACCTGCTTGATTTTCGTATCACCGACCTGTATTTGGCATTTTGGGCTGACAATTTTAGTGATGACCATGAATTCGGTTTTCTTGCAGTTTATTTGTAGTCCTTTTTTGTCACTCTCTTCAGCTACCTTAAACTGGTTGAAGGCAAACAGCCAACACGAGACCAGTTACATTGCCGATCCTTTTTAAGATTTTGTCGAGAACCCCAAGATGAACGGCAAGATCACCCGACCTGATATGGCAACAGTATTCAATGTGCGGACTAATAGTAGATTTATAAATGTGCATGATGGATTCAGACAAGGAAAGCTTCCTCGATCTGCGCAGATGTAACTATTGATTCAATGCATTCATTTCACTTGAGACTGGTTGAGAGAGTGAGGCCAAGGATGCGCAGCGTAATACATTTGGGGAGACTAGTGTGATCCTTGTTAATCGAAGTTAAGAAAGATTATGGCGGCAAAAGAAGAGCAGTTTCGTTTTTTTTAATCATTTCACCCCAAGCAAGGCCACTATAACGCAAGGGGCCACATAGGGGAAGGTGCTGAGAGAGCGATTGGATATAAGAAATGTCAGAAGGCGGGTGATAGACGAGTAAGGAGGTACATAGGAAGAGTATTTGAGAGAATGGGTGCCAGTTAGTGTGTTAGGAGGTGTCTATTGACCTTACATTTAAACTCCTGGAGATTGTAGCTGTCGGGGAAGCAAGTATGCAGAAGGGAATTCCACAGGCGGGAAGTGCGAGACAAGAAGCTGTTGGAGTAAAAATTGCTGTTACATTTTATCGGTTTCACTGTAAAAGGGTGGGACCTAGTTGTTAATCTAGTATCTCGTGCAAATTCGTACCTAGGGGGCACCAGTGATCTAAGTTCATCGGAGCAGAAGCCGTGAAAGTATTTATAGAAGAGGCACAGAGAAGCCACGTCACGCCGGTGAGAGAGTGACTGCAGCCGGTCGATATCGATCACATTACAGATTCTCCGCTGTATTTTGTCAAGAACCCCGAGGAGAATAGCAGGGACACTCGACCAGATGTGGCAGCAGTATTCAATACACGGGCGGATGATAGATTTATATATGTGCAGGATAGATTCAGACGGAAAGAACCTCCGGGCCCTGCACAGAGAACCGACTTTCATAGCAGCGGATTTAGCAATGGATTCGACGTAGTCATTCCACTTGAGGTCTGCTGAGAGTGTCAGGCCAAGCAGCGTAGTGTTTTACTCTCTCGGAGGCAAGCCTGTTCGATGCTAATGGGAGGTAGGTGTGGTTGTCTATGGTGGTTAATTGACAGAAGCTTCGTTTTGGAAGAATTGAAATTTATGAGCCATTTCTTACCCCAGTCCACCACGGTAGCGAGGTTCGCTTTGTCGGCCACACCAGATTTTTGATCGAGGCAAGAGTAAACTATGGTTTCATCGGCGGAAATGTCTACTTGGGATGTTATAGCATCGGGAAGATCATTGATGTAGATCAGAAAGAGCTTAGAACCAAGGAGAGAGCCTTGAGGGACACCCGCGTTTGTAGGGTAGTTCTGGGAGGCATGTCCATTTAATACCACCTTCAATGTGCGGTTAGAGAGGAATGACTGGATTAGGTCCAACAAAAGTCCAGTTATACCATAGCTTCGCAGTTTCCGTAGAAGACTAGCATGCCAGACTCTGTCGAACGCTTTAGTGAAATCCAAGGCAACGGTTCGGGCTTCACCATTCTTGTCGCAAGCCTGGCATATACACTCGGTGATGGTCGTTAGCATATCAGCAGTAGACCTGGTGAAGCGGAAGCCATGCTGTTTGTCCGAGAGGATCCTGTGGGCTGTGAGATGCTGAACCACCGCGGCGTTGATAATGGCTTCGAACACTTTGCCAAAGATCGGAAGAAGGCTAATAAGGTCCGAGGGTTCTCCAGTATTCTTAAATATAGGAACTACAGAAGAAAACTTCCAACAGGCAGGAAAGCAGGAAGAAGATAGGCAGAAGTTGTAGAGCTTAGAAAGGGCAGAGGAGAGTTCAGAGGCACATTTCTTCAAGACTATGATTGGGATTCCGTCCTCACCACTCGCTTTGTGAGAGTCAAGTTTTGAGATTATCTTAGAAATCAGCAAAGGAGTGATGTGGACGTCATTCAATTGAGCCTCAGTTCTAGGTGGGAAGTCGGATGTATAAACTCCAGACGAATCCAGTCTCGAATTGGTCGAGGATCTACGAACAAAGCATTCAGCCTTGTTCGCTGAGGAGGTGAAGACCTCAAATTCGTTGATTAGTGGGGGTATGGAGGACTTACTCTTGTTAAGCACGCTTTTACAGAGACGCAACTAGTCTTTGGCGTCGAACTTTGAGGATGCTATGCGTTGCTTCATTCTGGCAGCAAACAACATCTTAGCTTCGTTAAGTATCTTTTTACACTTATTATGAGCTGAGGCGAAAAGGCGTCTGTTTTGGTCTAATGCGTGGCTACGATTAAGCCGTAAGAATTCTGGTGAGCAATGGCGGCCCAGCAAGCGGGCGAGAACCATGGAGACAAATGAGATTTAAACTGAAATTTCCTGGCAGGGATGAATGCATCGATGTCAGCCTTAACCCAGGAGGAGACCTCGGATGCACAGTCTTCGAAGGGAAGACTAAAAACGTAGTTCCAAAGGACTTCACAGAGGAAGTCGCGGAACGAATCCCAGTCTGCTCTTTGGTAGCAGTAGGATATTCTGCTGGTCTGGGTTTCTTGGGTAGGCGGGGAAGTGGAATGAGATGTTGACGGAAACTACGGCGTGATCTGAGTTTCCGAGAGGGCAGAGCTATCTGGTAGTGCAAGAGTTTGGGATGGAAGTGAAGCAGAGGTCTAGTAGCGACTCCCTTCTGTTAGGGCTATTGAAGAAGTCCACCACTTGCGTAAGTGATTGGGAGATTGAAAAATTAATGATGTGAACACCAACAAGATCGGTGACAGAGTTCTCCAGCTACTTGATGTGGTGGGTGTTAGTCACCAAACTCAAATATATGGGCAGATGGATGAGAAGAAATGGCCTTGTCGATATTGTCGGAGATGCTGTCAAGTACCGAACAGTCAGAGGAGGAGGGGAGAGGTAGAGGAAGAAGAGATAGCTAACCGAGCTTAGAAGTGAGAGACGGAAGCACATGAAAGAATGGTCCAGGGATTCAAGAGATGTCACTCTAGCTAGGGGGAGGTGTTCGCTGACATATACACCAAGCCCATGCATATGAACATTGGAGTCCTTCCTGAAGAGGGGAAGGTAACCAGGAACGTAAAACTCAGAAGAGGGGATAGAAGGGTCAAGGTTAGTTTCACATAGGGCTAAGATATCAGGTGAGTTAGTCTGAAGGAATGATTCTACGCTGTAAAAGTTAGTGCGGATACCTCGTATGTTTGGGAAAGAGACGCAGACATACTTGGGCGTTTTCTGACTAACTGGTTTGGTTTTGCTATTTTGTTGTTTTTTTTGTCATAGTGTTTAAATTTGAGGAGAGAGGTCTAGAGTAGAATCAGTCGGTCACTGTTTGCAGCATGTGAGGGATGGAGACTGGCACAGCCTGCAACATATTGTGGCCTCGGGGTTGCCCACTGGAGGTTCATGCAGGGACGCCCATCCATGGGCGATATGGCACTACAAGAACCCCGATATTATTCAACTGTTGATCAGAGCAGCCTCTCAAGACGCTACGCAAGAGTTCGGTCGGAAGCAGCAACCAGGAAACTGCCAACCCGGTACCCTCAGAATCGAGAGACATTGCCACCATACTCAATAACTGCAAAGAGCTTCCAATTGAACTACCACTAAGACCGAAGGAGGAGGTAGATGAACCGGGAACCCCTTCCTAAACAAGAAACAAGGCGATCACCTCTACGCCTGTTCAAAAGAAGTGGGTGGAGTGTGAAACCGGGCGATAGTAGGTACTATCTACTCCAATTAAAAATTTTTTTACTAAGCTTTAACTTAGTTAAAGTCCAAACATAAAGTCAAAAAGTTAGTAACAAAAATAAATAAATAAATAAATTAAATTAAATTAAATTAAATTAAATAAAATAAAATTAAATTAAAGACAGAAAAAAGAGACCGATCTGACAAACGTACAATGCAGAAAACAAAACTGAAATTTGAGTGAAAAATTTCGGATGATAATTTACCAAAAATACAATTTCAACTCAGAATATTGCAGGCAAGTTAACTGCCTGTTTACGAGCCATTTCTTCCCTCAATCCTTCACAGATTAGAGGCCCTTTCTAATAGGAGAGGCTAGATCTACTTTGTCAACGGATATTGAGACGGGGATAGAAGGGTAATGTCTTCTGTACCGATGCCAACTTGGGCTACATCAGGAAGATCATTGATGAATATCAGGAAGAGCGTAGGACTTAGTATGGAGCCTTGATGGAAACTCGCGTTGACCTAAATGGTTTAGGAAGCATGCCCACTCAGAACGACAATCATTTTACGATTTGACAGAAATTATTGGATTAAACCGAACAATCGTCCAGTTATACTATGCCAAACCCTATCAAACGCTTTCGAGATATCTAGGAAAACAACCCTGGCTACGCTGTTCTTATCAAGTCAGATATATGCAATCGGTGAAAGGGGCGTAAGACAAGGATGTGTCTTTTCACCGGATCTGTTCAACTTGTAGAACGAGAATATTTTGAGGACCCTAGAAGTTATGCCTGGATTTGTAATCAGAGGCCACAATTTAAACAACCTAAGGTACGCAGAAGATACAGTGCTGATAGCAGACACAGAAAGGAAACTACAAGACCTCCTACAGAAGATAGCAGAAGAGAGAGACAAGAAAGGACTACAAATAAACTGCAAGAAAACTGAATGAATGGTCATCATCGAAAAGGGCAGCCCAAAATGCCAAATACAGGTGGGGGATTCTAAAATCAAGCAAGGACAAAAATTTAAATATCTGGGAAGTATTATAACAGAAGACGGATAGTACGACACAGAGATCCGAAGACAAATTAGCCTGGCGAAGGACGCGTTCAAGAAGTTGAACAAAGTATTAAGAAACAGAATAATTTCGCTAGAAACAAAAAAGAGTGTATTGGATTGCTATGTGTTGTCTGTTCATCAATATGGCAGTGAATGTTGGACAATATCATCAAAGATGAAGGAAAAACTTGAAGTAACTGAAATGTGGTTCTACAGAAGGATGCTGCGAATATCATGGATCGAGCATGTGAGCAATGATGAGGTTTTGGAAATGATGGGAACGAAAAGGAAATTAATACTGAGCATCAGGAAGAGACAGCTGAAGTTCCTGGGACATGCAATAAGGAAGGAGGGCTTGGAGAATCTGATACTAACAGGCCAGATAGAGGGAAAAAGAGACAGAGGAAAGCAGCGGATAACATATTTGAAGGGCCTGAGCAGGTGGATGACGGAACGAGGGCTGCATGGTGAAGTTCCTGGGACATGTAATGAGGAAGGAGGGCTTGAAGAACCTGATACTAACAGGCAGATAAAGGGGAAAAGAGACAGGGGAAAGCAGCGGATAACATATTTGAAGGGCCACCCAAGTGATTTAAAAAATCTTTTTTAGTAATTATTGCCAAGTGAATAATTATAAGTGAAAACAGAATGGTTCTTTTATTAATATTGCACAATAACATGTGCATCAAATGAATTTCTAAATATTTAATAATTACCTATATTGCAGTTTCATCAATGAAAGAATGAAGAAAATTTAGGGTGATTCGGACGAGTTCATCTTTGCTTCCTTGCCTTGTAGAATTTTGCAAAGTAATAATAACAAAAGAACCATTCTATTTTCATTTGGCAATAAATCTTAAAAATAGTATGAAATACACCCTTTCTATTAAAAAACTGGGGTGTCCTAATAATTATGGCCATTAGTCTGTTTTGTGTATGTGTGTGTGTATATATATATATATATATATATATATATATGTATATAAATATACATATATATATAAAATCTAATGGGTGCGATGGGTAAATTGTCACGCTTTGCCTTGTAAAATTTTGCAATGTAATAATAACAAAAGAACAATTCTATTTTCATTTAAAATTATCTCCAGAAAAATAGTATGAAAAACGTAATTTCTTTTTAAAAATGTGAGTGACCGGTAGTGGATATATTGTAAATCTAGATGGTGTGTGTGTGTGGGGGGGGGGTCCATTTATCACTTAAGTTAGTAGCAATAAGCATTCGATCCCATATATATTTTTGTGCTCTCTTCTCCATGCTAATCTCTTCTTATTATTGGCTTGCCGAAGCAAATCTAAAGGGTGCGAGGGGTAAATTGTCGCTATTTTAATAATAATGAAAAAACCATTCTAATTTCATTTAGAATTATCCACTTGGCAATAAATACTAAAAAATAGTATGAAATACAACATACAGCGGGTAACATATTTGAAGGACCTAATCAGGTGCATGACGGAACGAGGGTTGCGTGGTGTAATAGAAGAATGATTGCTAAGAGCCAACAGGGATAGGGAGACGTGGAAAGCTGTGGTCGCCTATGCCCTGAAAGAAGAAGACTCTATCCCGTCTTTGAATTAAGGTGATATTTGACTCTGAGATAGATACAGAAGGGATTTCCAAATTTCTGGTAAGGCCACTCCTGACGGCAAACGGTCGAAGACGTAGACCCAGACTAAGCTTGACCACCAACAACGGTGGAACAAGTGGATGACGATTATAACAAGATATTGACGGTTTAATAAGCGGTTAATGAAGAGAATTACGCATGACAGACATGCTACAAAAAAACCTGCAGGAATTTATAATTGAGTCAGCGGCAGTCTGTTGCAGTTCCATCACGGGATTTTTAGTCGCATTCCATATTTGCCGCTGAGGAAGTTCATGCAATGTGTGGGTCACTTGCTACGTTGAGTTCATCTGAAACAAATTCACGCCATCAGCTTTTTCTTTAAATCTATCTTTTTTTTTCTTTTTGTTTCTTTCAACCAACTCTTGCAAAGTGCCGCTTCGTTAAAGATACAGGAACGAGGATTGCGATATTCATGCTCAGAATGCTATCTGAACGAGCAATACAATTGCAGAAGGATATTTATCTGTACCTGATAGACTACGCAAAGGCGTTTGACAAACTACGCCATAAAGACTTGATAGAGATGTTCGACAACCTTGACTTTTTCGGAAAAGACATTAGGATAATCAAGAATCTATACTGGCAGCAAACCGCTTGAAGGAAGTGAACTCAGCAGGTATACAAAAATAGAAAATTACGTAAGACAAGGATGTGTTTTCTCACCAGATTTTTCAACCTGTACAGCCAAGAAATTTTAAAAGAAATAAAAGCCTTGCCGTGATTTGTCATTGGTGGACACAATCTCAACAATATACGATCGGCGGATGAAAGTAAAATGCAGCGCCTTCTACAGAATGTATCAAAAGAAAGCGAGAAGAAAGGACTAAGCATAAACTGACTGTATGGTCATCAGCAAGAAAAAAAGGACCCAAAATTTCAACTACAAGTCGAAAAAACAGGTAAAGAAATTCAAATACCTGGGAAGTGTTTTGACAAAAAACGGAAAATGCAACATCGACATGGAAAGACGCATTTGGATGACCAAAGACGCATTTCAGAAGTTAACCAGAAGTTAACCATTTCAGAAGTTAACCATCCATTGGGATGACCAAAGACGCATTTCAGAAGTTAACCAGAAGTTAACCATTTAAGAAGTTAACCATCCATTGGGATAACCAAAGACGCATTTCAGAAGTTAACCAGAAGTTAACCATTTCAAAAGTTAACCATCCATTGGGATGACCAAAGACGCATTTCAGAAGTTAACCAGAAGTTAACCATTTCAGAAGTTAACCATCCATTGGGATGACCAAAGACGCATTTCAGAAGTTAACCAGAAGTTAACCATTTCAGAAGTTAACCATTCCTTTGGGAACCAAAGACGCATTTCAAAAGTTAACCAGAAGTTAACCATTTCAGAAGTTAACCATCCATTGGGATGACCAAAGACGCATTTCAGAAGTTAACCAGAAGTTAACCATTTCAGAAGTTAACCATCCATTGGGATGACCAAAGACGCATTTCAGAAGTTAACCAGAAGTTAACCATTTAAGAAGTTAACCATCCATTGGGATAACCAAAGACGCATTTCAGAAGTTAACTAGAAGTTAACCATTTCAGAGGTTAACCATCCATTGGGATGACCAAAGACGCATTTCAGAAGTTAACCAGAAGTTAACCATTTCAGTAGTTAACCATCCATTGGGATGACCAAAGACGCATTTCAGAAGTTAACCATTTCAGAAGTTAACCATCCATTGGGATGACCAAAGACGCATTTCAGAAGTTAACCAGAAGTTAACCATTTCACAAGTTAACCATCCTTTTGGATAACCAAAGACGCATTTCAAAAGTTAACCTGAAGTTAACCATTTCAGAAGTTAACCATCCAATGGGATGACCAAAGACGCATTTCAAAAGTTAACCAGAAGTTAACCATTTCAGAAGTTAACCATCCATTGGGAAGACCAAAGACGCATTTCAGAAGTTAACCAGAAGTTAACCATTTCAGAAGTTAACCATCCTTTTGGATAACCAAAGACGCATTTCAAAAGTTAACCTGAAGTTAACCATTTCACAAGTTAACCATCCATATGTATAACCAAAGACGCATTTCAGAAGTTAACCAGAAGTTAACCATTTAAGAAGTTAACCATCCATTGGGATGACCAAAGACGCATTTCCGAAGTTAACCAGAAGTTAACCAATTCAGAAGTTAACCATCCATTGTGATAACCAAAGACGCATTTCAGAAGTTAACCAGAAGTTAACCATTTAAGAAGTTATCCATCCATTGGGATGACCAAAGACGCATTTCAGAAGTTAACCAGAAGTTAACCATTTCAGAAGTTAACCATTCATTGGGATGACCAAAGACGCATTTCAGAAGTTAACCAGAAGTTAACCATTTCAGAAGTTAACCATCCATTGGGATGACCAAAGACGCATTTCAGAAGTTAACCAGAAGTTAACCAATTCAGAAGTTAACCATCCATTGGGATGACCAAAGACGCATTTCAGAATTAACCAGATGTTAACCATTTCAGAAGTTAACCATCCATTGGGATGACCAAGAACGCATTTCAGAAGTTAGCCAGAAGTTAACCATTTCAGAAGTTAACCATCCATTGGGATGACCAAAGACGCATTTCAGAAGTTATACAGAAGTTAACCATTTCAGAAGTTAACCATCCATTGGGATGACCAAAGACGCATTTCAGAAGTTAACCAGAAGTTAACCATTTCAGAAGTTAACCATCTATTGGGATAACCAAAGACGCATTTCAGAAGTTAACCAGAAGTTAACTATTTCAGAAGTTAACCATCCATTGGGATGACCAAAGACGCATTTCAGAAGTTAACCAGAAGTTAACCATTTCACAAGTTAACCATCCATATGTATAACCAAAGACGCATTTCAGAAGTTAACCAGAAGTTAACCATTTAAGAAGTTAACCATCCATTGGGATGACCAAAGACGCATTTCCGAAGTTAACCAGAAGTTAACCAATTCAGAAGTTAACCATCCATTGGGATGACCAAAAACGCATTTCAGAAGTTAACCAGAAGTTAACCATTTCAGAAGTTAACCATCCATTGGGATGACCAAAGACGCATTTCAGAAGTTAACCAGAAGTTAACCATCCATTGGGATAACAAAAGACGCATTTCAGAAGTTAACCAGAAGTTAACCATTTAAGAAGTTATCAATCCATTGGGATGACCAAAGACGCATTTCAGAAGTTAACCAGAAGTTAACCATTTCAGAAGTTAACCATTCATTGGGATGACCAAAGACGCATTTCAGAAGTTAACCAGAAGTTAACCATTTCAGAAGTTAACCATCCATTGGGATAACGAAAAACGCATTTCAGAAGTTAACCAGAAGTTAACTATTTCAGAAGTTAACCATCCATTGGGATGACCAAAGACGCATTTCAGAAGTTAACCAGAAGTTAACCATTTCAGAAGTTAACCATCCTTTGGGATAACCAAAGACGCATTTCAAAAGTTAACCAGAAGTTAACCATTTCAGAAGTTAACCATCCATTGGGATGACCAAAGACGCATTTCAGAAGTTAACCAGAAGTTAACCATTTCAGAAGTTAACCATCCATTGGGATGACCAAAGACGCATTTCAGAAGTTAACCAGAAGTTAACCATTTCAGAAGTTAACCATCCATTGGGATAACCAAAGACGCATTTCAGAAGTTAACTAGAAGTTAACCATTTCAGAGGTTAACCATCCATTGGGATGACGAAAGACGCATTTCAGAAGTTAACCAGAAGTTAACCATTTCAGTAGTTAGCCATCCATTGGGATGACCAAAGACGCATTTCAGAAGTTAACCATTTCAGAAGTTAACCATCCATTGGGATAACCAAAGACGCATTTCAAAAGTTAACCAGAAGTTAACCATTTCAGAAGTTAACCATCCATTGGGATGACCAAAGACGCATTTCAGAAGTTAACCAGAAGTTAACCATTTCAGAGGTTAACCATCCATTGGGATGACCAAAGACGCATTTCAGAAGTTATACAGAAGTTAACCATTTTAGAGGTTGACCATCCATTGGGATGACCAAAGACGCATTTCAGAAGTTAACCAGAAGTTAACCATTTCAGAAGTTAACCATCCTTTGGGATAACCAAAGACGCCTTTCAGAAGTTAATCAGAAGTTAACCATTTCAGCAGTTAACCATCCATTGAGATGACCAAAGACGCATTTCAAAAGTTAAACAGAAGTTAACCATTTCAGAGGTTAACCATCCATTGGGATGACGAAAGACGCATTTCAGAAGTTAACCAGAAGTTAACCATTTCAGAAGTTAACCATCCATTGTGATAACCAAAGACGCATTTCAGAAGTTAACCAGAAGTTAACCATTTAAGAAGTTATCCATCCATTGGGATGACCAAAGACGCATTTCAGAAGTTAACCAGAAGTTAACCATTTCAGAAGTTAACCATTCATTGGGATGACCAAAGACGCATTTCAGAAGTTAACCAGAAGTTAACCATTTCACAAGTTAACCATCCATCGGGATGACCAAAGACGCATGTCAGAAGTTAACCAGAAGTTAACCATTTAAGAAGTTATCCATCCATTGGGATGACCAAAGACGCATTTCAGAAGTTAACCAGAAGTTAACCAATTCAGAAGTTATCCATCCATTGAGATGACCAAAGACGCATTTCAGAAGTTAACCAGAAGTTAACCAATTCAGAAGTTAACCATCCATTGGGATGACCAAAGACGCATTTCAGAAGTTAGCCAGAAGTTAACCATTTCAGAAGTTAACCATCCTTTTGGATAACCAAAGACGCATTTCAAAAGTTAACCTGAAGTTAACCATTTCAGAAGTTAACCATCCAATGGGATGACCAAAGACGCATTTCAAAAGTTAACCAGAAGTTAACCATTTCAGAAGTTAACCATCCATTGGGATGACCAAAGACGCATTTCAGAAGTTAACCAGAAGTTAACCATTTCAGAAGTTAACCATCCATCGGGATGACCAAAGACGCATTTCAGAAGTTAACCAGAAGTTAACCAATTCAGAAGTTAACCATCCATTGGGATGACCAAAGACGCATTTCAGAAGTTAACCAGAAGTTAACCATTTCAGAAGTTAACCATCCTTTTGGATAACCAAAGACGCATTTCAAAAGTTAACCTGAAGTTAACCATTTCAGAAGTTAACCATCCAATGGGATGACCAAAGACGCATTTCAAAAGTTAACCAGAAGTTAACCATTTCAGAAGTTAACCATCCATTGGGATGACCAAAGACGCATTTCAGAAGTTAACCAGAAGTTAACCATTTCAGAAGTTAAACATCCATTGGGATAACCAAAGACGCATTTCAGAAGTTAACCAGAAGTTAACCATTTCAGAAGTTAACAATCCATTGGGATGACCAAAGACGCATCTCAGAAGTTAACCAGAAGTTAACCATTTCAGAAGTTAACCATCCATTGTGATAACCAAAGACGCATTTCAGAAGTTAACCAGAAGTTAACCATTTAAGAAGTTATCCATCCATTGGGATGACCAAAGACGCATTTCAGAAGTTAACCAGAAGTTAACCATTTCAGAAGTTAACCATCCATTGGGATGACCAAAGACGCATTTCAGAAGTTAACCAGAAGTTAACCAATTCAGAATTAACCATCCATTGGGATGACCAAAGACGCATTTCAGAATTAACCAGATGTTAACCATTTCAGAAGTTAACCATCCATTGGGATGACCAAGAACGCATTTCAGAAGTTAGCCAGAAGTTAACCATTTCAGAAGTTAACCATCCATTGGGATGACCAAAGACGCATTTCAGAAGTTATACAGAAGTTAACCATTTCAGAAGTTAACCATCCATTGGGATGACCAAAGACGCATTTCAGAAGTTAACCAGAAGTTAACCATTTCAGAAGTTAACCATCTATTGGGATAACCAAAGACGCATTTCAGAAGTTAACCAGAAGTTAACTATTTCAGAAGTTAACCATCCATTGGGATGACCAAAGACGCATTTCAGAAGTTAACCAGAAGTTAACCATTTCAGAAGTTAACCATCCATTGGGATGACCAAAGACGCATTTCAGAAGTTAACCAGAAGTTAACTATTTCAGAAGTTAACCATCCATTGGGATGACCAAAGACGCATTTCAGAAGTTAACCAGAAGTTAACCATTTCACAAGTTAACCATCCATATGTATAACCAAAGACGCATTTCAGAAGTTAACCGGAAGTTAACCATTTAAGAAGTTATCCATCCATTGAGATGACCAAAAACGCATTTCAGAAGTTAACCAGAAGTTAACCATTTCAGAAGTTAACCATCCATTGGGATGACCAAAGACGCATTTCAGAAGTTAACCAGAAGTTAACCATTTCAGAAGTTAACCATCCATTGGGATGACCAAAGACGCATTTCAGAAGTTAACCAGAATTAACCAATTCAGAAGTTAACCATCCATTGGGATGAGCAAAGACGCATTTCAGAAGTTACCCAGAAGTTAACCATTTCAGAAGTTAACCTTCCATTGGGATGACCAAAAACGCATTTCAGAAGTTAACCAGAAGTTAACCATTTCAGAAGTTAACCATCCATTGGGATGACCAAAGACGCATTTCCGAAGTTAACCAGAAGTTAACCAATTCAGAAGTTAACCATCCATTGGGATGACGAAAGACGCATTTCAGAACTTAACCAGAAGTTGGCAACATTTCAAGAATTACAACCATCCATTGGGATGACCAAACGTTTCAGAGTTATTGAAGTTCTTCTGTTCGAAGTTAACCACATCCATTAAGGATGACCAAAGACGCATTTCAGAAGTTAACCAGAAGTTAACCATTTCAGAAGTTAACCATCCATTGGGATGACCAAAGACGCATTTCAGAAGTTAACCAGAAGTTAACCATCCATTTGGACTAACAAAAGACGCATTTCGAAGTTAACCAAATTGTTTCGTTTAAGAAGTTATCAATCCATTGGGATGACCAAAGACGCATTTCAAGGATTAACCAGAAGTTAACCATTTTCAGAAGTTAACCATTCATTGGGATGACCAAAGACGCATTTCAGAAGTTAACCCGAAGTTAACCATTTCAGAAGTTAACCATCCATTGGGATAACGAAAAACGCATTTCGAAGTTAACCAGAAGTTAACTATTTCAGAGATTAACCATCCATTGGGATGACCAAAGACGCATTTCAGAAGTTAACCAGAAGTTAACCATTTCAGAAGTTAACCATCCTTTGGGATAACCAAAGACGCATTTCAAAAGTTAACCAGAAGTTAACCATTTCGAAGTTAACCATCCATTGGGATGACCAAAGACGCATTTCAGAAGTTAACCAGAAGTTAACCATTTCGAAGTTAACCATCCATTGGGATGACCAAAGACGCATTTCAGAAGTTAACCAGAAGTTAACCATTTCAAGTTATCCGTCATTGGGATAACCAAAGACGCATTTCAGAAGTTAACTAGAAGTTAACCATTTCAGAAAGTTAACCATCCATTGGGATGACGAAAGACGCATTTCAAGAAGTTAACCAGAAGTTAACCATTTCAGTAGTTAACCATCCATTGGGATGACCAAAGACGCATTTCAGAAGTTAACCATTTCAGAAGTTAACCATCCATTGGGATAACCAAAGACGCATTTCAAAAGTTAACCAGAAGTTAACCATTTCAGAAGTTAACCATCCATTGGGATGACCAAAGACGCATTTCAAGAAGTTAACCAAGAAGTTAACCATTTCAGAGGTTAACCATCCATTGGGATGACCAAAGACGCATTTCAGAAGTTATACAGAAGTTAACCATTTTGAGGTTGACCATCCATTGGGATGACCAAAGACGCATTTCAGAAGTTAACCAGAAGTTAACCATTTCAGAAGTTAACCATCCTTTGGGATAACCAAAGACGCATTTCAGAAGTTAACCAGAAGTTAACCATTTCAGAAGTTAACCATCCATTGTGATAACCAAAGACGCATTTCAGAAGTTAACCAGAAGTTAACCATTTAAGAAGTTATCCATCCATTGGGATGACCAAAGACGCATTTCAGAAGTTAACCAGAAGTTAACCATTTCAGAAGTTAACCATTCGTGGGATGACCAAAGACGCATTTCAGAAGTTAACCAGAAGTTAACCATTTCAGAAGTTAACCATCCATCGGGATGACCAAAGACGCATTTCAGAAGTTAACCAGAAGTTAACCAATTCAGAAGTTAACCATCCATTGGGATGACCAAAGACGCATTTCAGAAGTTAACCAGATGTTAACCATTTCAGAAGTTAACCATCCATTGGGATGACCAAGAACGCATTTCAGAAGTTAGCCAGAAGTTAACCATTTCAGAAGTTAACCATCCACTGGGATGACCAAAGACGCATTTCAGAAGTTATACAGAAGTTAACCATTTCAGAAGTTAACCATCCATTGGGATGACCAAAGACGCATTTCAGAAGTTAACCAGAAGTTAACCAGTTCAGAAGTTAACCGTCCATTGGGATAACCAAAGACGCATTTCAGAAGTTAACCAGAAGTTAACTATTTCAGAAGTTAACCATCCATTGGGATGACCAAAGACGCATTTCAGAAGTTAACCAGAAGTTAACCATTTCAGAAGTTAACCATCCATTGGGATGACCAAAGACGCATTTCAGAAGATAACCAGAAGTTAACTATTTCAGAAGTTAACCATCCATTGGGATGACCAAAGACGCATTTCAGAAGTTAACCAGAAGTTAACCATTTCACAAGTTAACCATCCATATGTATAACCAAAGACGCATTTCAGAAGTTAACCAGAAGTTAACCATTTAAGAAGTTATCCATCCATTGAGATGACCAAAAACGCATTTCAGAAGTTAAACAGAAGTTAACCATTTCAGAAGTTAACCATCCATTGGGATGACCAAAGACGCATTTCAGAAGTTAACCAGAAGTTAACCATTTCAGAAGTTAACCATCCATTGGGATGACCAAAGACGCATTTCAGAAGTTAACCAGAATTAACCAATTCAGAAGTTAACCATCCATTGGGATGAGCAAAGACGCATTTCAGAAGTTACCCAGAAGTTAACCATTTCAGAAGTTAACCATCCATTGGGATGACCAAAAACGCATTTCAGAAGTTAACCAGAAGTTAACCATTTCAGAAGTTAACCATCCATTGGGATGACCAAAGACGCATTTCCGAAGTTAACCAGAAGTTAACCAATTCAGAAGTTAACCATCCATTGGGATGACGAAAGACGCATTTCAGAAGTTAACCAGAAATTAACCATTTAAGAAGTTAACCATCCATTGGGATGACCAAAAACGCATTTCAGAAGTTAACCAGAAGTTAACCATTTCAGAAGTTAACCATTCATTGGGATGACCAAAGACGCATTTCAGAAGTTAACCAGGAGTTAACCATTTCAGAAGTTAACCATCCATTGGGATAACGAAAAACGCATTTCAGAAGTTAACCAGAAGTTAACTATTTCAGAAGTTAACCATCCATTGGGATGACCAAAGACGCATTTCAGAAGTTAACCAGAAGTTAACTATTTCAGAAGTTAACCATCCATTGGGATGACAAAGACGCATTTCAGAAGTTAAGCAGAAGTTAACTATTTCAGAAGTTAACCATCCATTGGGATGACCAAAGACGCATTTCAGAAGTTAAGCAGAAGTTAACTATTTCAGAAGTTAACCATCCATTGGGATGACCAAAGACGCATTTCAGAAGTTAACCAGAAGTTAACAATTTCACAAGTTAACCATCCATATGTATAACCAAAGACGCATTTCAGAAGTTAACAAGAAGTTAACCATTTAAGAAGTTATCCATCCATTGGGATGACCAAAGACGCATTTCAGAAGTTAACCAGAAGATAACCATTTCAGAAGTTAACCATTCATTGGGATGACCAAAGACGCATTTCAGAAGTTAACCAGATGTTAACCATTTCAGAAGTTAACCATCCATTGGGATGACCAAATACGCATTTCAGAAGTTAACCAGAAGTTAACCATTTCAGAGGTTAACCATCCATTGGGATGACCAAAGACGCATTTCAGAAGTTATACAGAAGTTAACCATTTTAGAGGTTGACCATCCATTGGGATGACCAAAGACGCATTTCAGAAGTTAACCAGAAGTTAACCATTTCAGAAGTTAACCATCCTTTGGGATAACCAAAGAGGCATTTCAGAAGTTAATCAGAAGTTAACCATTTCAGCAGTTAACCATCCATTGGGATGACCAAAGACGCATTTCAAAAGTTAAGCAGAAGTTAACCATTTCAGAGGTTAACCATCCATTGGGATGACGAAAGACGCATTTCAGAAGTTAACCAGAAGTTAACCATTTAAGAAGTTATCCATCCATTGGGATGACCAAAGACGCATTTCAGAAGTTACCCAGAAGTTTACCATTTCACAAGTTAACCATCCATATGTATAACCAAAACGCATTTCAGAAGTTAACCAGAAGTTAACCATTTCAGAAGTTAACCATCCATTGGGATGACCAAAGACGCATTTCAGAAGTTAACCAGAAGTTAACCAATTTCACAAGTTAACCATCCATTGGGATGAGCAAAGACGCATTTCAGAAGTTAACCAGAAGTTAACCATTTCAGAGGTTGACCATCCATTGGGATGACCAAAGACGCATTTCAGAAGTTAACCAGAAGTTAACCATTTCAGAAGTTAACCATCCTTTGGGATAACCAAAGACGCATTTCAGAAGTTAACCAGAAGTTAACCATTTCAGAAGTTAACCGTCCATTGGGATGACCAAAGACGCATTTCAAAAGTTAACCAGAAGTTAACCATTTCAGAAGTTAACCATCCATTGGGATGACCAAAGACGCATTTCAAAAGTTAACCAGAAGTTAACCATTTCAGAGGTTAACCATCCATTGGGATGACGAAAGACGCATTTCAGAAGTTAACCTACTGCAGGATAACCTTCTGACTGGGCAGGTTATCCTGCAGTAGGTTACCATTTCTTTCTGCGTAGACTGGTTGCCGACCAAGACTATAGAACCCAGTCTGTCCTATTATTTGACTCATAGCTAGAGGGAGAAGAGATGTATTATATTATTGCATAGTAATTAATGGGGGATCAGTTTATTACTTCATAACAATAGAAAACCGATCCCCCACTTTGTGACTAGTAGAATCCTTAATCATAATTCCAACTATTATATTCAGTCTGTCAGTTAAGTGCCATACGTGATACACGCTTGGGCGATCATGTCTCGAAAGAGACATGACTGACTGGGCAGAAGGTTATCCTGCAGTAGGTTACCATTACTTTCTGCGTAGACTGGTTGCCGACCAAGACTATAGAACCCAGTCTGTCCTATTATTTAACCCATCAGTCAGTTGAGTGCCATACGTGATACACGCTTGGGCGATCATGTCTCGAAAGAGACATGACTGACTGGGCAGAAGATTATCCCGCAGTAGGTTGCCATTGCTTTCTGTGGTTGACTGGTTGCCAACCAAAGACAGGAAAATCTCATCGGAAACAAAGAAAAGAGTGCTGGATTGCTATTTGATATCTGTCTTTCTGTATGGAAGTGAATGCTGGATGATTTCATCAAGGATGAAAAAGAGGCTCAAGACAGCAGAAAAAGTCGTTCTACAGAAGGATACTAAAAAGATCATGAACCAGGCACACGAGGTGTTGGAGAAGATGCAAACAAATAGAAAACTCATACTTAACACCAGCATCTAAGTCCCACCCTTTTACTGTGAAACCAATAAAATGTAAACGCAAACTCTACTCCATCAGCTTCTTTTCTCGCACTTCCCACCTATAAACATCCCTTATGTTTAATTGCTTCCCCGACAGCTTCTGCTTCTTCTTCTACGTGCCCTGTCCCTTCAGGACGTAGGCGATCATGGCTCTCCACGTCACCCTATCCCTTGTGGCTCTTAGTATGTTTGCTCCTGTTGCTCCTGGCAACCCCCGTTCCGTCATCCACCTGATCAGACCCTGCAAATATGTCATCCGCTGTCTTCCTCTGTCTCTCCTTCCTTCTATCTGTCCAGTCAGTATCAGGTTCTCCAGGCTCTCCTTCCTCATTGCATGTCCCAGGAATTTCAGTTGTCTCTTCCTGATGCTCAGCATCAATTTCCTTTTTGTTGCCATTCTTTCTAACACTTTCTCGTTGCTTGTATGCTCAGTCCACGATATCCGTAGCATCCTTCTGTAGAACCACATTTCGGCCGCTTCCAGTTTTGTCCTCATTTTCGGTGATATTGTCCAGCATTCACTGCTGTATTGAAAAACTGACATCACGTAGCAATCTAGCACTCTTTTCTTCGTTTCTATTGAGATTTTCCTGTGTGTTAGTATTTTGCTCATCTTCTGGATCTCGTCCTTTGCCATGTCAATTCGCCTTTGGATCTCTGTGTCGCACTTTCCATCTTCTGTTAGAACCCTTCCTAGGTACTTAAATTCTTGTACTTGTTTGATTCTGTTATCCCCCACATGTATTTGGCATTTTGGGTTGTATCTTTTGCTGATGACCATGCGCTAAATGTAAAGTCAACAGTCATCTTCTATCTCACAAACTTGCCTCCTCACTCTCATGCTCCTTTCTCCAGCCACTCTACCCTCATCAGTATTCTCATCCTTCTCTTACCGACTTCCTGACACCCCCTATAACCTGTCACTCTTTCTCATAATCTTCCTCTTACGTAACTCCCTGCCCACCATTGACGGTAAACTGCATTGCTTGGGGCGATATGATTATATATATATATATGTATATATATAAAATTGTAAATTGTAAACGCAAATTCTACTCCAGCAGCTTCTTTTCTCGCACTTCCCGCCTGTGAGATTCCCTTCCATTTACTTGATTCCCCGACAGCTACAATCTCCAAGAATATAAATGTAAAGTCAATAGTCATCTCCTATCTCACTAACCTGCATCCTTTTTCTCATGCTCCTTTCTCCGTCCACTCCACCCTCATCAGTATTCTCATCCTTCTCTTACCCACTTCCTAACATCCTCTATAACCTCTCATTCTTTCACATAACTTTCCTCTATTGTAACCCCTGCACTGCAGTGGCAGTAAAATGCCTTGCTTGGGGCGATATGATTAAAAAAATGCATAAATAAAAAAAACAACTTGGGTCAGGTCACTGGAACTTACTAACGCCTATCTCAAATGGGTCAGTGGATATAGAAGTAGATATATTTTTCTCTGATTATATTTTTTGTTTAACTTTGGGTAAGGGGAGCACCTTCCGCTTTGTCAATGCTTCTTCAGCTTTCTGTGTCACATAGTTCGTCGTCTGCCTAATAGTATTTTGAACTTAAAAAAATTAATCTCTCGTAACGTGACGAGATTCGTCTGGTGAAGGCACCGCGCGTCGAAATTTTAATTGCCACTTTATGATTCCATTGTCGAACGATAATATATGCAATATATTTAGTCTCATGTGAAGTGAACAATTTGTCCTTGCCCTTCCCATCATGTTCAAAAGTTAATCTAATATTACTGACGGAACTTTGTTGAACCAGGAGAGCGAGGTACACATATTACGACATTACGACAGCAGTCATAGGCTGCGAAAGTAGCATGGTAACTACTAGACCAGAGCGAATCAAAATGAACCACACGCGATCTAACCTGTCAACGATTACAGTCAATCTATCTATCTATCTATCTATCTATCTATCTATCTATCTATCTATCTATCTATCTATCTATCTATTTATCTATCTATCTCAATCTATCTATCTATCTATCTATCTATCTATCTATCTATCTATCTATCTATCTATCTTCATAAATATTTATATTGGTCCATATCTGATTGGGTTAATATCTATCTATCTATCTATCTATCTATCTATCTATCTATCTATCTATCTATCTATCTATCTATCTCTCTCTATATATATGTATATGTATATATGTATGTGTGTGTGTATGTATGTATTACACTGATCATATCTATAATTTTGTGTTCATATTTATCTGTCTGAATATCTTTGTTTCATTTCAGAATTAAATTTATACTTTATATATATATATATGTATGTATCTTCCTCTCGAAGTCTGTTTATATCACTATGTCTAACACAATCTGTTCATTTCTATCTATCTATCTATCTATCTATCTATCTATCTATCTATCTATCTATCTTTATTCCGGAATTTATACAAATGTCTATCCGTCTGCTATTATCACACACAGATATGTATATATATATATATATATATATATATATATGTGTGTGTGTGTGTGTGTGTGTGTATGTGTGTGTGTGTGTGATATATATATTTATACATACATATATATATGCATGCATCTTTATCTATTAAAATCCATTCATATTAATTTATAAATATATTATACATACATACATACATACATATATATATATGTATATGTGTGTGTGTGTGTGTGTGTGTGTTTGTGTGTGTGTGTGTGTCTTTGTGTGTGTGTCTTAATTGTGCTTATTTCTTTTTTTGTCTGCCGTTCGATATTTTTTTACTCCTTCTCGACTGCTAACCTCTTTCTCGATTTTCATTTATTTGTCTGCATTTTGTAAATGTCCTTCGCAGTCAAAGCACATCCATAAAATCGTCGTAGACGAATATTCGTCAAAGAACAGGTTTTACCAGATTTCCCGCCGTGTTGAGCTTTCTATATTTAGCTCCTGTTCAAGTCTCTTTATCGCTTGATTATAAGAACAAAATCAAGCGACGGATCAGATAAACAAGTTTCATATTTTGGAATGAAACTCGAAAACCATTAAAAGCGTATAGCTATATGCATTCAAACAGAGAGAAATATAAGATGACTAGCAGTAAAGCCCGGCGTTGCTCGGGTGTAATGAAAGCTTTAAAACTAATCCATGGTCCTGGAGCTCAGACTCATTGGACGTTGGCACGAAATACTAAAAAGCAATAGTTGTTTCCAGTAAAAGCGAAACCGTAGACTGAATGAAAACTGAATGAATGTAAGTCAAATTTTGATTTCCTGGTATCGATATCAAATAAGTTCTTTTCGTCGTAAACTGAATTTTGAAGGCTAAATAAGTTCTCTGAGTAAATGGTATCATGGCTGAGACTACGAACTATAATTATACCTACATAGAGCTAAACTCGAAGCAGAAACTAAAATAAAGTGCTTAAAAATCTTATTTGATATCGATACCAGGAAATGAAAATTTGACTTACATCCATTCATTTTTTTCTTTCAGTCTACGGTTTCGCTTTAACTGGAAATAACTATTGCTTTTTAGTCTTTCGTGCCAACGTCCAAAGAGTCTGAGCTCCAGGAATATGGATTAGTTTTAAAGTTTTTATTACACCCGTGCAACGCCGGGCTATCCTGCTAGTATACGTATATAGACAGATTATTTTTTCATGTATATATATTCATACAGATAGGTGTGAGTTTGTAACCCTGGGTTTCACGCTCTTGCGATCGTCAGACAAAGGAGCGTGAAACCCAGGGTTAGAAACTCACACCTATCTGTATGAATATGTCAGCTCCATCACTGATATTGAGCGCTTTCAAAGAAGTACCGCGCATATATAATATATAAATAATAATATAATATATATAACAAATTGCATATATATATATATATATATATATATATATATATATATTGATATTTATAATTTTATGCATTAATTTTTCACACACACACACACACACACACACTCACACACACACACACACACACACACACATATATATATACTCAGTTATGATCTGAGATTAAGGACAGGAGTAAATAATAATAAATAAAGATTATTGATTAAATAAAAAGAAAACAAGAGGAAAACTGTATTTAACTCGCCAACGCGTTTCGTCCTGTGATGGACTTTATCAAGTCAAAAAGAACTTTGTTTCAAATTCAGTCAGTTAAGTGCTATACGTGATACACGCTTTGGCTATCATGTCTCAAAAGAGACATGACTGACTGAGCAAAAGATTATCCCCCAATAGGTTGCCATTGCTGTCTCCGGTAAACTTGTTGCATGCCGAGGCTATAGAACCCAATCTGTCCTGTTATTTAATCCATAAACAGAGGGAAGAGACGGATTAATATCTTAGCCAAGGTTATTTGCGTGTAAGTGAATGCAATGAATTCAACTGGAATTCGAACTCGGCTCCCCGATTTCTCGTTCCGAGACGATATCCACTGCACCACAACGCACATCCTATTTCAAATTACGTATCTATAAACAAACAGTTTTGATCACAAATAATGAAAAAAGATTAACAGTATATTTTAGTTTTAGATCTCCTTCATGTATAGTGCAATGTCACGAGATGTTAAAATGAAGGAAATTCAACCGATTTCCTTGGACTTTTTATTATGTATTTTAGTCTGTTTCAGTATCATTTCCATTAGAAAAAGTGAGATTGGGAAAAAACCGGAACGTAAATTGGTATTTTGGTAGTACTGGGTGGCGGCACTATCGAGAACTTTCCTTTTGAAATGATGCTGGAATAATCTTTTGGAATGATTTGTGAGCGTTTTTTATAGTTGCTAACACTGTTTATAAATACGTAATTTGGAATAAAACTCATTTCGTCTTTTTGCCTTGATAAAGTCCATCACAGGACGAATCGAGTAGGCGAGTTAAATACAAATTTCCTCTTGTTTTCTTTTTATTTAACTACATATATATATATATACTGTGTGATGCGGTGGATATCGACTCAAAACGAGAATCAGAGAGCCGAGTTCGAATTCAAGTTAGATTCACTTTTGGAAAAGGTTTTAATCCGTCCGTTCCCTCCAGGTATGGGTTAAATAACAGGACGGATTGGGTTCTATAGACTTGGTTGGCAACCAGTCTACCGCAGAAAACTGTGAGAAAATCTTCTGCCCAGTCAGTCATATCTCTTTCGAGACATGATCGCTCAAGCGATTATCTCGTATGACACCTTACTGAATCACATATATGCATTAGTTTTGGGTTTTGATAACGTTTAGCGCCAAGATTGTTGTTGTTTTCTTTAGTTTTACTAATGAAATCTATTTTAGCAATCAGTTTTGTTTTTTGTTTTTTATCAGAAAGTGTTTCACTAAATCGCGTAGAAAACAGCATAGTTACTTTTAAACTGAATTTTTAAAAATGAACTTAAAACTTTTATTTTCGTTTTAATTGAAAGCTAAATGATTAAATTTATTATTTTCAGTAAGCAAAATATCCTGGTTTATTTCAAACAGAAATTATATTGATTGGAATATAAAAGTTTGAGATTTAAAAAAAAAATTTGAATTTGCTTCCATTTTTGAGCGATCGACACGTTCTTGTAAACAAAAGTTAATTCTTGGTTTTTAAAATCTTGCAAAAATAAAATATACATCTGTGACACATTATTCTTAGAAAATTAGCAAATTTTATGTGAAATTAATCTGATTTACATAAATATTACTTATTTAAAGCTTGAAATTTAAAACTATTTCTTAATCACAAATTTGAACTTTTTGGCCTGTACGCATTGTACATCAAGATCATGTTGAGAGGTTTTGATTGGAGATAAAAAAAAAAAAAAGTATGGCGTTCATAAGCAACAAAATTGTTCTCATTTCCTTTTGGGTAAGGGAGAAAATTCTGACCTTTTCATTAGCACATAGAAATTACCATACAAAAAAGAAACATCAAATGCACAAAAAAGTTTAAATTATTTTAAAAATATTCCTGCAAAACGAATTTTATGAAACTTTTCAATTTTCGATAGGCAATATAATTACCAATTCTTAAACTAAAATATCTAAAGGCTTGAAAATATTTCTAAAATCTTTTTAAAACTGTATGAAAAAACTTTATAATAAAAATAATAAAAACAATTCTTTAAGATTTTATTAGTAATCGAAAAAGTTCTTTTTCTTCAGACTATAATGTCCTTAATTATAAAAATTTATTCCAGCAATTAAAAGCTTATCAAATTAAATTATAATAGAGTTTTATTGCATTTTTTATTTTACTCTTCGGAGCAGATTTTCGGATCAGTTAAGTGTCATACGTGATACACACTTTGGCCGATCATGTCTCGAAAGATACATGACTGACTGGGAAAAAAATTATCCCGCAGTAGGTTGCCATTGCTTTCTGCGGTAGACTGGTTGCCGACCAAGACTATAGAACCCAGTCTGTCCTATTATTTGACCCATCAGTCAGTTGAATGACATACGTGATACACGCTTGGACGATCATGTCTCGAAAGTGACATAACTGACTTGGCAGAAGATTATTAAAAGAAATCTTAAACAGATAATGCAGTTAAAGACACAGAAAGCGTCGTAGAATGACATATCCTAAGTTAGTCAGTTAAGTGCCATATGTGACACACGCTTTGGACGATCATGTCTCGAAAGAGACATGACTGACTGGGCAGAAGGTTATCCGGCAGTAGGTTACCATTACTTTCTGCGTAGACTGGTTGCCGACCAAGGCTATAGAACCCAATCTGTCCTGTTGTTTAACCCATAGCCGGATTAATACCTTTCCCAAGGGTATTTGTGTGTAAGTGAATGCAATGAATTCGGCTGGAATTCGGACTCGGCTCCCCGATTTCTCGTTCCGAGCCGATATCCACTGCACCACAACGCACATCCCATACCTTGTAGGAAGAAACGAATTAATACCTTTCCCAAGGGTATTTGTGCATATGTGAATGCAAGGAGTGCAACTGGAATTCGAACTCGACTCCTCGATTTGTCGTTCCGAGTCGATATCCACTGCACCTGAAAGCACGATTTTCGGATCGTGTTCTTAAATTTAAAATAATAAAAATAGATGATTTCTATTCCCGCGTTTAACGAATAAAAAAAACTATTTTGCAGCCAATTAAAATTTATTAAAATTTCATGGATTTATGTGGAGGGGAGTGTAACAGAGTTAAAAAATACTTTTACTAAGATTTTTAAAAGTAATAATTTCATTCATTAAAATCGGACAATTATTTGATTTTTACAAGAATTTCCAAATTAGTGTGTTTGTCAACGAAAAAAAATGTGTGATGCAATCATTACGTTTCCATTGTAAAAAAATCGTAACGTTTCTTTAGCCGCTAACTCAAATCAAAACAACATTTTCTGACAAAATTTCGAAAATGTTAGAAGAGATGAAAAATTGTTTTTAAACAATTAGAAATTACTTTGATCTTTCCTTTTAATAATAATATAAACATTTTGATGGACAAAAATTGTTTTATTCAGTTTGGGGCCTTTTTTATTCATACTATGCTGTTTTATGCTGTTTTTTTTTTTTTACGGTAGAAAGCAATGGCAACCTACTGCGGGATAATCTTCTGCTTAGTCAGTCATGTCTCTTTCGAGACATGATCGCCCAAGCATGTATCACGTATGGCACCTAACTGACTGACTGAATATAATAGTTGGAACCATGATTGAGGCCTTTACTGGTCATAAAGTCGGGGATCGGTTTTTATTGTTATGAAATAATAAACTGATCCCCCACTAATTACTACTTATTAATATAATAAATCTTTTCCACCACTAGCTATGAGTCAAATAACCGGACAGATTGGGTTCTGTAGCCTTGACTGGCAACCAGTCTACCGTAGTAAGCAATTGCATCCAACTGCGGGATAATCTTCTGCCCAGTCAGTCATGTCTCTTTTGAGACATGATCGCCCACAGCGTGTATCATATATGGCACTTAACTGACTGACTGATCGATATTGGGCTGGAGATAAGGCGATGATAGAATTAATGCAAAAAGTTTGTCACCTAATTGAGCAAGTTCATGCCGAGTTGGAAGTCTCATGAGGACACCGTTATTGTGTCGTCATTCGTCAGGGCTATGTTTTCGGAAAAAGCAGGTCGAAAAAAATTAGCTCTAACGAATGACATCATAATTGTGTCGTCACGAGATTTCGAAATCGGTATGAACCTGCTAAGTTAAGTGACAAACCTCTTTGAATTTTCCTACTAGCAGTGTAGCCCGGCGTTGCTCGGTTCTAATGAAAGCTTTAAAACTAATCCATGGTCTTGGAGCTCAGTTTCAGCCTAAAGAATATATGAAATAAAAAATTAATTGCGACTATTTACCAATCGCACCTAGTACACACACACACACACACACACACACATATATATATATATATATATATATTAGGAGTATAGCCCGGCGTTATTTGGGTGTAATGAAAGCTTTAAAACCATTGCCAAATCTGTTGCTATGAAAGTGGGCTCCCTGTGCAGGGCCCGGAAATTTTTCCCACCTGACACTATTCTGCACATATACAAATCTACCATCCACCCGTGTATTGAATATTGCTGCCATATCTGGTCGGGTGCCCTTGCTGCTCTCCTTGGGCTTCTTGACAAAATACAAAGGAGGATCTGTAACGTGGTTGATACTGACTTGGCAGACCGGCTGCAGCCGCTCTCACACCGGCGTGATGTAGCTTCCCTGTGCCTCTTCTACAAGTACTTTCATGGCTTCTGCTCCGATGAGCTTAGATCACTGGTGCCGCCTAAGCACGAATTTACACGAGATACTAGATTAGCAACTAGGTCCCACCCTTTTACAGTTAAACAAATAAGATGTAACCATTAAATTCTACTCCAACAGCTTCTTTTCTCGCGCTTCCCGCCTGTGGAACTCCCTTCCACAAGTCTGCTTTCCCGACAGTTACAATCTCCAGGTGTTTAAATGTAGGGTCAATAGACACCTCCTATCACACTAACTCCCAACTATTCTCACAACACTCTCATCTACCCAACCCTCATTCTCGGTATCCTCACCCGCCTATCACCCACCCTCTGTTATTTCCTATATTTAATCAGCCTTTCTTCACTCTACGTAGCCCCCTGCACAGTAGTGGCAGTGACATGCCTTGCTCGGGGTGAAACGCTTATAAAAAAAAAAAAAAAAATCCATGGTCCTGGAGCTCAGTTTCAGCCTAAAGAATATTTGAAATAAAAAATTAATTGCGACTATTTACCAATCGCACCTACTACACACACACACAGACACACACACACACACACACACACACACACACACACACACACACGCACGCACACACATATATATATATATATATATCCTAGGAGTATAGCCCGGCGTTGCCCGGGTGTAATGAAAGCTTTAAAACTAAGCCATTGTCCTGGAGCTCAGATTCTTTGGACGTTGGCACGAAAGGCTAAAAAGCAATAGTTGTTTCCAGTTAAAGCGAAACCGTAGACTGAAAGAAAAATGAATGGATGTATGTCAAATTTTCATTTCCTGGTATCGATATCAAATAAGTTTTTTCGTCGTAAACTGAATTTTGAAGGCTAAATAAGTCCTCTGAGTAAATGGTATCATGGTTGAGACTAAGAACTACAATTATATCTACTTAGAGTCAAACCCGAAGCAAAAACTAAAATAAAAGGGCTGAAAAAAATGCAGACATACAGGCAGATGAACAGACACACACACACAAGCATTTTGCCTTATATATATATATTATCGATTTTCTGCACTATTCTAAGAACTGCAACCTTGAAACTTCTGAGTATCGTTTCTTATGTCTTTGTCTATGAGTGTATCAAATTTGATTAAAATCGGATCACTCCTTCTATAACCCGATCTTTTCGATTATCGATTTTCGATATTTATCGGGGGTACCTTGACACAAAATTTAGCTAAGAACACTCGCAGATGTTTATAGTACAACTGTGTAAATTTTCAAGAAAATCGGTTGAGCCGTTTCGGAATCTATAGGTAACGGACACACTCACACACACACACACACACACACACACACACACACACACACACACACACACACACACACACACAACGTCCCATTTATAAATAAGTTTAGATATACATTATAAATAAATATACAGTGGCTGAAGGAAGAAAAAGGAAGTTATTGTTGTATATCAATAAACAGACAAACACAGAAATGTATATAAAAATATAAAGTATATTTTTATTAATGACGATGGACCGTGTAGCCTAATGAACAGAGAGTGAGAGCGCGCTTCCAAGGGTTGACGGGGGGGGGGGTCGTCGTATCTGTTGCTCCTCTGGTCTGGTCTGGCTCTCTCGTCTGCCTGTCTTCGTCTTTCTCTCTCTCCGAAATCCGTGCGCCGAGGTCTTTTTATAATCTCCAAACCGGGACTTCCGGCTTTGCCTCGCCCACGCACGCCCACGTAATTCTCAGAGACACCTGTTCTATTTGCCTCTGTCCATTTCCGCTACTCCCGGAAATAAGGTCAAACAAACATCCGTTCCTTTCAACGACCGGAAAACACCCCCGCTTGCATCCCTTTCTCGGGTGGGGCCAGATTGTTATATTACATTCCTCGCCCACCCATTTTCCAAAATGTTCACCTAAGAACATTTTAAGCGCAACACCCTCACTCTCCTCCCCATGCCACACAAGCCCGACAATTGTATAAAACATGTGTCGAAACAAACAAAACAACAAAAAAAAATATAGGGGAGCCTACATCGGCAACCCAGCAATGTTCGAGTCCATCTTGAAAATTGTTCTACCAGCTCGATGTTTCATTGTTCTTTTTTTTTTCTTCCTTTTTTCCTCCTTTTTTTTTTTTTTTTTTAATATCCATTTTCACAGAATTGGGCAAAGTTCTTAAAAATGTTCATTTTCTTTCTCGACTCTGTCCATAAGCGTAGACTCCTCGATGCATAACCACGTGATTATAGGCGGTAATCGCGCCCCAGTTTCCAAACTAACATCGAGTAAATGACCCTTGACCAACACCATGCGTGCTTCTGCTCGAGTTTATTGTTACACATGTAACTTCATTTAATTTAATTTAATTTCAAACATACTATGTTTGAACACAGAAAAATGGTCATTATCTGCCGTACATATCATTCATAGTCTGACCGAGAAATGTTCAATAGAAAATGAAGAAAATTACCCTGATTCCAACGTTAATCCGCATGCAATTTACTTGTGGAGGATTAGAGGTTTCATCTATATTAATTTATTCTAAAAAAATGGACCCGTGACTCGTAGTTCCTTAGTTTGTACAATGCTTTCCATTCCCTGAACTACTTCCTCTGGATTCGAAACCAAGCATATCTGATTTGTTGACATCTCTCTGTTTAACGCAGAGACATTTGAGTGTTGAACACCCGTTGACCCCGGAGTACTATTCACAACGGATAACTCAATTTCCTTTTCCGAAGCACTGTTGCTTCTTTTACACTTAAAAATCCGCTTCCTGGCTATTATTCCCAGGATTATTATTACGCCGACCACGCCAGCAATGACTCCTATCGTCAACCTCTTCGGGAGTTCTTCATATCCTTCACTAAATCTCTCCATATTTATCTGTTCCAAGGTATTTACTAGTTTTCAGAAATTAATATATCTTCAAAAGATATTTCCCAAGTCACATAAATGAAAATTCACAGAGGATGTTGAATTGATGGGAACCTGCACAAAAGCATAATTCACAACCATAGAAATGTAAATCGTTTTGTAGTGTACAGTCATTGAAAAGAAATCCAAAAAAAAAAAAACTTAACACTGCACAACCCAACGAAAACATTGTTATCAACAAGTTAATCCAATTATCCACTTTAAAGAGTAGAAGAAACTTCCTTTACATATATGGTAAAATATTAACAACAAAAATAAATCATTAACTCAGATGTTTTGTACTTACAGATAGGTAAATATCTCAACTCCAATCCTCCCGTCAACTTTAACACCCCCGTCAACCCCAAACCTACGCGCTACTCTCTACATGTGGTCTTTTCACCCCCTCCGTTCTACCCTTCTTAATGTGTTTGACACCAACAATCCACATTTCTCAATGGCAAAAGTATGCATTTTTTTTTCTAACTGGACTTATTATAAACACGAGCAGAGAACACACACACTATCAAATCAATGAGTCACTTACCTTGGCTGATTGTCTATAGTCACTTAGTCGCGCGGCTGCTATATATTTTCGTCTTCTTTTTTTCTTTCTATCTGGTAGTTTTAAGTCCGTTGAATTTTCAATCGTTGCCGTGGTAACCAGCTCTTATCAATCTGTTTTGTTGTTTCAAAACAGCAAGTCACTTAGGCAACCAAAACGTAAGTCTGTTATATAGCAATATACAAAAAACACGCATATATATAAAAATATATCAAGTGATATTTTTATTAATGATAATGAACCGTGTAGCCTAGGGAACAGAGAGCGAAAGAGCGCGCTTCTAATGGGTTGACGGGTTGACGGGAGAGTCGTAGTATCTGTTGCTCCTCTGGTCTGTCTGGCTCTCTGTCTGCCTCTGTCTTCGTCTGTCTCCTGAAATCCGTGCACCGAGGTCTTTTTATAATCTCCAAACCGGGACTTCCGGCTTTGCCTCGCCCACGCACGCCCACGTAATTCTCAGAGACACCTGTTCTGTTTGCCTCTGTCCATTTCCGCTACTGCCGGAAATAAGGTCAAACAAACATCCGTTCCTTTCAACGACCGGAAAACACCCCCGCTTGCATCCCTTTCTCGGGTGGGGCCAGATTGTTATATTGCACTTATAAATCTCTGTCTGCAAATCTTCTAGTTGAGTTATTTATCGTGTCATCCATCTTGATGGCAGGTAGGAAAGGGTCGCTATAGATGTTAAAGGAGACAGTTTCGTTTTGGAGGTATTAAAATGTATGAGCCATTTCTTTACTCTTGAAAGAGGCGTAAGACAAGGATGTGTCTTCTTTCCGGATCTATTCAACCTGTATAGTTAAGCAATTATGAGATAAATAAAAGACTTGCCGGGATTCGTCATTGGCGAACAAAATCTCAATAATATAACATCTTCTACAGAAGGTAGCGAAAGAAAGCGGGAAGAAAGGACTTAGCATCACCATCAAGAAAACTAAATGTATGGGTTATCAGCAAAAATAAAAAAGAACCCAAAATGCCAACTACAAGTCGGAGAAACTAAAATAAAACCAGTAAAGAAACTTAAATACCTGGGAATTGTTATTTTTTTTAATCATATCACCCCAAGCAAGGCGATAACGCCACTGATGCGCAGGGGGCTACGTAAGAGTGAAAATATTGGAAAAGAGAAAGCCGAAAACCACATCCTAACCAAGAAACAAGGGATGAGCCTCTTCACCTGTTCAATAGACGTGGGTGGAGTGTGAACCGGGCGATAGTTTAGTCTATCTACTCCAATTGAAAAAAAGAAAAAAAGAAAAGAGTGAAAAGATTGGGAAAGAGAAAACCGGAAACTGCATCCTAAACAGGAAGCAAGGGATGAGCCTCTTCACCTGTTCAATAGAGTGTTATGACAGAGGATGGAAAGTGCAACACCTAGCGATGAAAACAAAATAAACCAAGCAAAATCAATGAAACGAGAATGTCGGAAAAAAACAAAAACCTTTACAATCTCCTCACATTAAAATCTGATTTTCAAACTGATTTCTTAAAAAAAAAAAACATACATATTCTATTGATACGAACCTATCCTAAAAATCTTGCCATCATTAAAGAACCCACTGAGTTTGATATATCGTACAAAAAAAAAAACAAACTTGATATACAAATTGATTTCCTACAAAGAATATACATTCTATTCATACGAACCTATACTAAATTTCTTACCGGCATAAAATAACCCATTCATATTGATATATCCTAACACATAACAATTCAGTCCTGATCTACAAATCGATTTTTTGCAAAGAATTCACATTGTTTTCATATGAATGTATCCTAAAAGAATCTTGTCAGCATTAAATTGTCCATTGGGGTTGATATGCCGTAAAACGTGATAAACAAATTGATTTCCTACAAAGAATTTATATTCTATTCATGCGAACCTATACTAAAATTCTTGTCGGCATAAAGTAACCCATTCATGTTGATCTATCTTAACACATAACAATTCTGTCCTGATCTACAAACCGATTTTTTGCAAAGAATTCACATTGTTTTCATGTGAATCTATCCTAAAAGAATCTTGTCGGTATTAAATAGTCCATTGGGGCTGATATGCCGTAAAACTTGATAAACCAAACCTGATATACAATTTGATTTCCTACAAAGAATATATATTCTATTCATACGAAGCTATCTTAAAATTCTTGTCAGCTTAAAATAACCAATTCAGATTGATATATCTTAACACATAACAAACCAATCTTCATCCACAAAATAGTTTCTTGCAACTAATACAAATTATATTTATGTAGGTACCTCCACTCATTTTCGATACCTAAATTTAAATTGAATTTTTGAAAATGAAACAAAAGTTTTCTTGAAGAATTAATTTTAGCTTTAATTGCAAGCCAAAAGTTTAAATTTACTAATTCCAGTCAGCAAAATACTCTGATGTATTTCAAACAGAGATTATATTGATTGGAATCTAACTTTTTTTTAAATTTAAATTTTTCGGCCATTTATCATCGATCGACACATTTTGTAAACAATTTTCAATTCTAAATATAAAAAAATCTTGCAAAAATAAAATATACCTAGCTGAAACATTATTTTATTAAAATTAACAAATTTAAACTTATCTTAATCTGATTTTATTTTATTTAATTACTGTCTAAAATGTACAATAAAAGCGTTTCTTAATCACGGTAGTCCTCTTATCATGGTCATCTGAGATGACGAATGATTTAATGAGAAACCGAAGCTGTCAGAAATGCTAAGTATGGCGACCAGACTTGACATAATTGCATGTACTATAGTGAATGCGGGACGATCTCATCAAAGATGAAGTAGAGGCTTCAGGTAGCAGAAATGTGGTTCTACAGAAGGATGCTGAGGATACAATGGACAGTGCGCGTGTGCAACAATGAGGTGTTAGAAAGGATGCAAACGAGAAGAAAACTGATAATAAATATCAGGAAGAGACAAATGAGGTTCCTGGGACACGTAATGAGGAAAGAGGGCCTGGAGAACTTGATACTCACTGGTTGGATAAATGGAAGGAGAGAGAGAGAGGGTACCGAGAGACAGATAGATTTGGTTAGAAACAAATAAAGAAATTCTGGACTGCTACGTAATATCTGTCCTTCTATACGGCAGCGAATGATGGACGGTCTCTTCAAGGATGAAAGAGAGGCTCTAAGCAACAGAAATGTGGTTCTACAGAAGGATGCTGAGGACACCATGGATCAAGCACGTGAGCAACAAGGTGTTGGAGAGGATGGAAAAGAAATTCAAGCTTATACTTAGCATCAGGTGAGACAGCAGAGGTTTCTGGAACACGTAATGAGAAAAGGGGGTTTAGAGAATCTAATACTCACAGGACAGACAGAGATAAAGAGAGAGAGGGGAAAGTAGCGTGAGGCTTGAGCAAATGGATGGCAGAGTGAGGTTTAGGAGAAATGCCAAAAGGAGATAAAGTGACAGGGGTATGTTGAAATCCATGTTCGCCTATGTCTTAAAACATAGGTTCCCAACCTTTTTGCTGCGATTACTCCAAAATACAATTTCACTATTATCCATTACCCCAATGAACAAATACCTGTAATATAGGAAAAGAACTAATTATATTTTCATACATCAAAAGCAGACAAAGTTAATGGAAATTATTCAATACAATAATACAAATCTATAATAACCAGGGGTAGCGGTAACCTAGCCGTGATTCTTAATGTGAAAGTTGAGCTTGTATTGCTTGTGCCAGTTTATTTATTTTTGGCTTTGTGACTGAAAGGGCTATTCGGACGGCGTTTGCCACGTTGAGTCTGCTACGTTTCTTGGTCTTCATTCCAAGGACTGTAAAAAAAGCTTGTTCACATAAAGAAGTGGTTGAAAATCCTATGAGAATTTGTACTACTCTAGAGGCTAGTGTTATTTTTTTTTTATAAGCATTTCACCCCGAGCAAGGCATTTCACTGCCACTACTGCGCAGGGGCCTACATAGAGTGGAGGAAGGATGGTTAAATATAGGAAATGTCAGAGGATGGGTGATAGGCGGGTAAGGATAACGAGAATGAGGGCTGGGTAGATGAGATTGTTCTGAGAATAAGTGGAAGTTATTGTGATAGGAGGTGTCTATTGACCCTACATTTAAACACCTGGAGATTGTAGCTGTCGGGAAAGCAGACTGGTGGAAGGGAGTTCCACAGGCAGGAAGCGCAAGAAAAGAAGCTGTTGGAGTAGAAATTACGGTTACATCTTATCTGTTTAACTGTAAAAGGGTGGGACCTAGTTGCTAATCTAGTATCTCGTGCAAATTCGTGCTTAGGCGGTGATCTAAGTTCATCGGAGCAGAAGCCATGAAAGTACTTGTAGAAGAGGCACGGGGAAGCCATATCACGCCGCTGAGAGAGTGGCTGCAGCCGGTCTGCCAAGGCAGTATCAATCACGTTACAGATTCTCCTTTGTATTTTGTCAAGAAGCCCAAGGAGAGTAGCAGGGGCACCCGACCAGATATGGCAGCAGTATTCAATACATGGGCGGATGGTAGATTTGTATATGTGCAGAATAGATTCAGACGGGTAAAACTTCCGGGCCCTGCACAGAGAGCCGACTTTCATAGCGGCAGATTTGGCAATGGATTCAATATAGTCATTCCATTTGAGGTCCGCCGAAAGTGTAAGACCAAGGAGGCGTAGTGTTTTACTCTCTGGGAGGCAAGCCTGTTCCATGCTAATGGGAGGTAGATGCGATTGTCTCTGGTGGTTGGTATATCCTGCAGACGAGAGATCTAAAAGGTGTCTAGACAAGACTTGGTCTCAAACAAAAGCTTCCATGCATTGTTCATTCTGAGTGTGAGAAATTCTTCTTTTGCTGGATAGTCCTCATCAGGAATGATGTCTTCACTCACAAGATATGGATTTCTTACCCATTCATTATTGAAACTATTCAAGTTTGGAAAGTACTTACGTAAGTTTTCCAAGAGGCCATTTAGGTGATCACTGATGTCTGTCTTCATGTGGTTGAGGATGTCTTCAGAATTAACTTTATCAAGGAAGGCATCCAATGCAGAAAATTGTGCGAAAATTCTCTTTCCAATACGTCTGGTCCAGAGCTCCAATTTCCCACAAAATGAAGCAATATTGTCCTGAAGTTCCCAAACTAAACATCCATTACCCCCAAAATATAGGCTCATTACCCCACTGGGGTTATTTACCCTGGGGTGTTGGGAACCATGATTTTCTTTAAAAAAAAAAACAATATATAAAGAAGAAACATTATAAAAAACAGGGCATCTACTCAAATACGTATATCCATTAAATATAATGTTTAAACTAATAATTTATATATATATATATATATATATATATATATATATATATATATATATATAGTTTGTGAAGTTTGTAAAAGAAAACTCAACACGCAATTTCAATTGGTTATGAACTATAGCTCATTTCAACGAGTTTAATCAGCTCATATCATCAGGCCTTACAATATACCTTCATCTGGTACATCGCTCTGTCTAACATCCATCGAGCTCTCTATATGGTCTTACCAATTAATATTTTATATTAAGGTAATCTTGTTGGATTATTCTCACCGTTTATGGACTGACACCTATATATATATATATATATAATATACCTTGCTGAATCATTATTTTATTAAAATTAGTAAATTTAAACTTATCTTAATCTGATTTGATATTATTTAATTACTGTCTGAAATGTACAATAAAAGCGTTTCTTAATCGCGGTAGCCCTCTTATCATGGTCATTTGAGGTTACGAATGGTTTAATGACAAAACATGGATATTCAGTTTTGCCGCCGATATTGATGCAACACTGGGCTTAACACACAATTGTCTACGCTTAGAGTTATCGTAGTGTATCCACTTTTCATCTCCGGCCACGAGACAATGCAAGAAACTGTTCCTTTTCTGCCCATGAAGCAGTTGTTCACACGTGACAAGACGCCGTTTGACGTCTTTCAACCTCAATAGTGCAGTATGGTCGAATCCATGCCTGGGCAATGTGATATGGAGGGCAAGCTGTTGCCCACGTATCACGTCCCCACTCTACAAGTCACTGATTAGACCAAAGGAACGAAATGGCCGTTACAATTTGAGACAAGTGCCGTCGCAAGACTTCCCAGAATCAGTTGAAAACAGCAGCCTTAGGGTATCCGACTTCGAGGTTTACTCCTGAAGCCTTTTTCATAACTGGATATAGCCGCAAAGCAGCGAAGGTTTGAGATGAGGGTTTTTCTTCCCCAAGATGAACTACCTTCCCAGGCTGACGAGCTCCACTTACCCGAAGAAACTGGTTATGAGGCGCCGGTGACTCGCCTTTTATCCCTTCTCTTGTCTGTAAAAGTAGTTCCGCGAAGAGTACGCCAGGGGCTGAACTTAGTTGTCTGTGGCTATTTGAACAAGCATGCCATGGGATCATTTTATAGATAGTCGGAGCTTATCCCCACTATCACATTCGGCAATGACAACCTAAATTATTTCTTTATTAATCTAATCCAGAATAGTTCGCATTAACGGAAATTTAAAGTAGAAATCGTAATTTTCCTATAATAATTGAGCAAAACCTTGCTGATTTTTCAAGAAAAGTTATGTTTAATTTTAAAAAAACTTAGTAAGAAACATGTCACTGAAGGCATGGTTCATCGCTATCCCCTAAGTTTTTTCTCTTTCTGGAAGCCTTTGAAGTCCACGTTGGAAAAACGATACGTCTTTTGAGGCTAATCATGGGTCGACCCATTGTTTGCATCTTCATAAAAATGAGTGCCGCTCAGGCAGGCCATGTGCCAACGATCGGAAAAAGTGATAATCGGACGGGGGAATGTCTGGTGAATAAGGCGAGTAATGTATTACTATCGATTTAAGTGTTTCCATCTATATTTTTACCCTTTTTGCGACATGTGACCTTAGCGTTGTCATAGGGCAAAATCACTTTGTCGCGTCTCTGCTTGGATAGCGCCAATTCAATGCTAGGCTCAAACGTATCAGTTGTAGTCGACAGTTATATATCGTGATGGTTTAGGTCGGTTTGAAGAGCTCATAATAAACTACACCCAGCTGGCACCATCAAATGCAGAGAAGCTTCGAACCATGGATATTCGGCTTTGTCGCTGTTGTTGATGTCTGGCCGGGTTTAACAAACAATCGTCTATGCTTAGGGTTATCGTAGTGTATCCACTTTTCATCGCCGGCCACGAGACAGTGCAAGAAACTGTTCCTTTTTCTGCACTTGAAGCAGCTGTTCAAGACGCCGTTTGACGTCTTTCAACTCGTACGGCATCCAATTTAATTGCTTTTGGATCATTTCTAATGCTTTGAAATGGTTCGAAATTGTTGTGTGATCAACTCCTAATAATTATGCAAGTTCAGCTAGTGCCTGACAAGAGTCATCATGAAATAATGCCCCCAATTCTTCGTCTTCAAGCATTTTCGGTGCCCAATAGCGTTCTTTATCTTCAACATCAAAACTTTATTTTTGAACCAAGTAAACCAATCTCTGCATGCTGTTTCCAACAGATCATGGTCTCCGTGAGTCTCAACGGGAATTATGCATCCTTTAGCTGCAGATTTCTTTTGAATAAAGCAGTGCAGTAAAATTCCCCGCAAATACACTTTATTTGAACGAAATCCGACATGTTTAATCCTATAAAAAACAAAATTGTTTACACTTCGGCGAAATGATATTCTCTTTTTTGTTTTGTTTTTGTTAATCATATCACCCTGAGCAAGGCAGTAACGCCACTGATGTGCAGGGGGCTACGTAAGAGTAAGATTGAAAAAGAGAAAACCGGAAACCACATCCAAAACAGGGAACAAGGGATGAGCCTCTTCACCTGTTTAATAGAAGTGGGTGGAGTGTCAACCGGGCGATAGTTTAGTCTATCTACTCCAATTGTACACTGAATTTCAAACTTGCTTATATTACTTCGTTAAAGATACGTTAACATCTGAGACTACACACACAGTTTTGGGAACGCCATGTGTTTGAAAACAGGGAGAACTTATTCAAGGTCCTAATATATATATATATATATATATATATATATATATATATATATATATGAACTACCGGTCATAATTATTAAGCAACACCAGCTTTAAAAAAATGATATTTTTTACTATTTTTAATATTTATTGCCAAGTGGATAATTCTAAATGAAAATTGAATGGATCTTTTGTTATTATTACTTTGCAAAATTCTACAAGGCAAATAGCGACAATTTACCCATCGCACCCCGTAGATTTGCTATATATATATATATATATATATATATATATATATATATATATATACATTACTGGCCATTATTATTAGGCCACCCCAGTTTAAAAAAAAAAATTATGTACTTCATACTATTTTTAGTATTTATTGCCAAGTGGATAATTCTAAATGAAAATAGAATGGTTCTTTTGTTATTACTTTGCAAAATTTTACAAGGCAGCCAGGAAGCCTTTGCTTCGGCCAGCCAATAAGAAGAAGAGACTAGCATGGGGAAAAGAGCACAAAAACTGGACACCAGAACAGTTCATTTGATGCACATGTTATTGTGTGGTATTAACAAAAGAGCCATTCTATTTTTACTTACAATTATATGCTAAAATGCTAAAAAATAGTCTAAAATACATAATTTCTTTAAAAAAAAAAGCTAGCGTGGCCTAATGATGATGGCCAACAGAATATATATATATATATATATATATATATATATATATATGTTGGCAAGTTCGCATTCTACTGAGGGTATATTTTTATTATTAATTTTTAAGCCAAATAGAACCTTACCTAACAGCTAATCAGTCAATTAAGTGCCATACGTGATGCACACTTGAGCGATCATGTCTCGAAAGAGACATGACTGACTGGGCAGAAGGTTATCTCGCAGAATGTTGCCTTTGCTTTCTGCGGTAGACTGGTTGCCAGCCAAGACTATAGAACCCAATCTGACCTGTTATTTAACACATAACTGGAGGGAAGAGAAGGATTAATACCATTCATAACGGTATTTGCGCGTAAGTGAATGCAATGAATTCAACTGGAATTTGAACTCGGCTCCCTGATTTCTCGTTCCGAGCCGATATCCACTGCACCACAACGCACATCTGGGCACCACAACACACAACTAATAATCTCAAATATTTTGGCAGGGGTGCATTTATATACATTTAAAAATTAATACTGTACACACACACACACACACACACACACACACACACACACACACACATATATATATATAAATATATATATATATATATATATATATACTTTAAAAATTAAATTTCGAATCACCTCATCTGGGTAATAGTCTGTTTCGGCAAACTATGACGTCAGTAGTCATTAGATGAAAAGCACGAGACTAGGTCCAGGAGGGTGGGGTAAAACGTTTTTGTCTAAAAGTGAAGATCTTAAATAAAAATAAAACCCAAATATTAACCTAAATCTTAAATATTAACTTGTGGTTATATGACTTTACATATGAAGATCCGTTTGTTTCAAACGAACAGATCTCGATATGTAAAATCACAAGTTTAATCGCCTGAAGAGAGCCAACTTTAGACTCGAAACACGTGCAGCGGCACAAATACCATTATGGACACTTAATATATCATACAAAAAGCAAGTAATATTAATAATAATAACTACAATAAATGTACACTTTAAACAAAAAATTCACAGCTTCTCGCAGTTGTTTCTTATATATATATATATATATATATATTGGTATGTATAAGAATGTATGTGTAGGTGACTGAAAAACCATAACAAACTGCCAGAAAGCTGCCCAAATTCCTCTCCATGTGAAAACAAGGTGCTCGGACCTGTTCGGCAAAAAGTCTGAATGACCACAGGTCACTCAGGGGTTAGCCAAACAATATCTGCAGCCATCTCAGGTATTTGCCCTCAATCAACTATACAGGCCGACGCCCAGAAATTACTACGCGTTCCCCTTTGAAAAAAAAGTATTCATGATGCCTTCTCGGGCGAGTTGCTCCGCGTTACTACACGCTTTAATTATTGACTTCTCGCACCAATTGTATTTTTGGGGAGATTACTCTGGCGACAAAGTGCAGAACATCACCTCAGATTGGCCAGACTCCTGCTCTCTTCTGTATCTATTATTATTATTTCATTTTTCATCATATTTCAATTTCTGCTTTGGTCTCACAACCAACCAAGTCTGCGGGGAGACCTAAGGCAGGTCGTGGAGTGTTGTTATGGCCCATTTCATGTTTTTCTATCTTCCCTATCATCCCTAGCATTACATAGATAAAGTTTTCCTTAGTGTGTGGGCTGTACTTTTTTTCTTTTTTTTTTTTTATAAGCGTTTCACCCCGAGCAAGGCATGTCACTGCCACTACTGTGCAGGGGGCTACGTAGAGTGGAGAAAGGCTGATTAAATATAGGAAATGACAGAGGGTGGGTGATAGGCGAGTAAGGATACCGAGAATGAGGGTTGGGTAGATGAGAGTGTTGTGAGAATAGTTGGGAGTTAGTGTGATAGGAGGTGTCTATTGACCCTACATTTAAACACCTGGAGATTGTAACTGTCGGGAAAGCAGACTTGTAGAAGGGAGTTCCACAGGCGGAAAGCGCGAGAAAAGAAGCTGTTGGAGTAGAATTTACGGTTACATCTTATTTGTTTAACTGTAAAAGGGTGGGACCTAGTTGCTAATCTAGTATCTCGTGTAAATTCGTGCTTAGGCGGCACCAGTGATCTAAGCTCATCGGAGCAGAAGCCATGAAAGTACTTGTAGAAGAGGCACAGGGAAGACACATCACGTCGGTGTGAGAGCGGCTGCAGCCGGTCTGCCAAGTCAGTATCAACCACGTTACAGATCCTCCTTTGTATTTTGTCAAGAAGCCCAAGGAGAGCAGCAGGGGCACCCGACCAGATATGGCAGCAATATTCAATACACGGGCGGATGGTAGATTTGTATATGTGCAGAATAGATTCAGGTGGGAAAAATTTCCGGGCCCTGCACAGGGAGCCCACTTTCATAGCAGCAGATTTGGCAATGGATTCAATATAGTCATTCCATTTGAGGTCTGCCGAGAGTGTAAGGCCAAGGAGGCGTAGTATTTTACTCTCTGGGAGGCTAGCCTGTCCCATGCTAATGGGAGGTAGATGAGATTGTCTTTGGTGATTAGTTGATAACAGCTTTGTTTTGGAGGCATTGAAATTTACCAACCATTTCCTACCCCAGGTCAATACGGATTGGAGGTCCCTTTCAAGTACGGCAGCGAGGTTCACTTTGTCGTCCAGACCTGGTTTCTGATCGATGGGGGAGTAGATTGTTGTGTCGTCGGCATACATGCCAACTTGGGATCTAATGGTGTCGGGGAGATTATTAATGTAGATCAGAAATAGCGTGGGACCTAGGATAAAACCTTGAGGGACGCCCGCGTTCGTCTGGTAGTTTTGGGAGGCATGCCCATTTAATACCACCTTCAATGTGCGGTTAGAGAGGAAAGACTGGATGAGGTCAAACAGATGTCCAGTTATCCCATAGCTCCACAGTTTGCACAAGAGGCCAGCATGCCAGACCCTGTCGAATGCTTTGGAGATATCCAAGGCAACGGTTCAGGCTTCACCATTCTTATCAAGTGCCTGGTATATGTACTCGGTAATGGTCGTTAGCATATCAGCAGTAGACCTGGTGAAGCGAAACCCATACTGTTTGTCAGAGAGAAGCCCGTTGGCCATAAGATGCTGAATCACCTCGGCGTTGATAATGGCTTCGAAAACTTTGCCAAAGATTGGAAGGAGACTAAGAGGACGGTAATTGGCGGGGTCTGAGGGTTCGCCAGAATTCTTAAATATAGGTACTACGCAGGGGGACTTCCAACAGGCAGGAAAGCAGGAAGCAGATAGGCAGAGGTTATAGAGTTTAGAGAGGACAGAGGAGAGTTCTGGGGCACATTTCTTCATTACTATGACTGGGATTCCGTCACCGCCGCTCGCTTTGTGTGGGTCAAGTTGCGCAATTATCTTGGCGACCAGCGAGGGTGTTATGTGGACGTTATTTAGTTGAGCCTTAGTTCTGGGTGGGAAGTCTGGTGTAGGTATTCCTCACGAGTCCAGTGTCGAATTGGTTGAGAATCTACGGGCAAAGCTGGGGAGGTGAGAACTTCAAATTCACTTAATAAGACAATTTTTTTTATATCTCTTAAGCTGGGGTTTCCAGAGATTCTTTCAATGTGTTGTTTTGTTCCATTTTTTATCATTCCAAGTGCACCTACTATCACTGGCACAACTCTTATTTTCAATTTCCACATTTTTTCTATTTCAATTTCCAGGTCTTTATATTTTGACAGTTTTTCAAATTCCTTGATTGCTATGTTACAAGCCATATCAATTAATAGACAAGTTTTCTCCTTCTGGTTTTTAACAATAATGTCTGTTCTGTTTGCTTCAATTTTTCTGTCTGTGTAGATGGTGTAATCCCATAGAATGGTTACATCTTCTATTTCTGTAACCGGTGCTGGGTGATGTTCATACCAGTGTTTGTTTACAGATTTTCCATAATGTTTGCACATTGTCCAATGTAAATATTGCCCAACTCTATCGTGGCGATTTTTATATTCGTTTGGGGCAAGCACAGGACAGCCTGAGATTAGGTGGTCTATTGTTTCTTGGTGTTTATCACAAAACCTGCATTTTGGATCCATATTATTATGCATAATATTTGCCTGAAAGTTTCTCGTGAAAAGACTTTGGTCTTGTGCTGCAAGTATAAATCCTTCAGTTTCAGACTTTAATCCAGATGCACGTAACCATCGATGAGTATTAACTTTGTCAACATTGGATTTATTGGCACGTACTGGATATTGGCCATGCAGAGGTTTGTCTTGCCAGCGCTGTTTCATCTTTTCAAGAGCTTTATCTTTGGCTTTCATTTTCATATTTTTTGCTGCAATAGTTGGTTCTTGGCTTCTGTTTTGCTTTTCTACAGAATCTACTAACTGTAAATCTTGTTTGTATTTACTGCCTTCTTTTATTATTGAATATTTTTTCTTTCTTTCTTCATGTTGCCTTACTAATTGTATCATCCAATCCTTTGTTGTTTCTATGTATGTTAGTAAGCCAATAGTTGTTGTCTTGTATGACAATTCCAGCTGAATAAGACCCCTTCCACCTTCTTTACGGGGTATGTATAGAGGGGCTACATCAGCCTTTGGATGATGCATCTTATGCTTAGAAAGAAGCTTTCTTGTTTTAGCATCCATTCGTCTGATGTCGTTTAGAGTCCAGTTTAAGATGTTGAAGCTATATTGGACAACTGGGATTGCAAGGCTATTAATGGCCATAACTCTGTTCTGTGAATTTAATTCAGTTTTTGATATCATTCGTAGCCTTCTATAGTACTCTTTACGCACTATTTCTTTCATTTTTTTATGGTGAATGTTTTCGCTCTCATTTACACCTAGGTATTTATAAGCTTCTTCTGGTTTCAATTCTTTTATTGTTACAGCAGGGTCTAGGCTAATTGAGGATGTTTCTTGTATTGATCCACGTAAAACTGTAGCTTTAGCACATTTATTCAAATTAAATTTCATTCCAATGTCTTCGCTGAAGCATTTTACAGTTTGCAGAAGACCTTCCAGCTCATTATCATTCTTAGCATATAACTTTAAGTCATCCATGCAAAATAGATGGCTTATTTTCTTTTGTCCTATTTTATAACCACATTCTGTCTGGTTAAGTTGACTGGTTAGTGCTATTAATGATATGCAGAATAGTAAGGGAGATAAAGAATCACCTTGAAATATACCTCTTTTGATGTTTATTTCATCAGACTTATAGGTTCCATTTATATGATTGAGGTAAAGGGTTGTTTTCCATATAGACATGCACTGTTTGATGAAATTGATGATGACGGGCGATATCTTGTATATATTGAAAGTCTTTAAAATCCAGTTAAAAAGTCTTTAAAATCCAGTTAAAAGTCTTTAAAATCCAGTTATTATTATTATTATTATTATTATTATTATTATTATTATTATTATTCCTAGCTGAACCCGTGGAATTTGATTTCCTGGAAAAATTTTACTTTGTCATACAACAAATGATAGTAACGTCTTCAAACACAAAGGTATTGGATAATAAAATAACGATAACACAGAGTGTAATTTTATGAAAATATCTATAAAAGTAATGTCAGTAGAAGCTACTTTACTGTAATCTTATATTAAGCGGCGTATGCACAGACCATAACCAAAATACTGTACGCTATTTTGTGAGAGATTTTTAAAAAGAAAATGTTTTTTTTTCAATTACAGAATAATCATGGCTCCTGCGTCCATTGTAAACAGAAAAGACCAACTGAGTAATGGCCAAGGGTGTAGAGGCTAGAAATTTCGTTATTACGTCGCGGGATACGACAGCAAATCTACATATTTTTACTATAGTGTGCAGTACACACACATATACACACACAATTACTGTTACAACCACCAGCTTAAGCTGCTACTGATACGGTAATGTTATAGGTTCTCTCCTCCTACTCTCTCACTCTTTTCTACCCTTCCATTTGGCATAGGTGAGAGAAAGGCTGAGGAGGGTATCGTTTAAAAAGATAGAGGAGAAGGAAAAGCTCGTATAGAGTGTAAGTTGTAATGGATGGACGAACTAAGTAACTAAGGAAGGAACAAGCAGAATTATTATTATTATTATTATTATTATTATTATTATTATTATTTATACCAGAAATATGTTCGGTGTCATGTGACAGCAAATCTCCAGAGCATATGTGAACATTTATTTTTACTTTAATATTAGCAATACTGTTTGCAAGACATGAACTTGTAAACAGGGTTCTGACAAAATATTTAAAAAACAAAGAACAGTATAACTGAATGTTGCCTGGGGCTTGATTTCATTGTTCCGATACGTGTCATTTGCAAAAAAGCAATAGACGTTCATTTTAAATGTAAGCGTACATATATATGTATAGGAGGCTTTCCTGTTTATCTATATGTGTCACGTGTAATAAAGCATTAGACGTTTATTTTAAATGTGAGTGTATGTATGTATATATGTTTTCATAGGAACGCTTCCCAGTTTATTTGTATGTATGCCACGTGTAATAAATCAATACACTTTTATTTTAAATGTAAGTGTATGTATGTATGTATGTATGTATGTATGTATGTATGTATAGGAACGTTTCCCAGTTTATTTGTATGTATGCCACGTGTAATAAAGCATTAGATGTTTATCTTAATTCTAAGTATGTGCGTGGGTGGTTCAGTGGCTATCGACTGGGAACGAGAAATCGGAGAGCAGAGTTCGAATTCCAGTCAAATTCGTTGCATTCACTTATGCGCAAATACCCTTGATAAAGCTTTTTATTCATCTCTTACCTTTAGTTATGAGTTAACAGGACAAATTGGGTTCTATAGCCTTGCTTGACGACCAGAGAACCGCAGAAAATAATGGCAACCTACTACTAGAAAATCATCTACCCAGTTAGTAGTGTCTCTTTTGGGACATGATCGCCTAAGCGTGTATCACGTATGGCACTTCACTGACTGACTGAATATAATAGTTAGAAACAAAGTTTCTAGTGGTCATAAAGTGGGGGATCGGTTCCATTTTGTTATGAGGTGATTAACTGACCCCCACTAGTTACTATTTTTCATATAATAATATAATCTCTCTCTTCTCACACCAGCTATGTGTTGAATAGCAGGATAGATTGGGTTCTATAGCCTTGGCTGGCAACCAGTCTACCACAGAAAGTAAAGGCAACCTACTGCGGGATAATTTTCTGCCCAGTCAGTCATGTCTCTTTCGAGACATGACCGCCTAAAGCGTGTATGGCTCTTTACTGTCTGACTGAATATAATAGTTGGAAACAAAACCTCTAGTAGGCATAAAGTGGGAGGTCGGTTCTTTATTGTTATGAAGTAATAAACTGATCCCAAACTCATTATATTTATTCATATAATAGTATAATATAATCTATCTCTTCTTGCTCCATATAAGTGTTGAATAGCAGGTTAGATTGGATTTTGTATCCTTGGTTGGCAACCAGTCTACTGGAGAATTTAATGGCAACCTACAGCTGGAAAAGCTTCTGCCCAGTCAGTAATGTCTCTTTTCAGACATGATTCCCCAAAGCGTGTATCGCCTATGGCACTTACTGCGTGTGTGTGCGATGTTTCATCGTAAAGTGGCCATATGAACCTGAATATCGGCGGCACATACCTACTTTACACTATATTATAGTAGGTATAAAATAAACCAATCTCAACAATAGCAATTAAGCACAATTATACTAATAGTACCGACAGCTTTTTTTTCTTAACAACACTACTATGCCAAGACCTCAGTCTACAAACCGGTTATATTAGCTGATAAGAACATTGATCAGCTAACTTCTTACGCGTTGCTTTCCCCTGTCTATCTTTCCCTCTGTCCATCCTGTGAGTATCAGATTTTCCAAGCCTTCTTTTCTCATTACATGTCCCAGAGATTTCAACTGTCTTTTCCTGATGTTAAGTATCCGTTTTCTTTTCGTTTCCATCCTCTATCTGACCTGTGAATATCAGATTCTCCAAGCCCTCCTCCCTCATCACATGTCCCAGGAATTTTAGCTGTCTTTTCCTGATGTTAAGTATGAGTTTCCTTTTCGCTTCCACTCGCTCTAAAACCTCATCGTTGCTCACATGTTCTGTTTATGGTATCCTCAGTATCCTTCTGTAGAACCACATTTCTAGTACTTCCTTGTTTCCAGTGAAATTTTTTGTCTCTCAGTACTCTACTCAGTATCTGGAATGCGTCTTTGTCCATGCCAGTACGTCTTCGGATCTCAGTGTCACACGTACCGTCCTCCGTTAGAACAATTACCATGTATTTAAATTCTGGACCTGCTTGATTCTAGTAAAAAACACCTTTTTTTTTTTTTTAGTTCTGTGAAGTCATTCCGAATTATTCGTCGCCAACTGATATGTACTGGAAAGGGATATATATATATATATATATATATTATTCGAAGTAGCTAAGCGGTTTTGGCAAAAGTAACCGGGTAGGACAATCTAGCAAGTAGCCGAAATGGACCGGTACTCGTCGTTGTCGTATGCAGCATGCTGAGACGTAGGCTTATGCAATAGGCGTAGTCAAGAGACGTAGACCAATAGATGTAGACCTATCTCCGTTCTTGCCTTAGTCTGTATATATGGCTGACACCAGCCAATCATATTACTGTGAGAAAGAACCGAGGTGTCTGAATAATCATTACATCATATACTCATTACATCACTAACAATACATTTTTATAGTAAAATGACCAACAATACATTTTTATAGTAAAATGAACAACAATACATTGTTATAGTAAAATGACCAACAATACATTTTTATAGTAAAATGACCAACAATACATTTTTATAGTAAAATGACCAACAATACATTTTTATAGTAAAATGACCAACAATACATTTTTATAGTAAAATGACCAACAATATATTTTTATAGTAAAATGACCAACAATACATTTTTATAGTAAAATGACCAACAATACATTTTTATAGTAAAATGACCAACAATACTTTTTTATAGTAAAATGACAAACAATACTTTTTTATAGTAAAATGACCAACAATACATTTTTATAGTAAAATGACCAACAATACATTTTTATAGTAAAATGACCAACAATACATTGTTATAGTAAAATGACCAGCAATACATTTTTATAGTAAAATGACCAACAATACATTGTTATAGTAAAATGACCAACAATACATTTTTATAGTAAAATGACCAACAATACATTTTTATAGTAAAATGACCAACAATACATTTTTATAGTAAAATGAACAACAATACATTTTTATAGTAAAATGACCAACAATACATTGTTATAGTAAAATGACCAACAATACATTGTTATAGTAAAATGACCAACAATACATTTTTATAGTAAAATGACCAACAATACATTGTTATAGTAAAATGACCAACAATACATTTTTATAGTAAAATGACCAACAATACATTTTTATAGTAAAATGACCAACAATACATTTTTATAGTAAAATGACCAACAATACATTTTTATAGTAAAATGACCAACAATACATTTTTATAGTAAAATGACCAACAATACATTTTTATAGTAAAATGACCAACAATACATTTTTATAGTAAAATGACCAACAATACATTGTTATAGTAAAATGACAAACAATACTTTTTTATAGTAAAATGACCAACAATACATTTTTATAGTAAAATGACCAACAATACATTTTTATAGTAAAATGACCAACAATACATTTTTATAGTAAAATGACCAACAATACATTGTTATAGTAAAATGACCAGCAATACATTTTTATAGTAAAATGACCAACAATACATTGTTATAGTAAAATGACCAACAATACATTTTTATAGTAAAATGACCAACAATACATTTTTATAGTAAAATGACCAACAATACATTTTTATAGTAAAATGAACAACAATACATTTTTATAGTAAAATGACCAACAATACATTGTTATAGTAAAATGACCAACAATACATTTTTATATTAAAATGACCAACAATACATTTTTATAGTAAAATGACCAACAATACATTTTTATAGTAAAATGACCAACAATACATTTTTATAGTAAAATGACCAACAATACATTTTTATAGTAAAATGACCAACAATACATTGTTATAGTAAAATGACCAGCAATACATTGTTATAGTAAAATGACCAACAATACTTTTTTATAGTAAAATGACCAACAATACATTGTTATAGTAAAATGACCAACAATACATTTTTATAGTAAAATGACCAACAATACATTTTTATAGTAAAATGACCAACAATACATTTTTATAGTAAAATGACCAACAATACATTTTTATAGTAAAATGACCAACAATACATTTTTATAGTAAAATGACCAACAATACATTTTTATAGTAAAATGACCAACAATACATTTTTATAGTAAAATGACCAACAATACATTGTTATAGTAAAATGACCAACTATACATTTTTATAGTAAAATGACCAACAATACATTTTTATAGTAAAATGACCAACAATACATTTTTATAGTAAAATGACCAACAATACATTTTTATAGTAAAATGACCAACAATACATTGTTATAGTAAAATGACCAACAATACATTTTTATAGTAAAATGACCAACAATACATTGTTATAGTAAAATGACCAGCAATACATTTTTATAGTAAAATGACCAACAATACATTTTTATAGTAAAATGACCAACAATACATTTTTATAGTAAAATGACCAACAATACATTTTTATAGTAAAATGACCAACAATACATTTTTATAGTAAAATGACCAACAATACATTGTTATAGTAAAATGACCAACAATACATTTTTATAGTAAAATGACCAACAATACATTTTTATAGTAAAATGACCAACAATACATTTTTATAGTAAAATGACCAACAATACATTTTTATAGTAAAATGACCAACAATACATTTTTATAGTAAAATGACCAACAATACATTTTTATAGTAATATGAACAACAATACATTTTTATAGTAAAATGACCAACAATACATTTTTATAGTAAAATGACCAACAATACATTGTTATAGTAAAATGACCAACAATACATTTTTATAGTAAAATGACCAACAATACATTTTTATAGTAAAATGACCAACAATACATTGTTATAGTAAAATGACCAACAATACATTTTTATAGTAAAATGACCAACAATACATTTTTATAGTAAAATGACCAACAATACATTTTTATAGTAATATGAACAACAATACATTTTTATAGTAAAATGACCAACAATACATTTTTATAGTAAAATGACCAACAATACATTGTTATAGTAAAATGACCAACAATATATTTTTATAGTAAAATGACCAACAATACATTTTTATAGTAAAATGACCAACAATACATTGTTATAGTAAAATGACCAACAATACATTTTTATAGTAAAATGACCAACAATACATTTTTATAGTAAAATGACCAACAATACATTTTTATAGTAAAATGACCAACAATACATTGTTATAGTAAAATGACCAACAATACATTTTTATAGTAAAATGACCAACAATACATTTTTATAGTAAAATGACCAACAATACATTTTTATAGTAAAATGACCAACAACACATTGTTATAGTAAAATGACCAACAATACATTTTTATAGTAAAATGACCAACAATACATTTTTATAGTAAAATGACCAACAATACATTTTTATAGTAAAATGAACAACAATACATTTTTATAGTAAAATGACCAACAATACATTTTTATAGTAAAATGACCAACAATACATTTTTATAGTAAAATGACCAACAATACATTTTTATAGTAAAATGACCAACAATACATTTTTATATAAAAGAAATATACCTTAATCCTGAAAGTATAAAATGATGTACAAAATATCTGTAGTTGAAATCATAAAATTGGGTACAAAATATTCAGATTTCGGAATGCTCGGTATCTGGAATGTATTTTTGTCGATGCCAATACGCCTTCCGATCTCAGGGTCGCACTTACCGTCCTCCGTTAGAACAATTACCAGATATTTAAATTTCTGGACCTACTTGATTTTAGTAGAAACCTCTTGTATGAGACATTAAGATTGTAAATAGACTCAATTTCTACAATAGATACAGTGTAACCCTGATTTAAGAAAGTTTTCGGAACATTATATATTTCTCTTATATCCGGGTTTATCTTATATCTGGGTTTGGTCTAATTTATATACATTACCACAAGCTCTGATTTTGGACCATATAAATATCTCTTATATCAGGGTTTCTCATGTCTATGTCTCTTATATCCGGGTTAAACTGTATTAAAACACAAGGTAAGCATATGTTGAAAAGAATTGTTTACAAAACATATTCGCCAATATTTGTTTCGTTTTTTATTCTTAATGAAAGACAATTTTTTTTTATTAATATATAGAAGTTATCTATATATATATATATATATATAGAATATATTAATTAACATCTTAAAATGTATTACTAGGTATGTCTAGTTAACACCTGACCCTGAAAATTCGAAAATAAGTTTCGAAATGGAAATTCGGAGAAAAAAACAGGCAATGGCTGAACATCCGGTTTATTTCTATTCTTTAGTATTGTGAAACATATGTCAGTCAGTTAAGTGCCATACGTGATACCCGCTAGGGCGATCATGTCTCGAAAAAAAAAACTGACTAGGCAAAAGATTTTCCCGCAGTAGTTTGCCATTGCTTTCTGAGATAGAATCGTTGCCAGCCAAGGCTATAGAACCCAATCTGCCCTGTTATTTGACTGATAGCTAGAGGGAGAAGAGTTGTATTATATTATTACGTAGTAATTAGAGGGGGATCAGTTTATTACTTCGTAACAATAGAAAACCGATCCTCCTATTTGTGACCACGAGAAGCTTTAATTATGATTCCAACTATTATATTCAGTCAGTCAGTTAAGTGGCATACGTGATACACGCTTGGGCGATCATGTCTCGAAAGAAACATAACTGACTAGGCAAATGATTTTCCCGCGGTAGGTTGCCATTAATTTCTGCTGTAGACTGGTTGCCAACCAAGGCTATAGAACCCAATCTGTCCTGTTAATTGACCTATAGCAGAAGTGAGAAAAGATGGATTATATTATATTATATTCCCTCAGCGTAAAAAGCTTCGAACTGATGTCTCAGCCAATCACTCACAGCACTTTTGACTTCATCGTCATTTTCAAACATCGTGCCTCTCGTGAACGCTTGAAAGTCTGAACGGGCAAGGTCTGGGCTGTAAGGGGGGTGAGGGCGCAGTTCCCAGCCCAGCTCGTTGATAGTCTGCACCGTTTGGGCTGCTGTGTGAGGCTTTGCATTGTCTTCGAGTAGGCAAGGTCATCATGGACAATTTTGTGTGCTGTCCCAACAGAAACGCCCAAAGTCCATGCAATGTTATCCACTGTCGCTCTTCTGTCAGACTGAATGAGGTCATTGACTGATGCGATCACCTCAGGAGACCTCACTTCTGTAGGCCTCCCAGGTCTGTCTTCATCCTCAACACTGCTCCGTCCTTCTTTAAACAATTTAGCCCACGTGTAGACATTTTTGGGCTGAAACATGTAACACCATACACAGATGACATTTTCCAATGAATTTCAACTGGTTTTCAAACTTCAGCAACCAAAAATTTGATAACTGACTTCTATTCAATCCTGGAGCTTTTTCGTTTGCCATTTTTGTTAATTTCCCAAACTCTCCAAGTTTTTTTTTCAATCTGCAAAAAAAAAAAAAAAAAAAAAAAGAAAAATTAAATCCTTTTGAAAAAGAAGTAAAGGAAAAAAATGTAAAAAAAGTAAACTTCTATCTATATTAGAAGTCTTTATACCGAAAAATTCATCTTATTTATTAAATGACCCTCGTCAGTCAGTTAAGTGCCAAACATGAAACACGCTTTGGGCGATCGTGTCTCGAAAGATACATGACTGACTTGGCAGAAGATTATCCCGCAGTAGGTTGCCATTGCTTTCTGCGGTAGACTGGTTGCAAGCCAAGGCTATAGAACCCAATCTGTCCTGTTATTTAACCCATAACTGGAAGCAAGAGACGGATTAATACCTTTCCTAAGGGTATTTGCGCGTAAGTGAATGCAATGAATTCAAATGGAATTCGAACTCGGCTCACCGATTTCTCGTTCCGAATCGATATTCACTGCACCACAATGTACATCCGTAGAAGTCTTTATACCGAAAACTTCACCCTATTTATTGAATGACCCTCGTAGAAGTCCTCATACCGAAAAATTCACCTTATTTATTGAATGATCCTCGTAGAAGTCCTTATACCGAAAAATTCACCTTATTTATTAAATGACCCCCGAAGCATTCCTCATAGCGAAAAATTTACCCTATTTATTGAATGACCCTCGTATAAACATTTTTCCATTTTGAGAGTTTGCTTTAATCTGGTGAATTAAATTAAAACCGAAATAGTGAGTTTTTTTTCATATCGTCTGAAATTAAATTATTGCGGAAATACCCATTGAAAAAGTCAAACTTGAAGCATAATGCTCCTGTTGACATTTACACTGGACTCAAATATTTTTTTTCAGCTTTAATTAAAAACACGCCCATCAGGACAGGAAATAAAGATGCGTAGGGTGGATAAGTAATCATTTGTCAATGGAGGTGTGAGCCAAGATGGACGTCGGCAAGGCTTTTAAAGAATATCGTTATATCAGTGACACAAGAGGTGGCTATTTAGACCAGGACGCTCGTACGTTGAGGTTGACAGATGAAAGCATAAAGAAAGACTAGTGCAATATTTATCAGAAGGACGTGAACTATTTTTTCAAACAAGTTCCGTTTTACAAATGGTCTCTTAATTTTGATTGACATGTAAATTGCAATCTCTGAATAGTTACATCCATGTATTGGTCGATATTTAGCATAACGTTGACTACGCAAAAGGTTGTTTATTTCCTATGCCAGGCCGATGAGTATATGGTGGGCGCATCTGGGTGAGGTAACCGTTAAGTGTGCTAATCTATTTGAACTTTATGATTGAGTGTAAGGATATGCGTTGTGGTGCAGTTGATATCGGCTCGCCGTGAGTGATCGCAGTGCCGAGTTCAAATTCCAGTTGAAGTCGTTGGATTCACTTTCGTGCAAATACCCTTATGAAAGGTATTAATCCATCAATTTTCCTTCCAACTATGTGTTAAATAGCAGAACAGATTGGGTTATTTACCCTAGGTTGACAACTAGTCTATCGCAAAAAGTAATGGCAACATATTAGGGGAAAATCTTTTATCTAGTCAGTCATGGATAGAAAGAAAGAGGATCGCCCAAGCGGGTATGCCGTATGGCACTAAACTGACTAACTAAAGATAATAGTTGGAAACAAAACTTCTAGTGGGCATAAAGTTGGGGATCGGTTCTCTATTGTTATGAAGTGTTAAACTGATCCCTCACTAATTAATAATTATTCATATAATAATAATATAATACCTATCTTCTCCCTTTAGCTATGAGTCAAATAATAGGACAGATTGGGTTCTATAGCCTTGGCTGGCAACCAGTCTACGGCAGAAAGTAATAGCAATCTATTGCGAGATAATTTTCTGCACGGTCAGTCATGTCTCTTTCGAGACATGATCGCCCAGGCGAGTATCATGTATGGCACTTAACTGACTGACTGAATATAATAGTTGGAAACAAAACTTTTAGTGGGCATAATGTGTGAGATCGGTTCTCTACTGTTTTGAAGTGTTAAACGGACCCCCCCACTAATTACTAATTGTCCATATAATAATAATATATCTCTTCTCTCTCTAGCTATGAATAAAATAATAGGACAGACTGGGTTCTATAGCCTTGGTTGGCAACCAGTCTATTGCAGATAGTAATGGTAACATATTGCGAAGAAAATCGTCTGTCATTTATCGAAAGAGACATGATTGCTCAAGCGTTTACACTAAGGACTCACATAATCATATATCTAAACTTATTTATAAATGGAACTGTGTGTGTGTGTGTGTGTGTGTGTGTGTGTGTGTGTGTGTGTGTTGTGTCCGTTACCCATAGACTCCGAAACAGCTGAACCGATTTTCTTGAAAATGTACACAGTTGTACTATAAGCGTCTGCGAGTGTTCTTAGCTAGGTTTTGTGTCGAGGTACCACCGATAAATATCGAAAATCGATAATCGAAAAAATCTGGTTATAGAAGGAGTGGTCCAATTTTAATCAAATTTGATACGCTCATAGACAAAGATAAGAAACGATATTCAGAAGTTTCAAGGTTTCAGTTCTTCCAATAGTCAGAAAATCGATAATATATATATGTATAAATCGATACCAGGAAATCAAAATTTGACTTACATCCATCCATTTTTCTTTCAGTCTATGGTTTCGCTTTAACTGGAAACAACTATTGCTTTATTTAGTCTTTCGTGCCAACGTCCAAAGAGCCCATGGATTAGTTTTAAAGCTTTCATTACACCCGAGCAACGCCGGACTATCCTGCTAGTACATCAATAGAGAATTAAATCACCTCAACAGAACAACCTACACAAATCTATCTAGTTACGTTTACTGTAGTAATAACGACGTTTTTGATAATACCAAATTTAAATACTTGTTAATGTATTTAACTTAAATAAAAAGAAGTAAATTCAACCCTAGTTTAGAATCAGTCAGTTAGGTGATCCACGCTTGGGCAATTATTCTATGAAGAATTAGTAATTAGTGGGGGATCAGTTTAACACTTCATAACAATAGAGAACCGATCCCCCACTTTATGCCCACTAGAAGTTTTGTTTCCAACTGTTATATTCAGTCAGTCTGTGATACACGCTTGGGCGATCATGTCTCGAAAAGGACATGATTGTGCAGAAAATTATCTCGCAATAGATTGCTATTACTTTCTGCGATAGACTGGTTTCCAGCCAAGACTACAGAACCCAATTTGTATTATTATTTTATTGATAGCTAGAGAGCGAACAGATGCATTATATTATTATTATATGAAGAATTAGTAATTAGTGGGGGATCAGTTTAACACTTCATAACAATAGAGAACCGATCCCCCACTTTATGCCCACTATAAATTTTGTTTCAAACTATTATATTCAGTCAGTCAGTGATACGCGCTTGGGCGATCATGTCTCGAAAGAGACATGTCTGACTGTGCAGAAAATTATCTCGCAATAGATTGCTATTACTTTCTGCCGTAGACTGGTTTACAGCCAAGACTATAGAACCCAATCTGTCCTATTATTTTACTCAGAGCTAGAGAGAGAAGAGATGTATTATATTATTATTATATGAACAATTAGTAATTAATGGGGGATCAGTTTAACACTTCCATAACAATTGAAAACCGATCCCCCACTTTATACCCACTATAATTATTTTTTCCACCTATTATATTCAGTCAGTCAGTGATACACGCTTGGGCTTAAAAAAAAAAGGGTAGGTAGAAATCACGTAAACGTAACATTATTTGGTTTAATCCACCATTCAGACGTAATGTCCAAACTAACATTGGTAAATTCTTCCTAAAGTTAATTCACAAAGATTTCTACCATTCACGCACACTAAAAAAATAAATGTTAAAATCAGTTACAGTACAGTGCAAAATCGCACCTATATATATATATATATATATATAGTACTGTGCAAAAGTATTAGGACAAGAACTATTTTATTTTTTAGAAGACATATTGAGAGAAAATAAACAATTTAATTAAAGTAATTTTATTTGATTTACTCAACAAATGTTTTAACAAGAGAAAAATACTTGTTACAAAATAAATTTAATATTTATTATAATAGCCTTTTGCTTTGATCACAGCCTTCATTCTGTCAGGCATTGACATCACAAGCTTCTTCAATGTATCTAATGGTATCTCCTGCCAAGTAGCTTGTATTTGTTCCCAAAGTGTGTCTTGCAAAGTAACATTAGATTTATCAATTCGAGAGGGGGGAATAAGAAAAAAGTCAGTCATATCCAAGGATAATAGAATAATGAGTACTTTCAAAATAGCTTGTTTAATAGAAAATAAGAAAAATTAAATATAACTTCTTTTTAATACATTTCTTTTACACCTAGTTTTAAATAATCAATATTTATTAGCAATTTACTTGGTTTTTCATCCTGTGTTTGAATTTCAGTGAGGTTTTTAGGAAAATGACCCCCTGTACTAATACTTTTGCACACTACCGGTAGTGTGCAAAAGTATTAGGACAGGGGTGATTTTAAACTTTATTTTGATGCCTCAAAAAAGATAAAATAGTTTTTGTCCTAATAATTTGGCACAGTACTATATATATACTAGGTGCGATTGGTAAATTGTAGCAATCATTTTATTAAAGCAAAAGGCTATTATACTAAATATCAAATTTATTTTGTAACAAGTATTTTTTCTTCTTAAAGCATTTGTTGAGTAAATCAAATAAAATTACTTTAATTAAATTGTCTATTTTCTGTCAATATGCCTCATAAAAGATAAAATAGTTCTTGTCTTAATACTTTTGCACAGTACTATATATATATATATATATTTATATATATGTCACTTTCTTTCTTCTTATGTTTCATTAATTTTATTTTGCGTGCGACTAAATATGTGTCGTGTTTATGTACGCATGTGTATTATATCCCGAAAACAGTCAGCACGTTGTTGCCGTGTTCATAGTTGATGTTATTAAGTGTTGGATTTAACTTTTTTATCACTATTGCTTCGATTATTTTTCGACTTTTGTTTTTTGCTTGAGGTTGATGCTGTTATATTTGTCTTATCGACATGTCAGGAATAGCTTTTCAAAATTCATCTTTGATAATGGCTAAAAGTATAGCCGAAAGCATTCGGCAAAATAAAACATCTGGACAATTTTTATATAATTTATGTTCTGAAAAGAAAAAAATTATGAGACCACATAAAAAACATATATAAAATAATCCCTCGTCTGTCGATTTTAATGAAACCAGCATATATATATATATATATATATATATATATATATATATATAATTCATTTCATATATATATATATATATATATATATATATATATATATATAATTCATTTCATATATATATATATATATATATATATATATATATATATATATATGAAATGAATTGTTTGAACATTATTGTTTTTTTTTTTTTGTCGATACTTGTATTTACGTAGATATTCTGTTTCTTTAATTAAACAATATTATATATTTATTTCTACCGGCCTGATTATTTACGATAATCAAAATGTTACGGAAATTAACGAAGGTTAACGAAACTGGTTATAAACAACCGACAATTTGAAATGAATTGTTTGAATATTATTTTTGATCGATACTCGTATTTAAATAGATGTTCTGTTTTTAATTAAACAGTATTATATATTTATATCGACTGGCCTGATTATTTACGATAAATTTTTATCACGAAAATGTGTGTCATTCGGCAGGATTCGAACCTGCGACCCCTATCTCCATAGTGTGTGTGTGTGCGTGTGTGGAAACAAATGATTTTTTTGCCTCCATTTTTCTTCTTTCTCTGTATTTCTTATTCCCCATCTTTCTTTTACTTCTCTATACCCCCTCTCTCTCTCTCTTTCTTTCTCTCTCTGTGTGTGTGTGTGTGTGTGTGTGTGTGTGTGTGTGTGTGTGTGTGTGTGTGTGTGTGCACCACTCTCTATCTCTCTGAACTTTTTTAGGAATCTTTGCGAACCCATTCCGTCCTTTTATCATGATTTAGTAAATCGTTAATTTCCGATTCGCTCTATTTCGTTCTTTCATTTGTTTCTTTGTTTGATGAATGGGGGGGGGGGATTTCAGCAAACTTCCACTTGCGAAATGAAATGTAACAATAAAATAAGAAAAAAAAAAGAAAAGAAAAGAAGATAATGAAAAAAAATGGTTGGGGGTGGGGGAATGACAGACAATGAACAAATTTTAATTTTTCCCGCTGGTCGAGAAAAAGTGAAGCTAAAATCACTGCTCACTTCCCGTTATACTACCACATTAATTTTTCTCATTTACTTCCGGTCTATCAGCCATAATTGCGTTACAAAGAAAATCCGAGAAAACTTAAATTCGAAAAATACAATTATGGACACAAATGGGGATTTTTTAGAAGTAGTGAGGAATTAATGCAAGCATAATGAATTAAAGAATGCGTGGGTTTTTTATGCGCTGATATATATATATATATATATATAGTCATCCGCAGACAGATTTGTTTCGATGTATCACAGCTCATCAGTACGGTTAGACACCGATTGCTTTTTAACCCAGGCTTGAAAACCGACCGAATTGGCATCAGTCGGCGATTCTACCTCTGGGCTATGGGCGCTCGGTAGAAGAAGGCTAACTTTTTAGCGTATACATTATCATTATACACGCCCAATAGCCAGAGTGCTCTAATTCATTACAGAATGAGCGATGCGTACATGCCAGAGTAGCTACTGTTTTTCAAAGTCTGCTATTCTTCAAGGGTGCTCAGTCAGGGTGTGAGGGCGTAATATATATATATAAATTTTAGAGAAATTGATATACTAAAATTTCAATGGGTAATACATATTTCAACGCAGAATGATGACAATTGCGGCTTGTCGGACACAAATGGTCCCATTTAGGTCTAAGGAGCCGCAATTGTCATCATTGTGCTGTGAAGTATGCATTACCCATTGAAATTTTAGTACATCAAAAACTTTTTCGAAATTATATTACTCTGTTAAATTAAATAAATGAATTTAACATTGAGTTCTTTTGAGTTCGTTTCTATCGGCATTTACCTGGACAATATACCAAGTGTTCTACGTTTTATATATATATATATATATATATATATATATATATATAATGGAATTCATCTTTTAAACAGTGTCTCAACAATAAACGTTCATATATATATATATATATATATATATATATATATATATATATATATATATATGACGCTCTATAGTATTATTTTTCAGGTGTTAATAAAAGTGTGATCAATGTATGAACAGAGCTGTATTATATATATATATATATATATATATATATATATATATATATTTCCTACATCTATGCCTCGACTTGGAGTTTCATGTGTTATGCAAATATCAGGAACATATTTTAAACTGTTTCAAATAATTTTTAATGACACCAATATATATATATATATATATATATAAGTGTGTGTGTGTGTGTGTGTGTGTGTGTCCGTCCGTATAATGCAAATAATTTACCATTTTAACTGAGCCGGTTAATAGCTACTAAGAAGCTTTTATTTTTTTTTCTTATAAATATTTTCTTTCTTGTATTTGGAAGTCTTCTTCTGTGGTTCCAATATTCAAGAACACTGGTGAACCATCGGACCCCGCAAATTCCCGCCCCATCAGCTTTCTTCCGATCTTCGGCAAAGTGTTCGAAGCCATTATCAATGCCGAGGTCGTTCAGCATCTCACAGCCCACGGGCTCCTGTCGGACAGACAGTATGGCTTCCGCTTCACCAGGTCTACTGCTAAGATGCTAACGACCATCACCGAGTATATATACCAGGCTCTCGACAAGAATGGTGAAGCCCGAACAGCCGCCTTGGATATCTCTAAAGCATTCGACAGAGTATGGCATGCCGGCCTTCGACGGAAACTACGAAGCTATGGCATAACTGGACTTTTGTTGGACTTAATCCGGTCATTCCTCTCTAACCGCATATATAGCACATTTATTCTTCTAGGTTTTTCCTTCGTTTTGTTTCATTACAGATACACTCTATCTGAAAATAATTTACATGCTCTCCAATCCCCCACATATTATATTATATTTGGGAAAAATATATGACACTCATTGTTCTTGATATATAAAAAATATTTATCGTTATCTTATATATATATATACTAGCTTTGCCGTGCAACTCAGAGCATTTTAGTAGTAGGAGAAGATGCGAATGAAAGGAGTAGATGGAAATCATTTATTGAAAGTTGGAAAGGAGAGCTGAGGCTGTAAGTAACCATTTTCAGCATTAAGAAGAAGAAGATACGGAATGCATGTTGCTGTAGTATTTGAACGAAGTATAAAGTGTTTTAATGCCCGTCATACTTTTGTCTACTTCTAGGGAAGTGTTTCAAAATTACGGGGGCAAATATTCACATTTTTTTTTTGTTGAACAAATGTATTTTTAAAAACGTCTGAATAAAAATTAAATATAAAAACACATTTTTTGAAAATAAAAAAAACATTTTAATCGTGTTAGATAAGTGTGATTTGATTTCTGTGATGTAATTTAGCAACCATCTAAGTGTGGGTTGTTTGAATTTAATGCAGATGGCCTCCAATATCTGACCCATAGTCTCTAATAACCCTACAAGCACACAACTAAATCCTCTTCAGAAAACCATATAGTATATATGTAAAAATTGTGAATTTGTATAAAGGACATACAGACAGATAAACAGACACATTTTGCCTTATATATATATATATATATATATATATATATATATATATATATATATATATATATATATATTCAAAATAATAACTAAATGGACTCTGCAAGTATTTAAGTTTTAAATTTATACTAAGATAAACCTTAAGAAAAACCATTAACAAACAGAACCTAATTCCGTTACAATCCGGTGCACTAAGGCGTTGGATAAGAGGGGAGAAAAAAAAAGAAATCCGCGGAATAAGGACAAGACATACGATACTCCGCAGTAAAGAAAAAGAACCCCAAACGGAACCAACCTGACGAGCCGTAGTGTGAAACCGCGGTAGGTTTTGACTAGCTTGAGATTCTTTGTGTATATATATATATATATTATCGATTTTCTTCACGATTGTAAGAACTGCAACCTTGAAACATCTGAATATTGTTTCTTATGTCTTTGTCTATGAGTGTATCAAATTTGATTAACATCCGACCACTCCTTCGATTACCCGATTTTTTCGATTATCGATTTTCGATATTTATCGAAGGTACCACAAAACCTAGCTAAGAACACTCGCAGACGCTTATAGTACAACTGTGTAAATTTTCAAGAAAATCAGTTCAGCCCTTTCGGAGTCTATAAGTAACGGGGACACACACACACACACACACACGCACACAAAGTTCCATTTATAAATAAGTTTATATATATATATATATTGTTTTATTCTGTGATATATATATATAAAACAAGGACTTGCGGCTACAAAGCAGAAATAACGATTCGAATAGATGAAAAGGCATTTTTATATACATATTTAATCTTAAGAAAACCGTTCAGATAAACACATATTCAAAAGCGAAATATGTGCTTGAAGCCTTACACATCAAACTTCATAGATCGAACCTCCTGCTGTGGAGTAGTTTTCGCACTGAAGGTTATAATCGTGCTATGTCGGTTGCTAATCGACTTAACGCACCCAAAATGTTAGGAACTTGGTAATTCGGCTAACTGACAACTAATATCAACTGCCTAGTAGTTCTACTGAACTCTAATAGAACTCTAAAGAACTCTCTAGAACTTCGAAGAACTCTTATGAACTTCCCTTAAAACTTCTCAAGTTAACTTCCTGTTAACTCTTATTAATATAGGAGGGAGGGTCCATTATCTGAGGAATAGGTGTGTTTCACCATAACACCTCCGTAGACAGAAAGATAATTTAATTCGTTCTCCTTGTCTATTCGGTGGTCAGTGAGTAGTATTTTTTTCCTTTTCATATCCTGTTTTGGTGCAGTGGATATCGGCTCGGAACAAGTAATCGGAGAGACGAGTTCGAGTTCGAGTTGAATTCGATTCATTTACTTACAAGCAAATAACCTTGGGAAAAGGTATTAATTCTTTTCTCCCCCCACCTATGGGATAAATAATAGCAGGATAGTTTGGGTTTCGTTGCTTTGGTTGGCAACCAGTCTACCGCAGAAAATAATGGCAACCTACTGCGGGAAAATCTTCTGCCCAGTCAGTCATGTCTCTTTTGTGACATGATCGTCGAAGCATATATTACGTATGGCACTTAACTGACTCACTGAATATATTTGGAATAATGATTTAGGCTTCTATTGGTCATAAAGTGGGGGATCGATTTTCTATTGTATGAAGTAATAAACTGTTCCCCCACTAATTACTTCGTTATAATATAATACTTCTCTTCTCCCTCTCGCTATGAGTCCAGTAACAGGACATATTGTTTTCTATAGCCTTGGCTGGCAACCAGTCTACTGCAGAAAACAATGGCAACCTACCGCAGGAAAATCTTCTGCCCAGTCAGTCATGTCTCTTTTGAGACATGATCGTCAAAGCATGTATTACGTATGACACTTAACTGACTGACTGAATATATTTGGAATCATGATTTGGGCTTCTACTGGTCATAAAGTGGGGGATCGATTTTCTATTATAATGAAGTACTAAACTGATCCCCCAATATATATATATATATATATATATATATATATAGTGTTTTATATGAAAAATAAGATTGACACTTCCTTGATCGCATATAATTTAACACTCGGCTATTCTATTCAACTTATGCAGCGAGGCATTTCTGATAGCCCTAGAAGTCATGATAGGATTCCTCATTGGCGCCCACAATCTGAACAATATGAGATACACTGCTGATAGCAGACAGGGAAAGGAAACTGCAAGACCCCCTACAGCAGGTAGCTGAAGAAAGCGAAAAGAAAGGACTACAAATCAACTACAAGAAAACTGAATGCATAGTCATTAGTAAAAAGAGGATCCCAAAATGCCATCTAAAGGCTGGGGTTATTAAAATCAATCAGGTACAGAAATTTAAATACCTGTGGAATGTTCTAACAGAAGATGAGAGATGTGACACTGAGATCCGAAGACGAATTAGCATGGCCAATGATACATCCCGAAAGCCGAGTAGAATAGCGAGGGACACGAACATTTCAATAGAAACAAAGACGAAAATACTGGATTACTATGCGATGTATTTTCTGCAATATGGCAGTGAATACTGGGCAATCTCTTCAAGGATGAGGGAGAGACTTGAAGCAACAGAAGGATGCTGAGGATGCCATTGACCAAACATGTGAGCAATGATGAATTTTTTTGGAAAGGATGAAATCGAAAAAAAAAACTATAACTTTGTCATGGCCTGTTAGGGCCAGGAAGAAAGACACAAAAACAAGAAGGTAGATTGAACCAGTGTATTGAAATATCAGGACATATATACAAAATAAGAGTGTCATTAGTCAGCAGATCGAAGTGTCCGTCCGAACTGTCAAGATACACTGCGTCTCGACTGCCACCTTTAGGAAGTGTCTCAGGTTAGTATTTATGAAGGATGAAGAGTTCATTCTAATGTAGATAGGGCAACATAACATACTTAAAAGTAGGAAAAGACAGCTCAAGTTTCTGGGACATGTAATGAGGGCGGAGGGCTTGGAGAGTCTGATACTCACAGGTTAGATAGAGGAAAAGAGAGCCAAGGGAAGTCAATGGATAGCATACCTGATGGGATTCAGCAAATGGATGGCAGAGTGAGGTCAGGGTTGGGTAATAGGAGAAAGCAATCTAAGAGCCACTAGTAGTAGGGAGATGTGGAAGGCCATGATCGCCTACGCCCTGAAGAGACGCGGCAGATACAGAAGTAGATATGAAGAAGATATGAAGGACATGACAGTAAGGAAACGGGCCAAACAGTAGTTTCCCCCCTACAAAGGGCAACACTGCTTTATCGCCCGGTTCACACTCCACCCACGTCTATTGAACAGGTGAAGAGGCTTATCCCTTGTTTCCTGTTTAGGATGCGGTTTCCGGTTTTTCTTTTCTAATCCTCTCACTGTTTTTTCAATTAGAGTAGATAGACTAAACTATCGCCCAGTTCACACTCCACCCACGTCTATTGAACAGGTGAAGAGGCTCATCCCTTGTTTCCTGTTTAGGATGCGGTTTCCTGTTTTTCTCTTTTCTAATCTTCTCACTCTTATGTAGCCCCCTGCACATCAGTGGCGTTACCGCCTTGCTTGGGGTGATATGATTAAAAAAAAAAAAAAAAAAATCTCTGTCGTAGGCTTCTAGTTCTTTACTTAGATTTATAGAATGCACGCCCCGATAGACGTATCATACATTGCTTAATAAATAAATCAAACCCATACTTTTTCTAATACTAATTGTCCAAAGTAACAACGTTTAGATAGATAGATAGATAGATAGATAGATAGATAGATAAATAGATAGATAGATAGATAGATAGATAGTCTGAGTTTCAGTTTTGTTTAACGGCATATCAACACCTCTGTGTGTTATTTAGTGCAAAAAAAGTTGGTTTTAAAGATATTTTTTTAATGTTCAGTTATAGTGAGAAGGTTGATTTAGTCAGTTTAATAAAAATTGTTTGTTGTTATTCTTTTTTTATTTTAGAAAACTGAATGTATTTTCTAGTTTTGTATTCAGAAATGTTTTGCTGACAATAATTTTTTTCCTTCAAAAATGTGTTACTGTAATAATTTTTTCTTCAAAAATGTATATTTTTCTATAAAAGTCTATTTTTACGTATATATTTCTATAAAAGTGTATTTTATATTTTCGTCGTGTTTTGACCCCAGTTTGGGGGTTAACTATTTGGTCATAACTGGGACCCTAACAGGTGCTACCACTCCTCCTAATCTCCCAACCAGAGGCCCTGCTGCCGAATGCAGTTTACCGTCATATCCAAAACCTATAGATAGATAGATAGATAGATAGATAGATAGATAGATAGATAGATAGATAGAACAGATTAGATAGATAGATAGATAGATAGATAGATAGATAGATAGATAGATAGATAGATAGATAGATAGAACAGATAGATAGATAGATAGATAGATAGATAGATAGATAGATAGATAGATATGAACAGATTGAGATAGATAGATAGATAGATAGATAGATAGATAGAACAGATTGAGATAGATAGATAGATAGATAGATAGATAGATAGATTGAGATAGATAGATAGATAGATAGATAGATAGATAGATAGATAGATTAGATAGATAGATAGATAGATAGATAGATAGATAGATAGATAGATAGATAAGAATAGATAGATAGATAGATAGATAGATAGATAGATAGATAGATAGATAGATAGATAGATAGATACGAACAGACTGAGATTGAGCCAGTGACAAAAATCTATTATTGACTGATCCATAGATTTTTAAGAATTATTGGTTTTTGCTACGAAAAAATAGGATAATTTTAAAAAACTGAAACAAAAGTACATCACGTTTTGCTTGAAGTCAATTTCGACAAGAAAACCGATCTTTTAAATTGATGACGAAACGAAAAATAATATCGTCTGCAATTTGCATACCTACCTCATTCTTGTTCTTTCCCGACATTCGTCCCATTTCTGCACGTCATTGTAAATCTAATAATAAAACAGACGAGAAATGTAAGTTGACCTTTTATCCCGACTACAGAGTCAAAGTCGGACTGAATTCAGCCCTGTCATGGCGTTTGGTTAGAATTCAAACTGAATTATTTTAAAATCAGTTCTCTTCCCCAGTTTTTTTTAACAGCCACGTTTAAAAGATCATCTCTTATTTCAGGTAGAGAGACCATAGACGAAGTAGAGAGATCTCTGTACCCCGGAAAGAAGATTGAGAGAAATGGTGCTTTACCTCCGCAGAATGGAAAAGAATATCTGGAAGCCATCTCTTTGGTTCATGAGAACTTTTAAGGACACTATCGAAATTAAGAGAAAGTCTGCTGGTCATGGCACATACGGCGACACTATGGCAGGATTTGTCATCGGAGGACACAATTTGAACAACATAAAGTACGCAGTTGATACAGTGTTGATAGCAAACACGAAAAAGAATCTACAAAACTTCCTACAGAAGACGGCTGAAGAGACTGACAAGAAATGACTACAAATAAACTGCAAGAAAACCGAATGGATGGCCATCAGCATAGTCAAGAGCAGCCAAAAAAGCCAAATACAGGTGGGGGATACTAAAATCAAGCAGGTACATAAATTTAAATACCTGCGATGTGTTCTAACAGAAGATAGAAAGTGCGACACAGAGATTCAAATGTAAATTGACATGACAAAAGACGCGTTCCAGAAGCTGAATAAAATATTAAGAAACAGGAAGATTTCACTAGAAACAAAGAAATGAGTACTGGATTGCTATATGATGTCAGTTCTTCAATATGGCAGTGAATGCTGGACAATATCATCAAAGATGAAGGAAAAACTTGAAGCAACAGCAATGTGGTTCTACAGAAGCATACACGATATAAAATGGGGGATCAGTTCCATATTAAAATCAATACATAAACTGACCCCTCACTTTGTGGCCACAGCAGTTTCTATACATTAATATTCCTGAGATCCAAAAGCACAAGGATGCATTCCAGAAGTTGAGTAAAGTATTAAGAAACAGGACAATTTCACTAGAAACAAAGAAGAGAGTACTGGATTGCTATGTGATGTCAGTTCTTCAATATGGCAGGGAATACTGGACAATATCATCAAAGATGAAGGAAAAACTTTGAAGCAAGGGAAATGTGGTTCTAAAAAAGGATGCTGCGAATATCATGGCTCGAGCATGTGAGCAATGATGAGGTCCTAGAAATCATGAAAACAAAAAGGAAATTAATATTGAGCATCGGGAAGAGACAGCTAAAGTTCCTGGGACATACAATGAGGAAGGAGGGATTGGAGAACCTGATACTAACAGGGCAGACAGAGGGAAAAAGAGATAGGAGAATGCAACGTATAACATATTTGAGGGGCCTGATCAGGTGGATGACAGAACAAGGGTTGTGTGATGTAACGGGAGAAAGCGTACTAAGAGCCATCAGGGATAGAGAGACGTGGAAAGACATGATCGCCCACGTCCTGGAAGGACAAGGCACATAGAAGAAGATGGCACATAGAAGTAAGAAATGATCGATCAGAACCAACACTTTTATTAAAAATGCAGAAGCTAAACAGAGAAATAACAGAAGTCAGTATTTTTTCTTTTTTTTCCCGTGACTCAATAGGGTCGTAGGGACGCCACTTATACTGTAGTTGCAGGAGGAATAGTGTTTCTTTGGGTAGGGCAACCTGACGGAGCCGATCCTTCTCCAAGCTGCTTGAAGACAGAGGCTCTCCATCTCCCAGACCGGTTGCCAACTGCCAGTGTATGCAAAGACCCCACGTAGCCATGGACGAAGATATGTTGGCAGTTGCAGGAGGAATAGTGTTTCTTTGGGTAGAGCAACTGACGGAGCTGATCCTTCTCCAAGCTGCTTTGAAGAGTTCTCCATCTCCTAGACCCTGTTGCCAACCAAGGCTATAGAACCCAGTCTGTCCTGCAAAGACCCCATAGCTATGGGATGAAGATATGGGTTAAGTAGTTGCAGGAGGAATAGTGTTTTTGGGTAGGGCAAAATCCTGACGGAGCCGATCCTTCTCCAAGCTGCTGCTTTGAAGAGCTGAGTTCTCCATTCCTAGACTGTAGCCAACCAAGGCTATAGAACCCAGTCTTGTCCTGCAAAGACCCCAGTGGCTATGGGATGGAAGATATGGGTTACAGTTTCAGGAGGAATAGTGTTTCTTTGGGTAGGCAACCTGACGGCATTGATCCTTCTCCGCTGCTTTGAAGACAGAGTTCTCCCTAGACCAAAGCAACCAAGGCCATAGAACTTCAGGTCTGTCTTGCAAAGACCCCATAGCTAAGGGATGAAGATATGGGTTAAGTAGTTGCAGGAGGAATAGTGTTTCTTTGGGTAGGGCAACCTGACGAGCCGATCCTTCTCCAAGCTGCTTTGAAGACAGTGTTCTCCATCTCCTAGACCGGTTGCCAACCAAGGCTATAGAACCCAAATTGTCCTTGCAAAGACTCTATAGCTATGGGATGAAGATATGGGTTAAGTAGTTGCAGAGGAATAGTGTTTCTTTGGGTAGGGCAAACCTGATGGAGTCCTTCCTTGTTGGGCGCTGCAGACACAGAGAGTTCTCCATCTCCAGACCTGCATGACCAAGGCTATAGAACCCAGTCTGTCCTGCAAAGACCCCCATAGCTATGGGATGAAGATATGGGTTAAGTAGTTGCAGGAGGAATAGTGCTTTGGGTAGGGCAACCTGACGGAGCGGATCCTTTCTCCAAGCTGCTTTGAAGACAGAGTTCTCCATCTCCTAGACCGGTGGCCAACCAAGCTTGTGGAACTAGTCTGTCCTGCAGACCCCATAGCTATGGATGAAGATATGGGTTAAGTAGTTGCAGGAGGGAATAGTGTTTCTTTGGGTAGGTGTCCAGATGGAGCTGATCCTTCTGGTTGCTTTTGTGAGAAGACAGAGTTCTCCAGTCTCAGACTGGTGGCCAACCAAGGCAGCCAGAACCCAGTCTGTCCTGCAAAGACCCCATAGCTATGGGATGAAGATATGGGCGGCAGCTGCAGGAGGAACAGTGCTTGGGTAGGGCAACCTGACGTGGGTTTGACCTCTCCAAGCTGCTGAAGACAGAGTTCTCCATCCTGTGACCGGTGGCCAACCAAGGCCAGTAGAACCCAGTCTGTCCTGCAAAGACCCCATAGCTATGGGATGAAGACATGGGTCAAGCAAGAGTTTGATCAATTTGAACTCGGCTCTCCGATATCTCAATCCGTTCCGCTATTTATTACTCCACCCTGTCTCCTGAAGTCAGCTTACAACGAACAAAGAATTCAGCTTGGATATAAAAGGTGTGTAAACAAAATCCCCTATTTAAAATAGTTAATCCTCTTGATTAGTGCGTCGTGGTGCAGTGGATATCGGCTTGGAACGAGAAATCGTGGAGCCGAGTTCAAATTCCAGTAGAATTCCTTGCCATTTACTTTCGCAAAAACACCCTTGGGAAGGTATTAATCCGTCTCTTCCTTCCAGTTATGGGTTAAATAACAGGACAGATTGGGTTCTATAGCCTTGGCTTGCAACCAGTCTACCGCAGAAAGCAATGGCAACCTAGTGCGGGATAATCTTCTGCCCAGTCAGTCACGTCTCTTTCGAGACAGGATCGCCCAAAGCGTGTATCACGTATGACACATAAGTGACTGACTCAATATCATAGTTGGTTAATGTCTCGACTGGTCATAAAATGGGGGATCGGTTTTCTATTGTTAGAAAGTAATAAACTGATCATCCACTAATTACTACGTAATAATATAATACATCTCTTCTCCTTTTAGCTATGAGTCAAATAACAGGACAGATTGGGTTATATTAAAGTAATGGCAACCTACTGCGGGAGAATCTTCTGCCCAGTCAGTCATGTCTCTTTCGAGACATGATCGCCCAAGCGTGTATCACGTATGGCACTTAACTGACTGACTGATTATGACAATTAGAATCATGATTAAGGTTTCTACTGGTCATAAAGTGGGGGATCAGTTTTCTAGTGTTATAAAGTAAGAAACTGACCTCCACTAATTACTACGTAATCATATTATACATCTCTTCTCCCTCTAGCTGTAAGTCAAATAACAGGACAGGATGGGTTCTATAGCCTTGGTCGGCAACCAGTCTACTTCAGAAAGTAATGGCAACCTACTGCGGGAAAATCTTCTGCCCAATCAGTCATATCTCTTTCGAGACATGATCGCCGAAGCGTGTATCACGAATGATACTTAACTGACTGACTAAATCCTGCTGAAAGTCCTCCTCTGTGATTCCTGTATTTAAGAATTTAGGAGAACCCTCGTACCTATCTCACCATCTAACCATCTATCAGCCTCCTACCGATTTTTGGCAAAGTGTTCGAGGCTATTATTAACGCCGAAGTGGTTCAACATCTCTCAGACCACAGTCACTTCTCTGACAAACCGTATGGTTTCTGCTTCACCAGGTCTACTGCTGATATGATAACGACCAACACTGAATATATATACCAGGCTTCAATAAGAACGGCGAAGCATGAGCTGCTGCCCTGGATATCTTCGAAGCGTTTAACAGAGCCTGGAATGCTACGAGGCTATGGTATAACTTGATGATTGTTTGATCTAATCCAGTCATTACTTTCAAATCGCGTAATAAAGATACAATTGAACGGACATGCCTCCCGATACATTCCTACGAACGCGGGTGTCTCTCAAGGCTCTATTCTAGGTCCTACGCTTTTTTCTGATCTTCATCAACGATCTCTCTGATGTAATCAGATCCCAAGTAGGTATCTACGCTGATGATACCACTATTTACTCCTGCCTCGATCAGAAATCCGCTGAAGCCGACAAAGCGAACCTTACTGCTGAGCTTGAAAAGGACCTCCAATCTGTTGTGGACCGTGGTAAGAAATAGCTCCAAAACGAAGCTGCTATTTGTTCACCGCCATAGACAATCGCTTCTATCCCCCAGAAGCATGGGTCATGCTAGTCTCCCTGAAAGCAAAACACTGCGCCTCCTCGGCCTAACCCTCTCAGCCAACCTCAAGTGGAATGACTACATCGAATCCATAGCCAAATTGCTGCAATGAAGGTCGGTTCACTGTGTAGGGCCAGGCAGTATTTTTCCCGTTTGAATCCATCCTGCACATATATACATCTACCATCCGCCCGTGTATTGAATTCTGTAATGCGGCTTCCCTCTGTCTCTACTACAAAATACTTTCACGGCTTCTGCACCGATGAACTTAGTTCCCTGGTGCCCCCTCTGCATGAATTTACTTGAGCTACTAGACTAGCAACTAGGTCCCACCCTTTTACACTGAAACCAATAAAATGTAACCGCAACTTCTACTCTATAGATTCTTTTCTCGCACTTCCCGCCTGTGGAATTCCCTTCCGTTTACTTGCTTTCCAGACGGCTACAATCCCCAAGAATTTAAATGTAGAGCCAAAAGTCATCTCCTATCTCACTAACTTGCATCCTCTCTCTCTCTCTCTCTCTCTCTCTCTCATGCTTCTTTCTCCGTCCACTCCATTCTCATCAGTTTTCTCATCCTTCTCTTACCCACTTCCTGGCACACCCTATAACCTCTCACTCTTACCTCCTATGTAACCCCTTGCGCACCAGTGGCAGTAAACTGCCATGCTTGGAGAGATATGATTATAAAAATAAAATATCCATATATATATATATAGTTATGTGTCAATTGTACACTGCTACACGGAAATTTCTATGCTTCGAGATAGATTCTCTTCATCAGGCAATGTTGATATTTGTTGTGCAGATGATTTACATGAAAAAATTATCTGCACAACAAACATCAACATTGCCTGATGATAAGAATCTATCTCGAAACATAGAAATTTCCGCGTAGCAATGTACAAGTGCCACATAACTATATAATTATATTAAGCTCTATAATACTCATTCTAATGAGCACTGTTCATAATAAAATAAATGCCAGAGCACCCAAAATAAAATAAAAAAACCTTGAGTCCTCTTCACCTGGAATTATATATATATATATATATATATATATAGACAGATAGGTGTATGAAAAATATTTTTACCAAGTTTGGAGACGGAATCCTCCCCTCGAAACCAGGTTAAAATTCCATTAAAACGTATGTCTAAAAATCCTTCGTTTTTGAGTCATTAAGTTTAAAGACCCTGTTAAAGGTACGATCCAAACGCAATCCAAAAATGGTCTTATAAAATTTGGGGGCGTTTTTCTGTCAAAATGGCAGGGAAACAAGAAATCGTTAAGGAATTTCACAGGCAAGAAATGAAACTATCAGAATAGATCATATAGTTACATCTAGTTAGTTCAGCAGCAAGACAATGAGACCTAGTTGCCAATCTAGTAGCACTCTTCAATTCATGTGGTTGAGGCACCAAGCAGGAAAACTCATCAGAACAATTGCCATGAAAATATTTGTAGAAAAGACAGAGAAAAGCCACATGATGATGGTGAGAAAGTGACTGAAGCCAACATGACAAGTCAGGACTGATAATAACCCCACTTTAAATTTTGTCAAGAATCTCAAGACCTACAGGGTTGGTAGTAAAAAAAACAAACTTTCTATTTAAATTTTGAACAGTATAATGGTAGATGTGCGTTGTGGTGCAGTGGATATCGGATCGGAACGAGAAATCGGGGTGCCGAGTTCGAAATCCAGTTGAATTCATTGCATTCACTTACGCGCAAATACCATTGGGAAAGGTATTAATCCGGATCTTCCTTCCAATTATGGGTTAAATAACAGGTTCTATAGCCTTGGCTGGCAACCAGTCTACCGCAGAAAGCAATGGCAACCTACTGCGGAATAATCTTCTGCCCAGTCAGTCATGTCTCTTTCGAGACATGATCTCCCAAGCGTGTATCATGTATGGCACTTAACTGACTTACTGAATATAATAGTTGGAATCATAATTAAGGTTACTACTGGTCATAAAATGGGGGATCGGTTTTCTATTGTTATGAAGTAATAAACTGATCCCCCACTTATTACTACCTAATAATATAATACATTTCTTCTTCCTCTAGCTATGAGTCAAATAATAGGACAGATTGGGTTCTATAGCCTTGGACAGGCAACCAGTCTACCACAGAAAGCAATGGCAACCTACTGCGGGATAATCTTCTGCCCAGTCAGTCTCTTTCGAGACATAATCGCCCAAGCGTGTTTCACGTATGGCACTTAACTGACTGACTGATAATGGTAGACTTACAGAGCGGTGTTCAAATTCTGCCTTTGTACATTTTCTTCTAATCTGGGTGTTGAAAAACGACAGCATCTAATGCAGATCCCGTAATCATCAACTTGGAAGGACAATTAGTGATTCTCATGTTTCTGTTTTCTAATTCTTCAAAACAAATGAGTTATTGGGTCTTAGTGGCTTTACTGCCTTGATTTGGGTGGAATTGATTTTTTAAAAAGTGTATGTTTTTTAAGGAATATGTTCTGCCGGTATAAACCTGTTATATCCCGGGAGGGGATAAACAGAAAGAATAGTGCAAGATGATGATATATAAATAGAGATTTATTATACCTTAGTACAATAAACCAAATACAAGTACACCAACGAACAGTTAACAATCAAGTATACAATCAAGAAGGCAATGTCTCTGTATAGGACATATGCGTCCGTCTTGTGCAGAATGCTTCCGTCTAGTGACGTCTAACTCTCGTCTAAGGCGGATGGCTCTCGACTAAAGTCGATCACTCTCGTATGATGACGAAGACTCTCGGTCACTCCCGTGTAATGACGAAGATTCTCGTATAGTCACGAACACTCGATCTCTCTCTGTATGTAGTTCGTTCCAGTCCCGGTCTTTTATGACCCATTCCTGGGTAGGACAGGACATTTCCTATGGAAGTGAGGCATGGGTAGTCAACAACATCAGTGCAGAGAAACAGTCAATGGCTCAGCATGAAAATAAAGCAATTCATGCCCAGCATCAACTGACGTAACAGGAAGAAAAGAAAATACAGGTTCAACATCAAGCTGTAATGAAGAACATAAATAAGTAATTTTTCTCGTCTGAGAGAAAACAGGTGGACAATTAAAGCGACAACGTGGACACAAAGTCAGTGATAAAGAGCAAGATGGACCCTAATAGGAAGGTAGAGTCACCATCTGACCCGATACCTGGTCCCTACATGGCACAGTGTAGGCAAGGATAAGAAATGGTGGAAAACAACAAAGAACTGAAGGACATACATTACCGGCCATAATTATTAGACTACCCCAGTTTTTTAAAAAAAATTATGTATTTAATACTATTTTCGATTTTTAATGCCAAGTGGATATTTCTAAATGAAAATAGAATGGTTCTTTTGTTATTATAACTTTCCCAAATTTTAAAAGACAAATAGAGACAATTTACCCATCGCACCATTTATATATATATATATATATATATATATATATATATATATATATATATATATATATATAACAAATTTAATTAAAAAACAGAATATCTACTTAAATACGAGTATCGATCAAAAATAATGTTCAAACAATTCATTTCAAATTGTCGGCTGTTTATAACCAGTTGCGTTAATATTCGTTTATTTCCGTAACATGATGATTTTCGTAAATAATCAGGCCGGTAGAAATAAATATATAATATTGTTTAATTAAAAAACAGAATATCTACGTAAATACGAGTATCGATAAAAAAAAAACAATAATGTTCAAACAATTCGTTTCATATATATATATATATATATATATATATATATATATATGCTGGTTTCATTAAAATCGACAGACGAGGTATTATTTTATATATGTTTTTTATGTGGTCTCATGGTCTTTTTCTTTTCAGAACATAAATTATATAAAAATTGTCCAGATGTTTTGTTTTACCGAGTGCTTTCGGCTATACTTTTAGCCATTATCAAAGATGAATTTTGAAAAGCTATTCCTGACATGTCGATAAGACAAATATAACAGCATCAGCCATGAAATCAATTGAAAATAGAATGGTTCTTTTGTTATTATAACTTTGCCAAATAGCGACAATTTATCCATCGCACCATTTATATATATATATATATATATATATATATATATATATATATATATATATTAATTCAGATACTTCAATCCAAAGGAAAAAAGCAGGAAGGTAAATTCCAAAAAACCCGATCCTAATTAATATTAAAAATTTATTTTAATATTAAAAAATGATACAGGAAGAGAGCTCCATGTAATAAAATATTACAGAGCAAATATATATATTAAAAAAGGATTAATTCAAAGATGTTGAATGGCCATTTCGATATGACGATCCCCACGGGGAGCGACACATCACCTCAGCAACAGAAAAAAACCTTTCAGAAACTGGAGAAAAATTAGTCTACTTTTCCTTTTTAAATAGATTGCAAAGAAATTAAAAATAAATAATAATAAAATAAAATAAAATAAAATAAAATAAAAATAAAAATAAAGGGAAAGAAAAAGAAAAGGAAAAAGAAAAAGAAAAGGATAGAATAAAATCAAATAAATAAGAAAAGAAAAAAAATTGACATCGTCTGGGTTTGCAAAAAAAAAAGGGGAGAATGTAACTAAAAATTAACAGACCCCGTGTTGAATCATTTAAAGCAACACGGAAAAAAGTTGGTAAGAGAGATAAAAGAAGGAAGGGAGGGAAAAAGAAAGAAACTAAAGAAAAAAATTTTTTTTTAATTATTACAGACGCTGGACAAATTCAAAAATCTAATTTCCCCAAAACGTTGAAGTATTAAAAAAAGCCTTTACTTAAAAAGGCATAAATTATTGATAAAAGGGAATAAAAAGATATAGGATTTGAAATAAAATTATTTTTTTAAAAAAATTAGGTCATTTGAAATTAAACTAAATAAAGACAATACTAGGTAAAAAAAAAAAAAAAAAAAAAAAAAAATTACAAAAAAAAAAAAAAAAAAAAAGTGATTTTTAAATTTCAATTCAAATTTAAATTTCAATTCAAATTTAAAAATCACTTGTTTCTCATGAAGGACCGAGGGCGGTCTGAAATACAAAATACAATAATAAAAATAAACAAATACTCTCCCAAAAAAAGTAAATTTTTAAATTCAAAACTTTTTCATATTCTTTACTATATATATATATATATATATATATATATATATATATATAACAAATTTAATTAAAAAACAGAATATCTACTTAAATACGAGTATCGATAAAAAATAATATTCAAACAAATCATTTCAAATTGTCGGTTGTTTATAACCAAGTTTCGTTAATCTTCGTTAATTTCCGTAACATGTTTACATTTGTTGACATTACGATACATTTCAGAGCAGATATGGTTGTTGCGATCAATCGAAAATTGCGTTATAAAGGCTTCGTTAAAACCTCGTTTACCCTAATGATCCTTCGTGGTCGAAAGGTCTAAGACGTGCCAGATCACATGGTAGGTTCCCCTACCTTGATAGGGCTTGCAGGTTCGAATAAAAATGTATCGTAAATAATTAGGCCGGTAGATATAAATATATAATACTGTTTAATTAAAAAAACAGAATATCTACTTAAATATGAGTATCGATCAAAAATAATCTTCAAACAAATCATTTCATATATATATATATATACTATCGGCCATTTTTTTTTAATTTTTAGTATTTATTGCCAAATGAAAATAGAATGGTTCTTTTGTAATTATTACTTTGCAAAATTTTACAAGGCAGCCAGGAAGCCTTTGTTTCGTCCAGCCAATAAGAAGCAGAGACTAGCATGGGGAAGAGAGCACAAAAACTGGACACCAGAACAGTTCATTTGATGCACCATGTTATTGTGCAGTATTAGCAAAAGAACCATTTTATTTTCATTTAGAATTATCAACTTGGCAATAAATACTAAAAATAGTATGAAATACATCATTTCTTTTACAAAAACTGGAGTGGCTTAATAATTATGGCCATTAGTGTGTGTGTATATATATATATATATAAAAAATCTAAAGGGTGCGATGGGTAAATTGTCGCTATCTACTTTGTAACATTTTGCAAAGTCATAATAACAAAAGAACCATTCTATTTTCATTTAGAATTATTCACTTGGCAATAAATACTAAACACAGTATGAAATACATCATTTCTTTTAAAAACAGGTGTGGCCTAATAGTTATTGCTGGTAGTGTACTCCAGATCATCAAGAAAAGCAAACTTAGATGAGCTGTCAAAAAGAACAAAGGCAAGATAGAGTCTCGATCTGACCCGAAATCTGGGCCTTATATGCCGCAGTATAGACGAGGGTAGGAAGTGATGGAATCCAACAAACAAGTGAAAGACATATTCGGGATCATTAAGAAGAGCAAACATAGATGGGCTGTGAAAAAAGAATAAAAAGCTGGCCAAAGGCATGATCTGAACCGATACCTGGGCTACAAAATAGATAGTAAAGGCAAGGACAAGAAGTAGTATCAGTCAACAAGAAAATAAAGGACTCGAGACCATCAAGAAGGTCAAACATAGATGGGCTATGGAAAGGAACAAGAGAGCGGCCAAAGGCAAGATAAAGCCTTTGATCTAACCCGATATCTTAGTCGAACATGACTCAGTATATGCATAGATGGGCAGTAGTCGAAACCAACAAAATTTTAACAACCACGCTCAATTATGACCCGTTATTGTATAAACTTCAATTTATCTAAGAAAAAAGCTGTTGTCTGTCAACCATTACAGGCAACCTCTCCTGCCTCCCATAAGCATGAACCAAGTGATTCTCCCGGAGAGCGATACACTACGCCTCCTCAGAGTTACCCTGTGCTCAGAGCTCAAATGGAACCACTATATTGAATCCATAGCAAAATCTACTGCTAAGAAGGTTGGGTCACTATGTCGATCCAGGATGTTTTTCAGCCTGAATCCATCCTGCATATATACAAGTCAACCATCCGTCCATGCATGGAGTACTGCTGCCATTTATGGTCAGGTGCCCCTGCCGTTCACCTCAGTGTTCTCGACAGGCTCCAAAGGAGAGTCTGTAATGTGATAGGTACTGATCTGGCGGCTCGACTGCAGCCACTTCCCCATCGTCGAAATATGGCCTCCCTTTGTTTGTTCTATAAATACTTTCATGGCTTCTGCTCAGACGAACTTAAGTCACTGATGCCTCCTCAAAAGGTGTTTACTCGTGCAACCAGACTGGCCACTGGGTCCCACCCATTCACAGTCAGGTTAGCCAAATGCAAACGACAATTCTACTCCTGCAGCTTCTTCTCTCGCACTTCCCGCCTGTGGAACTCGCTCCCATATTCTTGCTTTCCTGACAGCTACAACCTCCAGAAATTTAAATGCAAAGTCAATACTCATCTACTAACCACTGGACTCTAGCTCTCTCCCCACCCCTGTATAACCTTCCCTTTTTCTCCACCTATGTATCTGTCATCGCACCTGCTTTCTCAGCTTTCTATTGTTCCTTTCTAACTCGTTTGTATTCCTCACTCTTTTCTAATTAATCTTTTTACATTTATGTAGCCCCCTGCACATCAGTGGCGTTTCCGCCTTGCTCGGGGTGAAATGATTAAAAAAAAATATGAAAATACCCACAAGGAAGCAGTAAGTTATTTGTACTTAAAAAAGAAAGTTGTAAGTGGTAGTGCTCTATTTCTGGTGGTCAAATACAGAATTATCTTCGGATGAGTGGCATTTGAAAGAGTTTATAGCTCCATGAGAAGTCTTAAGTCACCAATCGATAGCCAGGATGAAGTTGTTGAATGAGTATGTTATGTCGGTGATAATTTTTACAGGGGTGAGAGATGATCTCTCAATACCACAAATGCAGAGACCCTTAGAATGCTCCGACGGAAAATATATTGATACATTCTCGGGGTAACCTTATGTTACGTAGCAGAAATAACATCACCTAGTGTCTCAGTTCAGAGACAACATGCGAACTATTAATTCACTAATGGAGTCACTAAGTCAATAGAAAAGAAAAAAGCCGGCGGTCAAAGGCAAGATGATGCGACAATTTAGCCCGATACCTCAGCTTCACGTGGACCAATATTAAAACCGATAGGAAGTGTTGGAGATCAACCTGGACGTGAATGTATAATCATGACAACAAACGAGGGTAAACATAATGTGCTGGACTTAATTTGTATTTATTTCTGAGATGAGTAATTTTCAATAATCTTGGAATTTTTTCGAATTTTTCTTCTCATCTTTGTTGATATAGATGTTATAATAGGCACAACGTCGAACAAATACGTTTCGACCAATAATTCTAAGATTATTGAATATTACTCAATCCAGAAAATAAATACAAATTTTGACAAGTGACACGAACCCACCAACATAATCCAGTTGTCAAAATCCATCTGGCACTGAATATAAAAGGCTCCAAAAATACACCGTTAAAGTCCTTCGGGACGATGGTGTGGTTGATATAGTAGATGGTTATACATGTGTAGGTGACCATGAGTTAGAACCTTGGTAATGGCGAACCAAATTCTAATAGGATACTTCACAATAATCAACGAGATAATCCACATTAGCCAACCTATGATGATGACCAGAGCGTACTTAGTCGAAGCGTTATGTCTAATATAACACCTATATCAAGATGAGAACATAAGTTCGAAATAATTCCAAGATTATTGAAAATTACTCATCTCAGAAATAAACACAAATTATGACAAGTGGCACGAACCCACTAACATAATCCAGTTGTCAATATCCATCTGACACTGAATATAAAAGGCTCCAAAAATACATCAGTAAAGTCTTTGCGACGGTGACGTAGTGGATAAAATAGTTTGCTATACATGTGTTAGTATCATCTAGTGGTCATGAGTTCAATCCTTGAAATTGGTTGTGACGAATCAAACTCCAACATGAAAGAACAATAATTGACTTCACAGGACATTTTGCAATAATCAGCGAGATAACCCACATCAGGCAATCTATGGACACCTGACGATAACCAGAGGGTACTTGGTCGAAACACTGTGTCTATTATAGCACCTATATTAAGTTCAAAATAATTTCCAAGATTTGCTTTCATTTCTGAAACAAAGCGTGCAATAATGGGTGTCTAGATTGCACAGCAAGGCAAAGAACAAGATGGTATGCTGATCTGGTCCGATATCTATGCTTTTCATGGTTTCATATTACTAAGAATAAGAACAGATATGAAAATATGTTGGAGATGCTAAACAAAATGTAGCCTTGGTCTGGGGAAGGGGACCAGACGTTCATATCGATGTTATGCATCGCACCAATCCATAATGAAGCTTTGTTTCGCTGCTATATTAACTGGGCTATGTGTCCTTGTTTCGGGACTAGGAACAAAATTTTCCTATTGATGTGACTTGATCCAAAAAGTAGTGAGTTCAATATCAGGGTACAGCAGTAGTGAACAAGTAACATAGAGGGTTACAGGAACTCATGACTGCTAAAAAAAACTCTACGCAAGTGATAAGAATGATAAACCCCAGTGCTTGTAGTAAAGGGTTCAGGTCGAAATTCCTTGCACCTGAAGATGACCAGAGCGTAGAACGGCCGAAACATCGTACAAATGGCCACAAAGACGAGGACAATAGTCCGAATAATGTAAATAGTGTAAATACTACCACGTCTCAGAAATATAGACAAATAGAATGATCTATTATTAAATGTCGTAAAAATGGCAACAAAGATGAGGACAATAGTCCGAATAATGTAAATAGTGTAAATATTACCTCATCTCAGAAATATAGACATATAGAATGATCTATTATTAAGCGTCGTACAAATGGCAACAAAGATGAGGACAATAGTCCGAATAATGTAAATAGTGTAAATACTACCTCATCTCAGAAATATAGACAAATAGAATGATCTATTATTAAATGTCGTAAAAATGGCAACAAAGATGAGGACAATAGTCCGAATAATGTAAATAGTGTAAATACTACCTCATCTCAGAAATATAGACATATAGAATGATCTATTATTAAGCGTCGTACAAATGGCAACAAAGATGAGGACAATAGTCCGAATAATGTAAATAGTGTAAATACTACCTCATCTCAGAAATATAGACAAATAGGATGATCTATTATTAAGCGTCGTACAAATGGCAACAAAGATGAGGACAATAGTCCGAATAATGTAAATAGTGAAAATCCTACCTCATCTCAGAAATATAGACAAATAGAATGATCTATTATTAAGCGTCGTACAAATGGCAACAAAGATGAGGACAATAGTCCGAATAATGTAAATAGTGTAAATACTACCTCATCTCAGAAATATAGACAAATAGAATGATCTATTATTAAGCGTCGTACAAATGGCAACAAAGATGAGGACAATAGTCCGAATAATGTAAATAGTGTAAATACTACCTCATCTCAGAAATATAGACAAATAGAATGATCTATTATTAAGCGTCGTACAAATGGCAACAAAGATGAGGACAATAGTCCGAATAATGTAAATAGTGTAAATCCTACCTCATCTCAGAAATATAGACAAATAGAATGATCTATTATTAAGCGTCGTACAAATGGCAACAAAGATGAGGACAATAGTCCGAATAATGTAAATAGTGTAAATCCTACCTCATCTCAGAAATATAGACAAATAGAATGATCTATTATTAAGCGTCGTACAAATGGCAACAAAGATGAGGACAATAGTCCGAATAATGTAAATAGTGTAAATCCTACCTCATCTCAGAAATATAGACAAATAGAATGATCTATTATTAAGCGTCGTACAAATGGCAACAAAGATGAGGACAATAGTCCGAATAATGTAAATAGTGTAAATACTACCTCATCTCAGAAATATAGACAAATAGAATGATCTATTATTAAATGTCGTAAAAATGGCAACAAAGATGAGGACAATAGTCCGAATAATGTAAATAGTGTAAATACTACCTCATCTCAGAAATATAGACATATAGAATGATCTATTATTAAGCGTCGTACAAATGGCAACAAAGATGAGGACAATAGTCCGAATAATGTAAATAGTGTAAATACTACCTCATCTCAGAAATATAGACAAATAGAATGATCTATTATTAAATGTCGTAAAAATGGCAACAAAGATGAGGACAATAGTCCGAATAATGTAAATAGTGTAAATCCTACCTCATCTCAGAAATACAGACAAATAGAATGATCTATTATTAAACGTCGTACAAATGGCAACAAAGATGAGGACAATAGTCCGAATAATGTAAATACTGTAAATACTACCTCATCTCAGAAATAAAGACATATAGAATGATCTATTATTAAATGTCGTACAAATGGCAACAAAGATGAGGACAATAGTCCGAATAATGTAAATAGTGTAAATCCTACCTCATCTCAGAAATATAGACATATAGAATGATCTATTATTAAGCGTCGTACAAATGGCAACAAAGATGAGGACAATAGTCCGAATAATGTAAATAGTGTAAATCCTACCTCATCTCAGAAATATAGACAAATAGAATGATCTATTATTAAGCGTCGTACAAATGGCAACAAAGATGAGGACAATAGTCCGAATAATGTAAATAGTGTAAATACTACCTCATCTCAGAAATATAGACAAATAGAATGATCTATTATTAAATGTCGTAAAAATGGCAACAAAGATGAGGACAATAGTCCGAATAATATAAATAGTGTAAATACTACCTCATCTCAGAAATATAGACAAATAGAATGATCTATTATTAAACGTCGTACAAATGGCAACAAAGATGAGGACAATAGTCCGAATAATATAAATAGTGTAAATACTACCTCATCTCAGAAATATAGACAAATAGAATGATCTATCATTAAATGTCGTAAAAATGGCAACAAAGATGAGGACAATAGTCCGAATAATATAAATAGTGTAAATACTACCTCATCTCAGAAATATAGACAAATAGAATGATCTATTATTAAGCATCGTACAAATGGCAACAAAGATGAGGACAATAGTCCGAATAATGTAAATAGTGTAAATACTACCTCATCTCAGAAATATAGACATATAGAATGATCTATTATTAAGCGTCGTACAAATGGCAACAAAGATGAGGACAACAGTCCGAATAATGTAAATAGTGTAAATACTACCTCATCTCAGAAATATAGACATATATAATGATCTATTATTAAGCGTCGTACAAATGGCAACAAAGATGAGGACAACAGTCCGAATAATGTAAATAGTGTAAATACTACCTCATCTCAGAAATATAGACATATAGAATGATCTATTATTAAGCGTCGTACAAATGGCAACAAAGATGAGGACAACAGTCCGAATAATGTAAATAGTGTAAATACTACCTCATCTCAGAAATATAGACATATAGAATGATCTATTATTAAGCGTCGTACAAATGGCAACAAAGATGAGGACAACAGTCCGAATAATGTAAATAGTGTAAATACTACCTCATCTCAGAAATATAGACATATAGAATGATCTATTATTAAGCGTCGTACAAATGGCAACAAAGATGAGGACAACAGTCCGAATAATGTAAATAGTGTAAATACTACCTCATCTCAGAAATATAGACATATAGAATGATCTATTATTAAGCGTCGTACAAATGGCAACAAAGATGAGGACAACAGTCCGAATAATGTAAATAGTGTAAATACTACCTCATCTCAGAAATATAGACATATAGAATGATCTATTATTAAGCGTCGTACAAATGGCAACAAAGATGAGGACAACAGTCCGAATAATGTAAATAGTGTAAATACTACCTCATCTCAGAAATATAGACAAATAGAATGATCTATTATTAAACGTCGTACAAATGGCAACAAAGTTGAGGACAATAGTCCGAATAATGTAAATAGTGTAAATACTACCTCATCTCAGAAATAAAGACATATAGAATGATCTATTATTAAATGTCGTCCAAATGGCAACAAAGATGAGGACAATAGTCCGAATAATGTAAATAGTGTAAATCCTACCTCATCTCAGAAATACAGACAAATAGAATGATCTATTATTAAACGTCGTACAAATGGCAACAAAGATGAGGACAATAGTCCGAATAATGTAAATACTGTAAATACTACCTCATCTCAGAAATAAAGACATATAGAATGATCTATTATTAAATGTCGTACAAATGGCAACAAAGATGAGGACAATAGTCCGAATAATGTAAATAGTGTAAATCCTACCTCATCTCAGAAATATAGACAAATAGAATGATCTATCATTAAACATCGTACAAATGGCAACAAAGATGAGGACAATAGTCCGAATAATGTAAATAGTGTAAATCCTACCTCATCTCAGAAATATAGACAAATAGAATGATCTATCATTAAACATCGTACAAATGGCAACAAAGATGAGGACAATAGTCCGAATAATGTAAATAGTGTAAATCCTACCTCATCTCAGAAATATAGACAAATAGAATGATCTATTATTAAACGTCGTACAAATGGCAACAAAGATGAGGACAATAGTCCGAATAACGTCAATAATATCTTCTCATTCTCTTTCACTCCCACTGGTTCCTTATTTCTTGGCGACATTACCGCCTTGCTCGAGATGAACTGATTAATTCTGAGAGAAAGATTCAACTATCAATAACCATAGCTGTTCGTTCCATGTTAGGCACAATGTTCACAAAACGAATAATATTAGCACACCTACTACAGATATAGAGAACATATACTACATTTTGATCTCAGCTCAATGATTAGAGAGTGAAGAAAAGCGTAACTCGTTTAGCACTTATTGCCCGATCAATGAATGACTAATATTTAATGAGGAGAACAGACACTACACTTTGATCCCAGCCTGATGGCCAGGGAGTGAAGAAATATGTAACGAGTAGCACTGGCTGCTCGGTCAATGAATATCGAAAGTTTCATTATAAGGAAACTGCCAATATTACCATTATCATTAGAGATGAGGAGAACAGATACTACACTTTGATCCCAGTCCGATGGACAGGGTGTGAAGAAAAGCGTAACGAGTGGCACTGGCTGCTCGGTCAATGAATGCCGAATGTTTTATTATAAGATATTATTATATTATTATATTACAATTATCATTAGAGATGAAGAGAACAGATACTACACTTGATATTTACCCTATTACCCCCTACTGGAGCGAGTTGTTCCACAAGGTCAGTTTTTAACGTAGAGAACCTGAACGCGTACGCTCAGGCCATTGATCAAAGATTACCTGGCATCCGCTTATACGGTAACTGGGTACAAAGCTGGTCTTAACTGGTCATTGCTTCCAAACCCGGCCGGTGAGCAGGCAGTGAGTATCTAAGAACATATACTATACTTTTGATTTACCCTACTCGCCCACTGGAGTGAGTTGTGACACGAGGTCAGTTTTTAACGTGGTGAACCTGAGCGCGTACGCCCAGGCCATTGGTCAAAGATTACCCAGCCCTCGCTTATGCGGTAACTGAGTACAAACCTGGTCTTAGTTGGCGATGCTTGTCAAAGCTGGTCAAAAGCTAGTCTTAGCTGGTTATTGCTTCCAGGCCGGCAAACAGGAAGTGAGTACCTGAGAACAGATACTACACTTTTTATTTGTCCTACTCACCAACTGGAGTGAATTGTGACACAAGGTCAGTTTTTAACGTAGGGAACCTGAGCGCGTACGTTCAGGCCGTTGGTCAAAGTTTACCCCTCCCCCACTTACGCTGTAACCGGGTACAAAGCTGGTCTTAGCTGGTCATAGCTTGTTAAAGTTGGTCAACTGCTAGTCTTAGCTGGTCATTGCTTCCAGCCTGGCGCGCAGGAAGTGAGTTCCTGAGAACAGATATTACACTTTGAGTCTAACCTGATGGCCAGGGAGTAAACCAAAACGTTACTCTTTTAGCACTTATTCCCCGATCAAGGAATGCTAAATGTCTTTTTTTAAGGAAACCTGTAATAATTCCACTATTTTTACCATTTATATTAGCGGAAGTTATTTTGTAAGTAAGGACACAGTGTAATTAATAAATTTTACAGCAATTGCCTGGTACAGATGATGTTAACATTTCCCCAATTTTAATAATTCGGACAAAAGAAGCTTTCTCATTTCTTCATGATGACAAAGCACTTGGATAGGGTGGACAGTGAGTTGGCATATTGCGTGCCTGTCCGATCCTATCCCACGCAGACCCCAATGGCATTCAAATGGGATGACTTTGTTAAGCAGACCATAACCAGTATCCAATCACGCAGAGCTTTCCGAGTAAGTTTGTCTTTGTGTATCGGAGCGATTTTGAAGGTAATTTGTTATTTTTCTTACAATAGTATTCCTCTTTACAAGGCCCGGGAGCCACTCGAGGTAGTGGGCAGTAGAATAAGAGGTACAGTTTATGCAGATAAGTAGGGAAGATACGGCTAACCCTAGAGCTGAGCAAGTTAAGATTGTAACGATCTAGGAAGCATAGTTTTACAGTGGTGTCTACCCTGTAAAAGGACCAAGAGCCACCCGAGGTATTGGGCGACAAAGTAAGAAATAGTTTATAATTATAAGTGGAGAAGTAATGGTTAGTGCTATATCTGAATAGTTTAATTGTAAAAATATTCACCCTGTATATGGTCCTGGAGCCACTCGTGGTAGTGGGCAGCAGAGTAAGAGACACATTTTATGCGTGTTAGTAGGGATGATAACAACAGTCCACCCTGTAAAAGGACCAAGAGCCACCCGATCAAGTTAAGATTTCGGTGATACTTGAAGCATATTTTGACAGTGCTTTTCATGCAACACAAGGCCCAAGAGCTACTTGAAGTGTTGCCCTACAGAGTTAAAGGTACAGTTTAAGAGTATAAGTGAGAAAGATAACGGTTAACCCTAGATATGAATGGGTTAAGATTGTAGTGATCGGGGAAGCATCCTCTTGGGCGCCTGTTCCACAAATCAGCGATTTAGCCTGAACTAGAATGACTTGCTGATAAGGTGATGATTCGTGATTTTTCTTCTTTGTTTTTTGTTTCTTTTTAATCGTTTCACTCCAAGCAAGGCGGTACCGCCACTGATGCGCAGGGGGCTATATAAGAGCGTTGAAGTATTAGGCAGGAGGAGAGTGAAGACAAAGACGAACCAGCTACAGTGGGTGAAAGAGAAAAGGATGTGAACACAAGAGTGAAGACAGTTGCGAAGTTAGAGAAAAAGGAAAAGAACAAGATATACGGGGGGGTGTAGAAAGGACTGGAGTCAAATGGATAAGAGATGGGAATTGACATTGCATTCAAATTCCTGGCGGTTGTAGCTGTCAGGAAAGCAAGTATAAGGAAGAGAGTTCCACAGAAAGGAAGCGCGAGAAAAAAGCTGCATTTGGTTGATCTAACTTAAAATAGTGGGACCTTGTTGCCAGTCTGGTTGTACGAGCAAATTCTTGTGGAGGGAGCACCAGTGACTTTAGTTCGTCAGAAAAGAAGCCATGAAAATATTCGTGGAAGAGACACAGGGAAGCCACATCCCGCCGGTGAGAAAGTGGCTGGAGTCGAGCTAACAGGTCGAGACCAATCACATGACAGATACTTCTTTGGAGCCTGTTGAGAACACTGAGACAAACGGTAGGGGTGCCTGACCAGATATAACAACGGTATTCCATGCACGGTCGGATGGTTGATTTGTATATGATGTGTGATACATTGAACTTTACGATGGTCTCATTTCAATGACGTGGTCACTTCAGTCAGCCTTTCAGGAAGACCACGATTCTTCCAGACAGGAGGCACGCTTAGGAGAGCTACGTGCACGTTTGTGACTTCTGAGTGGCTTGAATAATTTTCATCTGAATTTTTTTTTTTTTCATGTGTCGCATCCCTTCAGGTGATCATGGACTTCAATTTGTCCCTGTCGCTTGCCACTCTTAATATCTTTCTTTTTGGTATCTCTCCCAATTTTTTTCTGCCATCCATTTGCTCAAGCTAATCTTGCACTGCTTTTCCCGTCTCTCTTTCCTTCTATCAGCCATGTTAGTTTTAGATTCTCCAAGCCCTCTTTCATTATTACGTGTCCCAGAAACCTCAGCTGTCTCATACTGATTTTAATTATGAGTTTTCTTCTCGTTTGCATCCTAACCAACACCTCATCATTGCTCACGTTCTTGATCCATGGTATCCTCAGCATCTTTCTGTAGAATCACCACTATGCTGCCTCAATATCTCTTTTTAATCCTTGAAGAGACGGTCCAACATTCG
>JBBBDQ010000855.1:515000-600000 GCA_037127315.1 Ascarosepion bandense
CATTGAACAATGAAAACATCATTTCTAGGAATTCCGTCTCTATGTACGGCTACCCAATCGTTCAGTTGAGAGCCAGACACGCTTGGACGATCATGATTGGAAAGAGACATGACTGACTGGGCAGAAGATTATCCTGCAGTAGGTTGTCATTACTTTCTGCGGTAGACTGGTTGCCAAACAAGGATACAGATTCCAATCTATCCTGCTATTCAACACATAGATGGTGTGAGAAGAGACATTATATTACATTATTATATGAATAAGTAGTAGTTAGTGGGGGATCAGCTTATCACTTCATAACAACAGAGAACCGATCACCAACCTTATGCCCACCAGGAGTTTTGTTTCCAACTGTTATATTCAATCAGTCAGTCAGTTAAGTGTCATACGTGATACACGTTTGGGCGATCATATCTCGAAAGAGATATAACTGACTGGGTAGATTATTCCGCTGTAGGTTGCCATTACTTTCTGCGAAATGATCAAAAATATTGTTCAAACTAATCATTTCAAATTGTCGGTTACTTTCTGCAGTAGACTGGTTGCCAGCCAAGGCTATAGAACCCAATCTGTCCTGTTATTCAATCCTTTTATTCATATCAGTCAGTTAAGTGCCATACGTGATCCACCCTTGGGCGATTATACCGCGAAAGAGACATGACAGACTGGGCAGAATATTGTTCCGCAGTAGGTTGCCATTGCTTTCTGCGGGTGGCTGGTTGCTGACCAAGGCTATAGAAGCCAATCTGTCCTGTTATTTGACTCATAGGTAAAGGGAAAATAATGTATTATATTATTATGTAGTAATTAGTGGGGGATCGGTTTCCTATTGTTATGAAGTAATAAACTGATCCCCCACTTTATGACTAATATAAGCCTTAATCATTATTCCAACTATTATATTCAGTCAGTCAGTTAAGTGCCATACGTGATACACGCTTAGGCGATCATGTCTCGAAAGAAACATGACTGACTGGGCAGAAGATTATTCCGCAGTAGGTTGCCATTACTTTCTGCAGTAGATTGGTTGCCACCCAAGGCTATAGAACCCAATCTCTTCTGTTATTTAGATCATAACTGGAAAGAACAGACAGATTAATACTTTTCCGAAAGGTATTTGCGCGTAAGTGAATGCAATGAATTCAACTGGAATTCGAACTCGGCTCCCCGATTTCTCATTCTGAGTCGATATCCACTGCACTTCTTTGGCCAGCTTCTAATAAGCAGGTCAATTGGAAGGTTACTTTTGTGTTTCAAAGAGAAACAAAATTCGAAGAAATTATGAAAAAAAAAAAAAAAAAGCGTCAGAGCTGACGCCTGTCTTGATTCTCATCTATACATGCATTTGTGCGAGGCCCACTTGAACATCAAGATGAACTGTATGCAAACATTGAAACAAGAGTTCCTCTCAATGATAGTCTTTTATGTACCACTGCGGCCTTGTCGCACGCTGTAAAGCCGGCCTTTCTGTCTACCCGGAAGACCATGTGGCAATTGATCTACAAACACTCTAGTGAAACGGGTCTATCATAGGTCGCATCAGTTTAAAAGTCTGAAAAACACTTACAGGCTTGGGAGGACATATTCATGTCTATAAAATTTAAGACCTTCTTTAGTTCACTGAGTCCCCATTTGTGGTCTACGACGATATATATATATATATATATATGTATATATATATATAAGAGATAATAAATATACTCGTGTCGAAAAACCTTCCACGGATCTACGAAGAAGGGAAATTTGTTTTAAAAAAGAAAGCGCTAATTACAGGAATATCAATTAAAAGAGTTCGGACCGAGTCCGTACTTATCCCAAAGAAAAGAGCAAGCTTTCCCTGACGATCCGTTTAGGCGAAACCTAGGTAGGTCTGTCTGGCTCTCTAGGTATACTTATTTATAAATATATATATATATATATATAGATATTATTAGATTAATTATTAGATAATATATATATATATATATATATATATATATATATATATATATATTGTAACAAAGTTTTGGAACTCGTAGATTTTTTAACCTGCTATTCATGCATTGACTTTTATAACTATATATATATATATATATATATATAATTAGATTAACTATAAAAACTGTGTTTAAATGTAAAAACATTCTATAGTTATACAAATAAACATTAAAGATAGGTACAATCCCATCCCTCCCCACCCTTTACACTTCCTTACTCTCCCCCTCTAATAAGCCCAAAGAATAAAGTCTAGCCAGGCGGCCATAAACCTATACCCCATCTTCTAATGTTAAATCTGTATACAGAATTCCCGACACTTTCATTAATCAACTATATTCACAACCCACCCCACTTTTTTCAAAATTTTAATGGACAATTTACAATTTACTTATTCCCTCATCACTAACCCCCACCAATATCCCGCACTCAAGTCGACAAATATAAGAAAAGGTTTCCATATATATATATATATATATATATATATATATATATATTGTAATGGTTGTTGCAGTAGTTTATAAATTCATAATATCACTACACAAAAAAATTTCGCGTTTGGAAGCTAACCATGCATTCTGGTTGCTCCTTCTTCGGGTGATCAAGTTGGCATGAACTTTATCTGATGGAAAAGACCGCTTATTTGTGGTGGATTTGTTTTTTGTTTTTTTTCGCGAAAGTGGGGTTGGGGCGTGATTTGGTTTTTGTTGACCTTATTAGAATCTTAGTTTAAAAAACCTACGAGTTCTACAACTTTGTTACAATATATATATATATATATATATATATATATATATATATATATATAGTATTGTAATGGTTGTTACAATGGTTTATAAATTCATAGTATCACTATACAAAAACTTTCGCGTTTCTAAGCTGCTTTACTCGCTTCTCATCGGGTGATAAGTTGAAATGAAAATTAAAAACTTTATAAAAGTAAATGCATGCATATATATATATATATATATATTAGTCATCCACATACAAGCCTGTTTCGCTGTATCACAGCTCATCAGTGTGGCTAGACGCATCCACTTGCTTCTGGCCGGGATCGAAACTCGACCGATTTGGTGTCAGTCGGAGTCGCTTATATATATATATATATATATATATATATATATATATATATATATATATATATATATATATATATATATATATATATATATATATATATATTTCCATGCGTCGATGACTTAGGGAGTAGCGACTCCGACTGACACCAAATCGGTCGAGTTTCGATACCGGCCAGGATATTGGTGGGGGTTATATATATATTGTCATCCGCAGACAGATCTGTTTCGCTGTATCACAGCTCATCAATACGGTTAAACTCCGATTGCTACATGGATACAAAGGTTCCCGGTCGGTCACTGAAGTTAAGCAACATTGAGCCTGGTCAGTACTTAGATGGGTGACCGCTTAGGAATACCAATTGTTGTAAGCGTTTATTGACGGATGTGCGTTGTGGTGCGGTGGATGTCGGCTTGGAAAGGGAAATCAGTGAGCCGAGTTCCAATTCCAATCGAACATTCTGCCTTCACTTAAGCACTGGTACACTTAGGAAAGGTATTAATCCGTCCCTTCCCATCAGTCTGCTGTTCATGGTATCTGTGGCGAACGTCCGCACCGATTGTTTGTTATCAGCAGTTTCAAAAAGTGTGGACGGTGCTGCACAACCCTTCACCAATGTAAACAATTCTTTGTGTGGCAGTCTGAGTTAGACACTCATACGTCGAAATCGATGGGAGAGTACATAATATATATATATATATTGTCATCCGCAGACAGATCTGTTTCGCTGTATCACAGCTCATCAGTACGGTTTGCTACACAACCCAGACTCGAAACCTGACCGATTGGGCGTTCGTTTTATATATATAAAAGCTTGAACAGTGGGGTTTAATCAACGTCTTCTTTATATATATATTACAAAAAAGGAAAAGAAGACGTTGATTAAACCCCACTGTTCAAGCTTTTACTTTTTTAAAGACTGCCCGATACAAAGTTTAGCTTAATATTGCTATTTTGATATTACAATGATTTATAAAAGCATTATATCATTACACAAAAATTTTCATGCTTCAAAACAATACTGTTCTTCATCAGGTGATATGTTAAGATAAATAGTCAAAATGTTTTATTTTTAAAATATAAGATGAATTCATTGTTATTCACAAAATTAGGGAGTGGTAGTTGAAGAAAATGCTTTAGGTGTGTCAATATTGTTCAACCAAAAATGACAATTATGTAACCATTGAGATTTAATATTTGAGTAATGAAAGGGAGCTTGGATCGAGACACTTTTTATTTTTCTGGATAACATACATAGTGGGACCTTAGATTTTTTTAAAATGGGCAAACAATAAATTATTAACAGGAGGTTGGATTTTAAGTTTTTCTTATTGAACAACAGATTTTTACTGCTATTTTTGAGTAAAGGTCCTAGAATGTTTAGATCAGAATTAGGATTAAATAATTATGGTATACTTAGTTATATTATGGTATACTTATATAATTATGGTATACTTATATAATTATGGTATACTTAGTTATATTATGGTATACTTATATAATTATGGTATACTTAAGTGTTCTAACAGGAGATGGAAAGTGCGACACGGAGATCCGAAGGCGAATTGGCATGGCAAAGGACGCGTTCCAGAAGATGAGCAAAATACTAACACACAGGAAGATCTCAATAGAAACGAAGAAAAGAGTGCTAGACTGCTACGTGATGTCAGTTCTTCAGTACGGCTGTGAATGCTGGGCAATATCATCGAAAATGAGGACAAAACTGGAAGCGGCCGAAATGTGGTTCTACAGAAGGATGCTACGGATATCGTGGACTGAGCATACAAGCAACGACGAAGTGTTAGAAAGAATGGCAACAAAAAGGAAATTGATGCTGAGCATCAGGAAGAGACAACTGAAGTTCCTGGGACATGCAATGAGGAAAGAGAGCCTGGAGAACCTGATACTGACTGGTCAGATAGAAGGAAGGAGAGACAGAGGAAGGCAGCGGATAACATATTTGCAGGGCCTGATCAGGTGGATGACGGAACGGGGGTTGCCACGAGCAACAGGAGCAAACATACTAAGAGCCACAAGGGATAGGGAGACGTGGAGATCCATGATCGCCTACGTCCTGAAGGGACAGGGCACATAGAAGAAGAAGAAAAAGATATAATTATGGTATACTTATGTAATTATGGTATACTTATATAATTATGGTATACTTATATAATTGTATATATAATATATAATAAATATATATAATATATATAATATATAATATATATATTAATTGTTTATATAATTATATACTTATTATGGTATACTTATATAATTGTCCTTATATAATTATATTATGGTATACTTAGTTATATTGTATTAAGAATTGCAATTAGATATTTTGTGAGTCATTTATTTTAGTAAAATAATTTTAATTTTTTTTTAATTATGTTAAAGTATGTTATAAATAAAATATTGTAATTCATCAAATTTTAAAGAAAATTATATATATGTATATATATACATAATTAGGAAACAAAAATTAGATATTTTTACAAATCCATTTTGTAAAAATATTTAACTTTTCTTTCTTGATTTTAATGCGCTGTTAAATTTAGCAATAAGTTTTAACATTGAGTTCTCCTTGGAGTTTGTCTCTATTGAGATGTACCTTAACAATTTTCATGGATTCTACTTCATATATATATATATATATATATATATATATATATATATATATATATATATATATTTTTTTTTTTTTTAATTCAGATACTTTAATCCAAGCGAAAAAACCAAGAAGGTAAATTCCAAAAGCCCGATCCTAATTAATATTAAAAATTTTATTTTAATATTAAAAAATGATACAGAAAGAGAGCTCCATGTAATAAAATATTACAGAGCAAATATAAATTAAAAAAGGATTAATTCAATGATGTTGAATGACCATTTCGATATGAATATCCCCACGGGGATAACACATCACCTCAGCAACAGAAAAATCCTTTCAGAAACTGGAGAAAAATCAGTCTAATTTTCCTTTTTAAATAGATTTACAAATTAAAACAGAAAATAAAAAAGAAAAAGAAAAAAGAAAAAGATAAAACAAAATAAAATCAAATAAACAAGAAAAGAAAAAATTAACATCGTCTGGGTTCGCAAAAAAAGGAAAGAGAATTGTAACTTAGAACACTATATATATATATATATATATATATATATATAGTGTTCTTTCTTATTGAGAGAGAATTTCATTGAATTTCATTGAGAATTTTATTGAGGATTTTATTGAGAGAGAATTTCAGTTGAATTTGTTAGGCATTCATCCGTCTCTTTCTTTTAAATAACGAGACAGGTTGGTTTCTACCGGAGAAAGTAATGCAAACCTCTTGCGGGATAAATCTTCTGCTTAGTCAATCATGCCTCTTTTAAGACATGATCACCTAAACGTGTACACATATGGAACTTAACTGACTGACATATATATATATATATATATATATATATATATATATATATATATATAAACTTCGGACAGTTCATTCAAAACTTTGAGCACAATACTGAATAACTTATATGAAAATTGAAAAAGTACAAAAAGAAATTAAAAAGACATTTTTTTTTACTAAACTTGTTTATTTAATAAACTTGATGAATATTAACTACAGAAATATCCCTTATCTACCTCTCTATATCTGTCTCTTCCTATATATATATATATATATGTGTGTGTGTGTGTGTGTGTGTGTGTGTGTGTGTGTGTGTGTGTAATTATATGGTTATGACTTAATTGTACATTGCGACACGGAAATTTCTGTTTCGAGATAGATTGTCATCATCAGGCAATGTTACTTTATTTGTTTTAAATGTAAATCTTCTGCACAACCAATAACAACATTGCCTGATGATGAGAATCTATCTCGAAACATAGAAATTTCCGTGTCGCAATGTACAATTAATTCGTAACCAGATATTTATATTAAGCTCTATAATATTCAGTATATTGAGCACTGTTTATAATAAAATAAATGCCAGAGCACTCAAAATAAAAAAGGCCTTGAGTCCTCTTCACCTGGAGTTATATATATATATATATATATATATAATTGTTGTGTTGTGATTATGCTTAGCTTCAGAATGCTGTTTTTTCAGTGATTTACTGATAAAAAGATAATCTGACAAACAGTGTTTTCTTGTAAGGTGCTCAATATCGAGACAGAGATAGGGCGTTAATATATATATATATATATATATTGGATTAATGACTTGATACCACAGAACAAACATATGGATCTGAATAAACATAATTTTATGTTTACTACTAGCGGTATAGCCCGGCGTTGCTCGGGTGTAATGAAAGCTTTAAAACTAATCCATGGTACTGGAGCTCAGACTCTTTGGACGTTGGCACGAAAGACTAAAAAGCAATAGTTGTTTCCAGTTAAAGCGAAACCGTAGACTGAAAGAAAAATGAATGGATGTAAGTCAAATTTTGATTTCCTGGTATCGATATCAAATTTTCTGCACTATTGTAAGAACTGCAACCTTGAAACTTCTGAATATCGTTTCTTATGTCTTTGTCTATGAGTGTATCAAATTTTATTAAAATCGGACCACTTCTTGTATAACCCGATTTTTTCGATTATCGATATTTAACGGGGGTACCTCGACACAAAACCTAGAACACTCGCAGATGCTTATAGTACAACTGTGAAAATTTTCAAGAAAATTGGTTCAGCCGTTTCGGAGTCTATAGGTAACGGACACACACGCACACACCCACACACAGAGACACAGACACACACAGAGACAAAGTTTCATTTATAAATAAGTTTATATTTTTTATTAATATGTGGACGTAAGCTGCCTTTCGGCCAACAGGCAGCCTAGGTTCACATATTAAAAAAAGGAACAAAATTATATATATATATATATATATATATATATATATATATATATATATATATATATATACTCAGCGTGGGGCAATGGTTAACGAACCTAGTTGGTTCCTCACTTGTTGCCCGAAACAAAATTTGCCATTAAATAAGCCAACAAGCCTTGTCATGTCATAAAATCAGTCAACCAAACCATTCAACCACACAAACACACACACACACACACATGCACAAAGATACACACATGCACATATATATATATATATATATATATATATATATATATACGTGTGTGTGTGTCTGTGTTTGTGATTGTGTGTGTGTCTCCGTGTGTATGTGTGTATAGAATTGTTAAACAAGGAACTCGTGTCTATCACTCTTTGAGCGTAATGCTGTTCTACGCCTGTCAACCATGTAATGTTGTGTCGCTGTCCAGTTGGTAATGGTTACGCTTGGAGAAATTCAGACAAGGCTAGGAATTCATGCAGTCAAATCATCACTTGTTTTGTCTGTCGGACAGAAGTGACAGACGGACAGAAAGAGAAAAGGCGATAAAAAGAGAAAAAAAAAGTATTAGGCAAAATGGGGCAGTCCGTACGTTGTCATGAAGCAAACTTTTAATTTTTCTTTTTTCAATATTTTATCATTTTTTTTTTTTCATCCCGCCCTTCCGCTTGTTTGCCTGGACATTGAAATGGACTGACGGACATCATTCAAGTGTTTGTATTTAATTTGGTAACAGAGTAAAATCATATTAAAAGCAATCGACTGAAAAGAATGGAATTTTCATATATATATATATATATATATATATATATATATATATATATATATATATATATCATCTTTTAATTAGACAGCAAGAATTTTTAATACCACCCCTCCGCAAGTTTGCCTGGACATTGAAATGGACTGATGGACATCATTCAACTGTTTGTATTTAATTTGGTAAAAAAGTAAAATCATATTAAAGCGATCCATTGAAAAAATGAAATTTTCATTATTATATATATATATATATATATATATATATATATATTTAATTTTAATATTATTTTGTTCTATAGCCCAGGCTATGCTGGTAAACTCCTACCGTGCCCCAGATCTACATGGTCAGTCTAGGCACTTTGGCGCACTACACTTGGTAGCAGGCGTGTCTAGTTAGAACAGTTACGACTGAATAGTTATTTCAGTCATCATTATCCTGTACTTTCGGCCTTTGCGACATCTGAGCCCCGCTTCGACCCTCCCTGTGTGTCGTATACTTTCGGAATTTTGCCTAATCTGAGATCCACTAAGTGCTCTATACTTTCGTATATTTTTTGTACATCTGACCCTCTGTTCGATTCTTACTGAGTACCTTATACTTCTGGCTTTTTGCCACATCTGAGCCTTGCTTTGATCCTCATTGAGTGCCCTATCATTTAGCTTTTTGCCACATCCTAGCCCTGTTTCGAGCCTTACTGAGTAGCTTATATCTTTCGGTATCTGGCCACATCTGAGTCGTGCTTTGATTCTTTCTGAGTACTTTATCTTTTAGACTTTTTGTCACAACTGAGCCATTTTTCAATCCTCACTGAGTAGCGTATACTTTTCGATTTTAGCTACATCTGAGTCTCGCTTTAATCGTCACTGAGTTCCCTATACTTTTTGCTTTTGTCTCATATGAACCATGTTTTGCTCCCCACTGACTACCCTATACTTTCGTTTATTTTTTGCCATGTCTGAACCTCGCTTCAATCTTCACTGAGTAGCCTATACTTTTGCCTTTTTGCTACACATGAGCCTCGCTTTGATCCTTACTGAGTACCCTACACTTTCAGCTTTTTGCCACATCGGAGCCCTATTTCGCTCCTCAAGGACTACCCTATACTTTCGGGTTATGCCACATCTTTGATCCTCACTGAGTACTCTATACTTTCGGCTTTTTGTCACATCTGAACCAATTTCGATCCTCAGTGTGTACCCTATATTTTCAGTTTTTTGACACATCTGAGCCTCGTGTTGATCCTCACTGAGTACTTATACTTAAGGCTTTTTGCCACATCTGAGCTCTGTTTGGATTCTCATTGAGTACCCTACACTTTTGGTTTTTGCTACATCTGAGCCTGGCTTTAATCCTCACTGAGTACCCATACTTTAGGCTTTTGTTACATCTGAGTTATATTTCGATCTTCACTGAGTACCGTATACTGTTGGCTTTTTGCATAGGTATATTGTTGTTACACGAACTGAGTAAAATAATCAATAGATATTATATAGAAATATACAGGGACAACAGTCTTATATTCTTAGAAATTATAACAAAGGAAACACAGAGAAAACTAGAGAAACATTCATAAAGATTTCCAGAAATATTGGATTCGACACGAACATCAACGCTTACCTAAACGATGCAGATTTTGTAGATGTCACCTTCAACCTAAGAAAAACTTATATTTAGGCAGCAAGAATTTCTATAAATAAGGTTTTGTTAAATTCTGTTTATTCAATTTTTATATTTTGTTCAATAGCCCAGGGTATGCTGGTAAACTCCTACCGTGCCTCAGATCTACATGGTCAGTCTAGGCACTTTGACGCACTACACTTGGTAGCAGGCGTGTCTAGTTAGAACAGTTACGACTGAATAGTTATTTCAGTCATCATTATCCTGTACTTTCGGTCTTTGCGACATCTGAGCCCCGCTTCGACCCTCCCTGTGTGTCGTATACTTTCGGAATTTTGCCTAATCTGAGATCCACTAAGTGCTCTATACTTTCGTATATATTTTGTGCATCTGACCCTCTGTTCGATCCTTACTGAGTACCTTATACTTCTGGCTTTTTGCCACATCTGAGCCTTGCTTTGATCCTCATTGAGTGCCCTATCATTTAGCTTTTTGCCACATCCTAGCCCTGTTTCGAGCCTTACTGAGTAGCTTATATCTTTCGGTATCTGGCCACATCTGAGTCGTGCTTTGATTCTTTCTGAGTACTTTATCTTTTAGACTTTTTGTCACAACTGAGCCATTTTTCAATCCTCACTGAGTAGCGTATACTTTTCGATTTTAGCTACATCTGAGTCTCGCTTTAATCGTCACTGAGTTCCCTATACTTTTTGCTTTTGTCTCATATGAACCATGTTTTGCTCCCCACTGACTACCCTATACTTTCGTTTATTTTTTGCCATGTCTGAACCTCGCTTCAATCTTCACTGAGTAGCCTATACTTTTGCCTTTTTGCTACACATGAGCCTCGCTTTGATCCTTACTGAGTACCCTACACTTTCAGCTTTTTGCCACATCGGAGCCCTGTTTCGCTCCTCAGGGACTACCCTATGCTTTCGGGTTATGCCACATCTGAGCCTAACTTTGATCCCCATTGAGTGCCCTATCATTTAGCTTTTTGCCACATCCTAGCCCTGTTTTGAGCCTTACTGAGTAGCTTATATCTTTCGGTTTCTGCCCACATCTGAATCGTGCTTTGATTATCTCTGAGTACTCTATCTTTTAGAATTTTTGTCACAACTGTTTATTTAATTTTTATAATACTTTGTTCAATAGCCCAGGTTATGCTGGTAAACTCCTAATGTGCCCCAGATCTAAGAACAAGTACGTGTAAACCTTACAATGATAAACCATTCTATATTCACGCATCTTCCAACCAACCGTCATCAATAATCAAGCAGATACCGTAATGAATTAACTGCTTTCCGACAATTCTTTCTAGTGCAAACGTATTTAACGAAACTATGAAACTGTCCTAAAAGATAGGGGTCTCCAGGTAACACTCACATGCGAACAGGAATGGGATCATCATATGGTTTAACGTACCGTACAAAAACTTAAATACAAACGTAGGAAGAAATATTTATTAAACTCATACTGAAACAGTTCCCCGCACCAAGCCCTCTCCACAAGACATTCAACAAAAACACAGTAAAAATCAGCTACGGCTGCACGGACAACATGACACAAATGATAAAAAAGCCAAAAACGGAAAACAATTAACAAGCTATCTGAGCAAATTAAACCCTCGTGTAAATGCAGAATAAAAATCAAATATCTTTTTACGACAATTATTTTCCGAGGATTGTAATATACCAAACAACTGTAAAATCAGTAAATAACGAAGAAAAATATACATTAGAGTAACTAAAGGACTTGGGAAACAATGAAACATCATTTACAAATAATAAATGCCTGAACAGTACAATGCTTTCTAAACATATCTGGGACATTGAAAACAAAAATAAAAAAAAGCAAATTACACAAAAACTGTCATGGAAAATTAGGAAAAGAACATCATCTTAAAACAATCAATCCATAAACTGTAAACTCTACCTGAAAGAAAAAAATGGCTATAATTTCTTCCGAGACCAAAAGAAACTACAAAATAAAAGATCAGAATTCATCTCAAAATGCAGACAGGTAAACAAATATTTACTAATCTACTGAAAAATCGAACAAGAATAAGTTAAATAAAATAAATAAACAAAACAAGTTATCTAAGTTGATCCAAATAAATAAATATGTAAATAAAGTGAGTAAATAATAAACAAATTAACAAACCCCGTCCAGCAAAATAGCTGTTTGTATAAAAATAACCTCAACGCAATAGACTACAATGCAATCACTGTATAAAAACTCGAGCAAAACACAGCGGACATAGCCTGCCAATTGGGTTTAATATGAAATAATCTATGATCTTTGGGTGGTAATCTTTATGTAATTTTTATATTTACATAATAGATAGATAGATAGATAGATAGATAGATAGATAGATAGATAGATAGATAAGGATAATGATAGATAGGATAGATAGATAGATAGATAGATAGATAGATAGATAGATAGATAGATAGATAGATAGATAGATATGATAGATAGATAGATAGATAGATAGATAGATAGATAGATAAGAATAGATAGATAGATAGATAGATAGATAATGAACAGACAAGGATAGATAGATAGATAGATAGATAGATAGAAATAAAAGATAGATAGATATTAAATAAAAGATTAGATAGATAGATAGATAGATAGATAGATAGATAGATAGATAGATAGATATTAACCCAATCAGATATGGACCAATATAAATATTTATGAAGATGAGATAGATAGATAGATAGATAGATAGATAGATAGATAGATAGATATGAACAGACTGGGATAGATAGATAGATAGATAGATAGATAGATAGATAGATAGATAGATAGATAGATACGAACAGACTGAGATAGATAGATAGATAGATAGATAGATAGATAGATAGATAGATAGATAGATAGATAGATAGCAAAACGCAACAGGCATGGCCTGACGATTGGGTTTAATATGAAATAAACTGTCACTTTTGGGTGTTGATTTCTGTGTCATTTTTATATTTACATTTTTTTTGTGATATTGAGTACTTTAACCCATAAATACTGCATACCTTAAAACTATATTTTATCATATTTTATAATTTTGTATATATATATATATATATATATATATATATATATATATATATTATCAAAGATGAATATATATATATATATACATATATATATATTATCAAAGATGATATATATATATATATATATATATATATATTATCAAAGATGATATATATATATATATATATATATATTATCAAAGATGAATATATATATATATTATCAAAGATGTATATATATATATATATATATATTATCAAAGATGAATATATATATATATATATATATTATCAAAGATGAATATATATATATATATATATATATTTATATATATATTATCAAAGATGAATATATATATATATATTATCAAAGATGAATATATATATATATATATATATATTATCAAAGATGAATATATATATATATATTATCAAAAATGAATATATATATATATTATCAAAGATGAATATATATATATATATATATATTATCAAAGATGAATATATATATATATATATATATATATTATCAAAGATGAATATATATATATATTATCAAAGATGAATATATATATTATCAAAGATGAATATATATATATATATATATATATATTATCAAAGATGAATATATATATATATATATTATCAAAGATGAATATATATATATATATATTATCAAAGATGAATATATATATATATATATATATTATCAAAGATGAATATATATATATATATATATATATATATATATATATATATAATACTTTACTGAGTTCTGTTTTTCAGTTACGATAACTTTTAAAAGAAAGAACCACTCGCCGCACAGAAAGATATCAAATTACACCTAAATTCATATAAACACAAAAAAATATTAGGAAGCATTAGCAGATAGCAAAAGCCCTAAAGAGCGAAGACATCTTAAGTAGGTCTTCCCAAAACTTCGAAGTTGATATGAGTGAAACAACTCTGATCTCGTAACACATAAACCTTTCCAAATTAATTCTATTAATACATTTATATTCTTGATTTATAGGCAAATGGATGGCAGAGCAGGGTTTGGAACGGGTGACAAAAGAAAGGGTGTTAAGAGCTACAAGGGATAGGAAGATGTGGAAGGCCATGATCGCCTACGTCCTGAAGGGTCACGGTACATGGAAGAAGAAAAAGAAGAAGAAGGAGAAAGGTGTGTTCGTTTCGTTGTTGCAAGCGTGTAGGTTTTCGTATATCTGAATCGTTTTTTCATTCGCCCAACCACGCGTGTATATACGTGTCTGTACGCAGATACACGAGCGTATAGTGTGTGTGTGTGTGTGTGTGTGTGTGTGTGTGTGTGTGTGTGTGTGTGTGTGTGTGTGTGTTGCTTTTGTATGATTTTAAGCAAATTATACGTGTCTTCATGCATGCCTTGGCCCGTGTACGGACAGTGACCGCGTCTTATTGTTTGAGCCGACATACAATTGTCAGACAGGGGTTACAAACAAAAGAAACACAAAAAAAGAACATTGGCTACTATATTGAAACTTATATACAATGCAGGTCAAACAGCTATCGGTGCTTTTTCGTGGCAAGTTACTCGAAAGATGAGCAGGGTCAAACGAAAAAAAAAAAAAAATAAATATAAGCTTGGGAAAGCGACTGAGGGAAAATGGCCCTTGGCTTTTTGTGGGTCGCTAACCATTTATTTTATTTATTTGGTATGTGTGTTCGGCGGGTGGTGCGGAAGTTGAATTTATTTATTTGTTTATTCGAATATAGGGGTTGGAAGTCGGGTCTCTCGGCAAAAAAAAAAAAAAAAAAGATCGTCCTGGGAGATATTTGATAACTTGCGAGCTTTATAAGGGTTTTTATTGACACCTATTCATTTCCAGACGATAAGGGAGAAAAGAGACTTTTTTTTTTCTACGGACACCGACCAATTTCCCGCCAATTTTTTCCCGTGTCTTACCTTCACACACGCACGCATAAAAAATTTAGATACCTAAAAATAAAAGTACAGTATAACCCGGATATAAGATATCCATATATAAGAGAAACCCGGATATAAGAGCTATTTTATCTGGTTCCAAGTTTGTGCCTGTGGTAATGTATGTAAAATAAACCTAACCAGGATATAAGAGAACTTTTATACGGTCCCGACAAAGCTCTTATATTTGGGTTACACTGTATTCATTATTCAAATGCATAGTCTTCATTGCGTTCTGGTGCATATCGTCTCTGAACGTGAAATCAGAGAGCCGCGTTCGAATTCCAGTTGAATTCGGTGCATTCACTTACGCGTAAATACACTTCAGTTAGCCATTTAAGTGCCATACGTGATACATACTTTGCACGATCATGTCTCAAAAGAGACATGACTGACTGGGCAGAAGATTATCCCGCAGTAGGTTGCCATTACTTTCTGCGGTAGACTGGTTACCCACCAAGGCACTAGAACCCAATCTGTCCTGTTATTTAATCCAAAACTGGAGGGAAGTGTTGGATTAATACCTTTCCCATGGCTATTTGCGCGTAAGTGAATGCAAGGAATTCAACTAACTCGGTTCCCCGAATTCTCGTTCCGAGTCGATATCCACTGCACCACAACGCACATACCCTTAGGAAAGGTATTAATTCGTCGCTTCTCTCTCCACCTATGGGTTGTTGTGGAGTAGTTTTCGCACTGAAGGTTATAATAGTGCTATGTCGGTTTATAATCGACTTAACGCACCCAAAATGTTAGGAACTTGGTAATCTTCCACTGTAAGCAGACTCCTTAGTATTCGGCTAACTACCGACTAATATCAACTGCCTTAGTCCAACTATGTCTAAACTGGAACTAACTAATAGTTCTACTGAACTCTAATAGAACTCTAAAGAACTCTCTAGAACTCCTAAGAACTTCCCAAGAACTTCTGGCGTTAACTTCTTGTTAACTCTTATTAATATACGAGAGAGAGAGAGAGAGAGAGAGAGAGAGAGAGAGAGATAGAGAGAGAGAGTCCATTATCTGAGGAATAGGTGTTTCACCATAACAGGGTTAAATAGCAAGACAGGTTGGGTTCCATAATCTTAGCTGACAATCAATCTACCTCAGAAAATAATGGCAACCTATTGCGGGAAAATTTTCTGTCAGTCATGTCTCTTATAGGCCATGATCACACAAGCGTGTATCACGTATGGCCCTTGACTGACATCTCTTCCTTTGTTCTGGTGTAGTCTTCGCACTGAAGGTTATAACCGCGCTATGTCGGTTGCTAATCGACTTAACGCACCCAAAATGTTAGGAACGTAGTAATCTTCCTCTGTAAGCTGGCTCCTTAGTATTCGGCTAACTGCCGACTAATATCAAATGTCTAGTAGTTCTACTGAACTCTAATAGAACTCTAAAGAACTTTTAAGAACTCCTATGAATTTCCCAAGAAATTCTTGAGTTAACTTCCTGGAGAGAGTTCATTATTTGAGGAATAGGTGTGTTTCCCCATAACACGTTTCAGGAAAGCGAAAAAGAAGAAGAACACGATACAGTGGGTGTCAGAGTATGAATAAGAGAAGGATGAAAATACTGGAGGTGAAGGGGGTTACGTGTGTTGTGGAGTAGTCTTCGCACTGAAGGTTATAACCGCGCTATGTCGGTTGCTAATCGACTTAACGCACCCAAAATGTTAGGAACGTAGTAATCTTCCTCTGTAAGCTGGCTCCTTAGTATTCGGCTAACTGCCGACTAATATCAAATGTCTAGTAGTTCTACTGAACTCTAATAGAACTCTAAAGAACTTTTAAGAACTCCTATGAATTTCCCAAGAAATTCTTGAGTTAACTTCCTGGAGAGAGTTCATTATTTGAGGAATAGGTGTGTTTCCCCATAACACGTTTCAGGAAAGCGAAAAAGAAGAAGAACACGATACAGTGGGTGTCAGAGTATGAATAAGAGAAGGATGAAAATACTGGAGGTGAAGGGGGTTACGTGTGTTGTGGAGTAGTTTTCGCACTGAAGGTTATAATCGTGCTAATGTCGGTTGCTAATCGACTTAACGCACCCAAAATGTTAGGAGCTTAGTAATCTTCCACTGTAAGCTGACTCCTTAATATTCGGTTAACTGCCGACTAATATCAACTGTCTAGTAGTTCTACTGAACTCTAATAGAACTTTAAAGAATTCTCTAGAACTTCTAAGAACTCCTAAAAACTTCTCAAGAACTTCTAGAGTTAACTTCCTGTTAACTCTTATTAATATAGGAGAGTCTATTATTCGAGGAATAGGTGTGTTTCGCCATAACAGGGTTAAATAGCAAGACAGGTTGGGTTCCATAATCTTAGATGACAACCAATCTAGCTCAGAAAATAATGGCAACCTATTGCGGGAAAATTTTCTGCCCGTCATGTCTCTTATGGGCCATGATCACACAAGCGAGTATAACGTATGGCCCTTGACTGACATCTTTTCCTTTTTAGTTGATGCCAATTTCATAGAAAATTGGTGCTTTTTGTTGCAGTAAAGTTGTGAGTTATTTTTTCGACTTACTGTACGGAATCAAATATTTTGTCATTTCAATCGTTCTAGCTCTGCAGAAGGATGCTGAGGATACCATGGACTGAACATGTGAGCAACGAAGAGGTTTTGGAGAGGCTGGACACGAAAGGGTAACTAATATCTAACATCACGAAAAGACCACTGAAGTTCATGGCACATGTAATGGGGAAGGAGGGATTGAAAGATCCGATATTCACAGGTCAGATAGAGTGAAAGAGAAAGAGAAGGGAAAAAAACGTATAATATACTTGATAGGCTTGAGCAAGTAGATTGCAGAGCGGAGTTTGTGTGGGGTAACAGGAGAAAGGGTGCTAAGAGCCACTAGGGATAGAGAGATATGGAAGACCATGATCGCCGACGTCCTGAAGGGACAAGGCACATAGAAGAAGAAGAAGAAGAAGAAGAAGAAGAGGAGGAGGAGGAGGAGGAGGAGGAGGAGGAGGAGGAGGAGGAGGAGGATAATAATAAATAGAAACAGAAGATGTAACCATTCTATGGGATTACACCATCTACACAGACAGAAAAATTGAAGCAAACAGGCCAGACATTATTGTTAAAAACCAGAAGGAGAAAACTTGTCTATTAATTGATATGGCTTGTCCAGCGGATTGTAACATAGCAATCAAGGAATTTGAAAAACTGTCAAAATATAAAGACCTGGAAATTGAAATAGAAAAAATGTGGAAATTGAAAACAAGAGTTGTGCCAGTGATAGTAGGTGCACTTGGAATGATAAAAAATGGAACAAAACAACACATTGAAAGAATCCCTGGAAACCCCAGCTTAAGAGATATGCAAAAAATTGTCTTATTAAGTACAGCCCACACACTAAGGAAAACTTTATCTATGTAATGCTAGGGATGATAGGGAGGATAGAAAAACATGAAATGGAGCCATAACAACATGCCACTACCTGCCTTAGGTCTCCCCGCAGACTTGGTTGGTGGTGAGACCAAAGCAGAAATCGAAATATGATGAAAAAATGAAATAATAATAATTATATGGTGGTTGGTGGAATTGTCTCCATTTCGCCTCTTCCTGCTTCTGCAAAATCTGGCTTGCAACATTCCGTCTTGCAAAGGTAGTCTTGCTGGAAAAATGACATTTTTTCAATTTACCAAAATTGACCAAAATGTCAAAAAGCAGTTGAAATATCGATTTTTCAACGTCTTAACAGTCTCTTCCGTCCAGATCTTTGATTTATTCTCTACGATGGAAAGCAGAGTGCCTTCACCAAAATCAGAAGGTTGTGGTGCATTGGCTATCGGCTCAGAACGAGAAATCGGGTGAGCCGAGTTCGAATTTCAGTTGAATTCATTGCATTCACTTACGCGCAAATACCCTTGGGAAAGGTATTAATCCGTCTATTCCTCCCAGTTATGGGTAAATAACAGGACAGGTTGGGTTCTATAGCCTTGGTCTGCAACCAGTCTACCGCAGAAAATAATGGCAACCTAGTGCGAGATAATCTTCTGCCCAGTCAGTCATGTCTCTTTCGAGACATGATCGCTCAAGCGTGTATCACGAATGGCACTTAACTAACTGACTTATATCTTTAAAATGACTTTATTAGTTTTTCAAAATTTTTGAATTCAAGAAACGCTCAGAAATATACATCAGGTTAGCTTAGAAAGTTTAGGTAAGTTATGGGAGTCGCTAAGTGAAATAATTTAATATTTCATAAACGAAATTGTTTAAAACATGTTCTCAATATTTTGTTTTTTTTTCATACAAATTAATATTTAAATTACTATATTAATGTATGTCTAATATATTTAAATGACAGGAGGTGTTGAATTTAACAATTTTCATTTAAGTTTAAAACGTTTTATATCGTCATGTGTGTTGGCTTGGGAATAGAGTAATTCTTTCAGGAATGGAGATATTTGAGAAAATGCATATGGTGTTTAAATATATTCTGGTGTCACATAGATGAAATAGACTTACGGTTCATGTGTGTTAGATTTAAAAAAATATTAATTCTGGCTAGCCACAATATATATATATATATATATATATATATATATATATATATATATACATTGTCATCCGCAGACAGATTTGTTTCGCTGTGTCACAGCTCATCAGTACAGTTAGACTCCGATTGCTACACAACCCAGGCTCGAAATCCGACCGATTTGGCGTCAGTCGGCGACTTTACTCCTGGGCCACAGGGCGTGTATATATATATATATATATATATATATATATATATATATATATATATATATATATATATATATATATATAACGATAAATTTATAAATTAAACCCGTCTCGAAAAACCCACCGAGTATAAACGCGGAGGGGAAAAAATGGAAACAAAAAAAGAAACGAACGAAGCACTTGAACATTAGTCAAAGTACGAGTCGAAAGAAAAAAAACCTGAGACGAGAAACTTAACACGTAAAGCGCTCAATACAATAGCAGAGCAAATAAATAAATATGAATCTAACCTAGAGCCAACGGACCTACCTAGGTTTCACCTAACGGATCGTCAGGGCAAGTTGGCTGCACGTTAGATTCATACTTATATATATATATATATATATATATATATATATATATATCCGAGTGAGTACAAAAAAAATCAAAATTAAATGGGGAAAAAAATGGCTCCCAAACTCGAAAAAGAATGAATTTCCTATATTCAAAATTAAAATTAATTATACTATTTCAGATTAATTATATCATAAACAAAAAATACTCCGTTCGAAAGAAACACCCCACCCCTATGACGTCCATCTAAGGAAACCCAAGGGAGACAACCTGGCCACTAGATAAAAGAGAATACATAAAATCTATCTAGTAACAACAGACACTCATTAATCAAACACTAGCTAACCACGCCATTGTCCTAAAAATTCTTAAGTTTAACAAACAGGATGAGTTCCCTAATCACAACCCATCACCCATACACACACACACAACTGACCAAGTAATCAACCTTCACACACCACGTTCTTCGAAATTCTAACCAAAAGATATACTCGACCAATAAAAACGTACATTGTAACAGATAATGCTATTAATCAACCATTTAAATTTACCCATCAAGTTCTTCAAAAGTCTAACGGTCAACACGAAAGACATTTTCCCTTTATTATCAAAAACCCCGACCAACCTCACAACAACAATGAACCAAATATAGACAACGGATGATTTCAGTTCTTGCTCATTCCTCCTGAGAAGAGGTTGGACACCCAATGTCAAAACAGCCATATGATTGTAGAGAACATATATAGAAAAAATTATGTACATTTTCTAAAACATAATTTATAATATATATATATATATATATATAAATATATATATATATATATGGGGACTTTTCAAAGCGTAAGCAAAGTCATCATGGGCTCTCCCAAGACACCAGTTATGGTACCAGAGACGGCAAACTTTGAAATCACATCACCTTATGTATATTTTGTGGCCCAACATGCGCTACCCAATGTATTTAAGGCCCCGGAAAGGTCAAACTCCGTGATCATATAACATGCGATCATCACAAACACTTTCCGCGCGTGTGTGTGTGTGTGAGAGAGAGAGAGAGAGAGAGAGCATTGTGCCGTACAAGCAACTGACCACTTTAAACAAATCTTAGCTGCATGGCTAATAGTTCAACACAAATGCATGCAGGACAGAAATAACCATGCATAAGCGTAGGCCACCGTCCACTGCTGACCCTCATTTATCGTTTAAATGTCTAACGCACACACACACACACACACACATATATATATATATTTATAAATGGAACTTTGTGTGTGTCTGTGTCTGTGTGTGTCTGTTACCTATAGACTCCGAAACGGCTGAACCAATTTTCTTGAAAATTTACACAGTTGTACTATAAGCGTCTGCGAGTGTTCTTAGCTAGGTTTTGTGTCGAAGTACCCCGATAAATATCGATAATCGAAAAAATCGGGTTATAGAAGGAGTGGTCCGATTTTAATCAAATTTGATACACTCATAGACAAAGACATAAGAAACGATATTCAAAAGTTTCAAGGTTGCAGTTCTTACAAAAGTGCAGAAAATTGATAATATATATATATATATATATATATATATATATATATATATATATAAGGCAAGATGTGTGTGTGTGTGTCTGTTTATCTGTCTGTGTGTCCTTTATACAAATCCACAATCTTTATCCGATTCTCACCAAACTTCATAAATATTCTTTAGGCTGAGTCTGATCTCCAGGGCCATGGATTAGTTTTAAACCTTTCATTACACCCGAGCAACGCTGAGCTATACTGCTAGTATATATATATATATATATATATATATATATATATATATATATAGAGAGAGAGAGAGAGAGAGAGAGAGAGCATAATGATGATCCACGTATACTGTCTTAATATGTATAAAAAAACAACTAAAAGTTGTAATTTAAAAATGTTTTTTTTTACAGTATTTATTCATTTCTATTATAATATATATATATATATATTTGATATTTCAGACCGGCCTCGGCCTTTCATCAGAAACAAATGATTTTAAACTAGAAGCGTCCGTCGCGAGATGTGTACGTCGCTAGATGTGTACGTCGCGTAATGTAGAAAGCAACAGAGTTCGAATATTTTGAAACCTAAAACTATAATAATACTTTTAAATGTTGTTTTAAAGAAAAATGTTTTAAGTGTATCTAAAAAATGTTTAACTATTGAAATATTTATAAAGATTCAAAATACCTAAGTCCCTATTTAACCCTAGCCTGTATGTATTTAATTTTAAAATCCAGTATTTTTCTTTTTTTCTACTTGAGTATGTGGAACTAAAATCGGAATCTATCAGTAAACATTTGCAGTTTTCTAATGTGTGTCCTGATTGATTGAAGTGTTCAGCTATGGGGGAATAAAGATTGTTTTGGCGTATGCTTAGTTTATGATTATTGAAATAAAATCTAAAACTGTTTCCAGATTCACCAATATATCCACTATTTGGACATATTGAGCAGAAAAGAAAATATATTATATTTTGGCTGTCACAGGTGAGGCGAGGTGGGTGTAATTTGATGTTGGTGTTGGGTATAGAAAATACCGTATCGTTTGCTAAATGTTTACAAACTAAGCAACATGCAGTATATATATATATATATATATATATATATATATATATATATATATATATATATATATATATATTACATTCAGTAAAATGAATTGGAGCACTCTAACTATTGGGCGCGTAATATGATATGCGCTAAAAAGACTGCCTTTTTTCACCGAACGCCCCCTGGCCCAGGGGTAGAGTCGCTGACTGACGCCAATTCGGTCGGGTTTCGAGCCTGGGTTATGTAGCAATCGGAGTCTAGTTGTACTGATGATCTGTGATACAGCGAAACAGATCTGTCTGCGGAGGGCCATATATATATACATATATATATATATATATGTATATATTGTGTTGATTATGATGATGCTTAGTGCCAAGGTTGTTCTTTTCAGTGGTTTACTGATAAAAAATTTTTTGGCAAGCTGTTATATGCCGTCGAGTGCTTCAAATCAAGATAGACGTAGCGTTAATAGGACAAATGTGTATAATTTTGTCACTTAACTGAGCAGAGTCATACCGACTTAACCATTCAGTGAAGGCTCCATAATAATATCTAGCTTTTGGAGGCTTTTTCATTCTGTTGTTGAAATCAACGACCTGCTAATAATACAAGATTGAAAAGAAGTGAACACAACAAAAGCAATCCAATGCAATTAACTATCTGTAGAACAACTCACATACAATAAGATTAAATTACACAAATCTCCATAAAAAAGAATAAAACCGGAACACAACAGCAGTGGAAAAAATTGTCCTGAGGAGTGAGGACATCATAATTGTTCCTTCACGAAAATTTGAAGTCCGCATAACTCTGCTCATTTAAGATAGAAACTTCCCGAAAGTTATCCTATATATATATATATATACTGCCGGACATAATTATTAGGCCACCCCAGTTTTTTCAAAGAAATGATGTATTTCATACTATTTGTAATATTTATTGCCAAGTGAATATTTGTAAATGAAAATAGAACTGTTCTTTTGTCAATACTTCACAATAACATGTGCATCAAATAAACTGTTCTGGTGTCCAGTTTTTGTGCTCTCTTCCCTATGCTACTCTCTTCTTCTTGGCTGGCTTGTAAAACTTTGCAAAGTCATAATAACGAAAGAACCATTCTATTTTCATTTAGAATTATCCATTTGGCAATAAATACTAAAAATATGAAATACATCATTTTTTTAAGCTGTGGTGGCCTAATAATTTTGGCCGTTAGTATATATATATATATATATATATATAATGTATATATATGTAATGTATATATATATATATATATATATATATATATATATATATAATGTGTACATATATATTTCGTGTCTTGTAAATGACTATATATATATAGTGTGTATATATATAGTGTATATATATAGTGTGTATATATATATATACAGTGTGTATATACATATATATAATGTGTGTGTATATATATCGTGTGTGTATATATGTACATATATTCATATATATATATATATAATGTATATATATGTAATGTGTATATATATATATATATATATATATATAATGTGTACAGATATATTTCGTGTCTTGTAAATGACTATATATACATAGTGTGTATATATATATATAGTGTATATATATAGTGTGTATATATATATACAGTGTGTATATACATATATATAATGTGTGTGTATATATATCGTGTGTGTATATATGTACATATATTTATATATATATATATAATGTATATATATGTAATGTGTATATATATATATATATATATATATAATGTGTATAAATATATTTCGTGTCTTGTCAATGACTATATATATAGTGTGTATATATATATAGTGCATATATATAGTGTGTATATATATAGTGTGTATATATATATATATACAGTGTGTATATACATATATATAATGTGTGTGTATATATATCGTGTGTGTATATATGTACATATATTCATATATATATATATATATATATATATATATATATATATATAGGTTTAGTTTGTGTTTGCATATCATGAATCAGTCAAATCTACTCAGTGTAGCATCATGAGTCAGTATTCGCAAGCCATCTAAAAATATAATCGGCTCTCCAATTAAAGATTTCGAGTCATTGTTCCTTACACCGACCGCACATCAAATTTACAGCGCCTAGTATTCTCAAAGGTCACTCATCTTGTTACTGACGAGAATCATCGTTACTTAACTTCAGTGATTGTAAGTGAACCGGTGTTTCAACGTGATATGCCCGTAAGCCGCGTGTGTATTTTTATCATATTTCTCGCACTGTCGACGGGGACGAAACCGGATAGGTAGAGTTATTTTCGTTATTTTTTTTTTCCTATTTTTTTTTTTCGGACTTGCGAATGACTATACGCTGAGATAATGAGAGCCGTGGAGTGGGGGAGTCGCGTACGAATTCAGATAATGGATGTGTACAAAGGGTTGGATACACGCAAAGAAAAGCAAAGATAAAGACAGTCTTTTTCAGCAAAAATGAAGACGATAATTTCGTTTGGCGAGCGTGATTTTCAAAGCAAACGTCTTCACCGATTTGAGAGTATATTATACAGATGACGTCTGTCCGGAAATGATGGAGTGATTTCTGACTGAAGAAATACTAGCGTACCCAAGGTAAAGGCGCCCCTCCTTTCAAAGTAGAACTGTTGGCCTCTCACTTATTTATCCCAATGTACCTTTCATTTTTCGAGACATTGTGAAAAATGCTTCATTTGATAAAATCTTTTATTCATAGCATCATTATTCAGTCATCCAAGTATTTTTCTCTAGATTTTTATGACCTGATACATCCATTCACCTAAATTGTTTATTCCATTATATTAGGTTGATGGGTTATCAGATATAGTGAAGTGTATGTGTGTTGAAACAGAATAGTTTGATTTGGCCTTGTTAATTAGTTAGCCCACCATAAGAGAGGTATAAAACAAGAAAATCAAATTCAAACAACAATTTATCTACATATAAATCAATTATATATATATATATATCACACCCTGACTCTGATTGAGTACTCTGGAAGAATGGTAGACTTTGAAATACAGTAGCTATTCTTGCATTTACGCATCGTTCATTCAGCAATGAATTAGAACACTCTCAGCTCTTGGGCATGTATAATGATAATATACATGCAAAAAAGTCTGCCTCCTTCTACCGAGAGCCCGTAGCTCAGAGGTAGAATCGCCGACTGACGCCAATTCGGTCGGGTTTCAATCCTGGGTAAAAGGCAATCGGCTGTCTAGCCGTACTGATGAGCTGTGATGCAGCGAAACAGATCTGTCCGCGGATGAATATATATATATATATATATATATATATATATATATATATATATATATATTTATATTATAAATCAATTACAAATAAAAGTAATGTATTTTGGTTGATACAAGGTCGTTAAAATGTTCATATTAGTCCTTGCAAGAATGAGTTTATGTGTACATAGACAGGAACGTATGTGTGTATGTATGCATGAGCGTTATCGTTGGAATCTATTTGCTCAGTCTTAAAGGGTTTCTTCCGGTTATCAAGTATAAGAAAAAGCAGAAGGGTGAACCGTGAGAATAAAGAGATAAAAGAAAAGATAGAGATGATAATAACGATCGCTTGACTTTCTCAAACGACGTGTTAATACGCTCATCTACTTCTCTCTAGCGACAGGCAAATTTGCCCGTCTTTTATTTCGTTTGTAGGGCTCGAAAAGTCATTTGGGAATTCGCTCATGAATGTGATTCTGGCTTTTCCATTGGAGAACGAACAAAATTCGCATCGGCTCGTGAAAAGGTCCGTAAAAAAATTATTTATCAGAATTGAAGATTATTTGAATTTTGATTTTAGATGTTTCCTAGCTTTCTATTGGCCGAAAAACATTTCGCATCAAGGTGTGAAATTTCAGGAGTTTTGTTTTGCATTCGCTTTTGCGTTTGGGTTAAGCAAAGTTTGTAAATTCGCGTTTTTTTTTTTAGTTTCTAACAAAATCAATGATTCAGTGTTTAGCATTTGAACTTTAAATCTAGATCTTGTTTTGTTCACGACAGATGCAAACATTTCCAGCACCTTTTTGACAAAAATCGCTTGGGCGATCATGTCTCTAAAGAGACTTGACTGACTGGGCAGAAGATTATTCGGCAGTAGGTTGACATTACTTTTTGCGGTAGACTGGTTGCCAGCCAAAGCTATAGAACTCAATCTGTCCTGTTATTTGATTCATAACGAAAGGGAGAATATATGTATTATATTATTATGTTATAATTAGTGGGGGATCAGTTTATGACTTCATAACAATAGAATACCGATAACCCACTTTATACCCAGTAGAAGCTTACTTTCCAACTATTATATTCAGTCAGACAGTTAAGTGCCAGACGTGATACACGCTTAGGCGATCATGTCTCGAAAGAAACATGTCTGACTGGGCTGAAGATTATTCCCCAGTAGGTTGCCATTGCTTTCTGTGGTAGACTGGTTGCCAGCCAAGGCTATAGAACCCAATCTGTCCTGTTATTTGACTTATAGCTAGAGAGAGATGTATTATATTATTACATAGTAATTAGTGGGGGATCAGTTTATTACTTCAGAACAATAGAAAACTAATCCCCCACTTTATGACCAGTACAAGCCTTAATCATGATTCCAACTATTATATTCAGTCAGTCAGTTAAATGCAATACGCGAAACACGCTTGGGCGATTATGTTTCGAAAGAGACATGACTGACTGGGGAGAACATTACCCGGTAGTAGGTTGACATTACTTTCTGCGGTAGACTGGTTGCCAGCTAAGGCTATAGAAGACAATCTGTCCTGTTATTTAATCCATAACTGGAGGAAAGAGACGGATTAATACCTTTCTCAAGGGTATTTGCATGTAAGTAAATGTAAGGGATACAACTGGAATTCGAACTCGCCTCCACGATTTGTCGTTCCGAGCCGATACCCACTGCACCACAATGCACCTCCTGCGAGACTGTTTTAAATTTTATTGGATTCAAACATGGGCTCACCTCAGGGCAAACAAAAAAAAGCGAATTAAGTTTTAAATATTAATGACATAGATTAGGCATAACACAGTGAAAATGACAGACTAGTATTCAGTTAATAACAAACTTGTCAGGCTACGCAATTACTGATCCAACAATTTAACCCATAACTGGAGGGAGAAGAGATATTTTATATTATTACGTAGTAATTAGTGGAGGATCAGTTTATTACTTCACAACAATACAAAACTGATCCCCCACTTTATGACCAGTAGAAGCCTCACTCATGATTCCACCTATAATATTCAGTCGTGCCATACAGGATACACGGTTGGGCGATCATGTCTCGAAAGAGACATGTCTAACTGAGCAGAACATTATCTCATTATGTCATTACTTTCTGGGGTAGACTGGTTGCCAGCCCAGGCTATAGAACCCAATCTGCCCTGTTATTTGACTCATAGCTAGAGGGAGAAGAGATATATCATATTATTACATAGTAATTAGTGGGGGTTTAGGTTATTACTTCATAACAATAAAAAGCCGATCCCCGACTTTATGACCAGTAGAAGCCTTAATCATGATATTCTTAAATTTTGTTGGATTCAGAGATGGGCTCACCTCTGAGCAAACAAAAAAAAAAAAGAGAATTAAATTTTAAATATGAATGACATAGATCAGACATAACACAGTGAAAATGACAGACTAGTATTCAGTTAATAACAAACTTGTCAGGCTACGCAATTACTGATCCAACCATGAACACATTCCTGTGTGCCTGCGTGTGTAAGATTTTTTTATTCTTTCGCTCGACCTGAATCTTTCGAGCGATACGAATCAGTTTAGACAGTGCGTGCAAAGAAGACGTCAAGAGAAAAATTGTTTAAATTTTTTAAATGAATGCTTATGTTGAGGTGGTTCGTGTGAAATTTCGTTTGCCATTAAACATTGATAAATATTGGTGATTGCATATTGAATGACATTTTTAAGATACCCATCGTTGATTTACTGATATAAGTTCATAATATTTTTTTGTGTTGATATACGTCATTTTATTACTTTTTTATTTTTTTTTTTTACATCGATGGTTACCCTGAATGAGGCCAAAGTGGCTATAGTGGGTGATCCGTTATGGCGAAGTGTATTTGTGTGTTGAAACAGATTAACTGAATTTGGCCTTGTTAGTAGATACCCCACGATAAGAGGGGTCAGTCAGTTAAGTGCTATACGTGATACACGGTTGGGCGATCATGTCTCGAAAGAGACATGACTGACTGGGCAGAAGATTATCCCGCAGTAGGATTGCTTTCTGCGGTAGACTGGTTGCCAGCCAAGGCTATAGAACTCAGTCTGTCCTGTTATTTAATCCATAAGTGGAGGTAAGAGATGGATTAATACCTTTCCCAAGGGTATTTGTGCGCAAGTGTTTGCAAGGAATTCAACTAGAATTCGAACTCAGCTTCCCGAGTTGTCGTTCCGAGGCGATATCCACTGCAACACAACAAGAGGGGTATAAAACAAGAAAATCAAATGGAGTACAGAAACAACATATATATATATATATATATATATATATATATATATATATATATATATATATATATCAAGGTTTTTTACAAATAAAAGTAATATCTTTTGGTTAGTACAAACGTTGTTAATAATATTTTTAGCAGTAATTGACCAAAGAGTTTGTGCATATGTATGTGTGTGAGTGGATTGTTAGGAGTGTCTTTGAAGTCTCCGCTCGGTCCTTCGGGTACCGGTCAGTTATTAAGTGCCTCAGTGAACAGTGAAGAAGAAGATGAGAGAGAAAGAAGAGGCAACATAATACGATCGCTTGACGTTTGTCAAGGGACGTGTTAATTATGCTCGTATTTTCCCAACTGTTTTCTTGTGTCGTACTTTTATTTCGTTTTCGGGGCTCCGAACAAGTCATTTGGATATTCAAACCCGGATTTAATTCTGGGCTTCCCACCAGACGATAAACACAATTCACCTCGGCTCGCAAACTTCTGCGGGGAGCCCAGGTGCTCAAAGACCAGTTTTAGTCATTTGCTATCTAGACCTTTGAGGGCAAACATCCGGTCCCTCGCTTGCTCGGTATTACCACAAGGCACAGTTAATGAGGAAGATAATGATTACTCCTAGACTTCCAGTTGAATTTGTTGAATTTCACTATTTCATTTAAATTAATTTCACTAACGCGGAAATAACTATTTGGAAAGGTATTAACACATCTCTTCATCCTCCAAATGGGTTGAATAAAAAGATAGATTGAGTTCTGTAGCTTTGGTTAGCAACCTGTCAACCGCTGAAAGTAATGGGTACCTTCTTCTTCTTCTTCTTCTATGTGCCCTGTCCCTTCAGGACGTAGGCGATCATGGATCTCCACGTCTCCCTATCCCTTGTGGCTCTTAGTATGTTTGTTCCTGTTGCTCCTGGCAACCCCCGTTCCGTCATCCACCTGATCAGACTCTGCAGATATGTTATCCGCTGCCTTCCTCTGTCTCTCATTCCTTCTATCTGTCCAGTCAGTATCAGGTTCTCCAGGCTCTCCTTCCTCATTGCATGTCCCAGGAACTTCAGTTCTCTCTTCCTGATGCTCAGCATCAATTTCCTTTTTGTTGCCATTCTTTCTAACACCTCGTCGTTGCTTGTATGCTCAGTCCACGATATCCGTAGCATCCTTCTGTAGAACCACATTTCGGCCGCTTCCAGTTTTGACTTCATTTTCGATGATATTGTCCAGCATTCACAGCCGTATTGAAGAACTGACATCACGTAGCAGTCTAGCACTCTTTTCTTCGTTTCTATTGAGATTTTCCTGTGTGTTAGTATTTTGCTCATCTTCTGGAACGCGTCCTTTGCCATGCCAATTCGCCTTCGGATCTCCGTGTCGCACTTTCCATCTCCTATTAGAACACTTCCTAGGTACTTAAATTCTTGGACTTGTTTGATTCTGTTATCCCCTACCTGTATTTGGCATTTTGGGTTGTATCTTTTGCTGACGACCATGCACTCAGTTTTCTTAAAGTTTATTTGTAGTCCTTTCTTGTCACTCTCCACTGCTACTTTCTGTATGAGATCTTGCAGTTTCCTTTCCGTGTCCGCAATCAACACTGTATCGTCCGCATATCTTATGTTGTTCAGGTTGTGGCATCCAATAACAAATCCTGGTGTGTCATCTAGGGTCCTCAAAATATTCTCGCTGTATAGGTTGAACAAATCCGGTGAAAAGACACATCCTTGTCTTACGCCTTTTTCTATCTTTGTGTATCTACTGAGGTCATTACCTGTCCGTATGCAGGCCGTTTGCTGCCAGTAGAGATTCTTGATTATTCTTATGTCTTTGCCGAAAATGTCGAGGTTGCCTAGCATTTCCATCAATTCTTTGTGTCGTATTTTGTCGAATGCCTTCGCGTAATCAATGAAGCATAGGTACAAGTCTTTCTTCATTTGTAATGCCCTTTCAGAGAGCATCCTAATCATGAATATGGCAATCCTTGTTCCAGTGTCCTTGACGAACCCGCACTGTTCCTGCCCTATCTCTGGCCTGATTCTGCTTCTCGCTCTATTCATCAGGATTCTAACCATCAGTTTTGTAATGTGACTCATTAAGCTGATAGTTCTGTGTAGTTCGCACTCGTTTGCACCAGGTTTCTTCGGCAGCGCTATAAATATCGACTTGCATAGGTCGTCTGGTATTATTCCGCTGCTATAAATTTCGTTTATTATGTCGGTAATCTTTTCTATGCCATATTCTTCTAAGGCTGTCAGCAGCTCTATTACTATGCCGTCTGGACCAGGTGCTTTGTTTCTGTTCATTTTGGCCATTGCAGCTTCCACTTCGGATTTTAGTATTTCCGGTCCATCCATCTCCTTGTGTATTCTCGGTTGTTCGAATCTTCTGCCCAGTCAGCCATGTCTCTTTCGAGACATGATCGCCCAAGTGTGTATCAAGTATGGCACTTAACTGACTGACTAAAGACAATATTTGGAAATAAAGCTTCTAGTGGGCATAAAGTAGGGGATCGCTTCTGTATTATTATGAAGTAATAAGATGATCCCCCACTAATTACGACTTATTTATATAATAATATAATATAATCTGTCTCTTCTCACTCCATCTATGTGTTGAATAGCAGGATAGATTGGATTTTCTATCCTTGGTTGGCAACCAGTCTACCGTAGAATGTAATGGCAACCTACTGCGGGATAATCTTCTGTCCATGCAGTCATGTTTCTTTGGAGACATGATCGCCCAAGCGTGTATCACGTATGGCACTTGAAAGACTGACTGACTTCGAGAAGGAAATTAAACTCAGTATTAGATTAGCCGCTAGATCATTTTACAATTGAAATGGCTTGATGCAACCGTAAGTTCTATGTTCACATTTTCTTCTCTTGAATCTTGTTCTGTTTGTTATCGTTTCTCCTTAGTAACGTTTTACAAGTTTTTCTTATTCTAGCTATCCCACTGATAGCGAGACAATTCTGAGAGGTCAAGGAGTCATGCCAGGATTCATCATTGCCACCCGGAATCTGAAAAATATAAGGTATGCGGATGATACAGTGCTGATAGTAGACACGGATAGAAAATACAAGACCTCCTAAAGAATGAAGCTGAAGAAAGCGGAAAGAAAGAGCTGTAAATGTCGTGGACCCGGTTAAAGGTCCAGCGAGAACAATGAGAAAAGAACCAAAATAGGAAATAACGAATATATATTAAACACGGCAAAATACAATACTTGGAACTTTTTTCTTTTCGAGTATCAAGATTAACTGGGATTTGTTTTTAAGAGCAGGGTCCCCAAGTCCTACCCTTGTTATTTAACCCACAACTGGAGGGAAGGGAAGGGACGGATTAATACCTTTCCCAAGTGTACCAGTGCTTAAGTGAATGCAGGGTATTCAACTGGAATTCGAACTCGGCTCACCGACTTCTCTTTCTTTCACTTACAGCATCTGGTATTCCCAAGCGGTTACCTCCCTCATTACTGACCAGGCTCAACGTTTCTTAATCTTGGTGATCGAACGAGAACGTGATATGGCCGTAAGCCATTTTTGGTTTGTATTCAAAAATGTATTGCTGGTAATAATTTTTTTTCCTTCAAAAATGTATCATGGCAATAATTTAAACTCAATGTCAAACATTATTTTCTGTTGGCTTAAATCCTGTTCTTTTATTGTCCTTCCTCCTGATAATTTATTTCTTTTCTTTTTAATAATCTCTATTAACTCCCTTGCATCTTAGTGGCTTGACAGGCTTGCCTGGGGTGAAACCATTCAAAAAACATTATTGGCGCTAGTTTAGTAAACTTTTCCGACTTCCTTTTTGCCCCTACATCTCAGAGGATGGTTGCACAATAAAGAAAACAGGTATTGGAACTCTGGTCTTGCACTCAATATGAAAGTTGGTGTTTAACATGATAAGTAATTGTCGTGGACCCGGTTAAAGATCCAACAAGAATAATACGAAGAGAACCAAAATAGGAAATAACGAATATATATTAAACAAGGCAAAATAGTAGAACGATAATACGGGTTAGTATGTAATACTATAATTCGACCCTCGAATTGGGACTCATAATGGTCGTTAAGGTAGCAGTGTTCTCTTCTTTTTTTTTCTTTTTTTTTTTTCAATTGGAGTAGATAGACTAAACTATCGCCCGGTTCACACTCCACCCACGTCTATTGAACAGGTGAAGAGGCTCATCCCTTGTTCCCTGTTTAAGATGTGGTTTCCGGCTTTCTCTTTTCCAATTTTTTTCACTCTTTTCTTTTTTTTTTCAATTGGAGTAGATAGATCTATCTATCGCCCAGTTCACACTCCACCCACGTCTATTGAACAGGTGAAGAGGCTCATCTCTTGTTCCCTGTTTAGGATGTAGTTTCCGGCTTTCTCTTTTCCAATCTTTTCACTCTTACGTAGCCCCCTGCACTTCAGTGGCGTTACCGCATTGCTCGGGGTGATATGATTAAAAAAAAAATTGGGCGTTCTCCTCAGGCTACTCTCTCAGGCTATCTACTGGCTACTCACTCTTACTTCTTGTGAGGGGAGGTATATGCAATGGTTGGAAGAGTTCATTCCGTTGTGGGTGATGCCACCACGACAATAAATAAACTGCAAAAAACTGAATGCATGGTCATCAGCTAAAAAGAGGAGCCCAGAATGCCAACAACAAGTTGGTGATAAGAAAATCAAACAGGTGCAAAAATTTAAATACCTGGGCAAGAGTTCTAACAGAAAACAGAAAGAGCGAAAATAAAATCTAAACGCGAATTGGCATCGCTATGTTTCTATTCCAGAAGCTGAGTAAAGTATTAAGAGACTGGAAAATTTCGCTAGAAACAAAAAAGAGATTACTGGATTGCTATGTGATGTCACTTTTTCAATATGGCAGCGAATGCTAGAGATTCTCGTCAAAGAAGAAGGTGAGACGTGAAGCAACCGAAATGTGGTTCTACAGAAGGATGCTGAGGATACTATGAACCTAACATGTGAGGTTTTTGAGAGGAAGTAAAATTCTTATATGCACATTTCGTTCAATAAATGAATCAACCATACTGGGATCGTGGACTACAAATAAACTTTAAGAAAACTGAATGCATGGTCATCAGCAAAAAGAGCAACCCAAAATGCCAAATACAGGTGAGGGATACCAGAATCAAGCAAGTACAAAAATTTAAATACCTAGGAAATGTTCTAATAGGAGATGGAAAGTGCGACACAGAGATCCGAAGTAAACGAAAAGGATAATAATACTTAACATCAGGAAAAGAGAGCTGAAGGTACTGGGACATGTATAAGGAAGAAGGGCTTGGAGAATCTGATACTCACATGTCAGATAGAGGAAAAGAAAGACAGAAGAAAGCAACGTGTAACGTATGTGATGGGACTGAGCAAGTAGAGGGAAGAGCAGGGTTCTGTTTGGGTAACAGGAGAAAGCGTGATAAGAGCCAGGGAGACGTGGATGGCTATGTTTACCTACGTCCTGAAGAGAAATGGCACATAGATAAAGAAGAAGCCTCCCTGGACATAGAAAACTTATTTATTAATGTTCCAGTAAAATTTAAAGTGGAGATCAGTTCCATGAAATTATCAATACATAATATATAAACTGATCCCTCACTTTGTGGCCATGCTAGTTTCTTTACATTCATATTCTAGATTTATTGGCTTGAGCAAGCACAGCAGAGTTTGGGTTGTGTAACAGGAGAAAGAGTGTTAAGACCTACAAGAGATAGGAAGATGTGGAAGGCCATGGTCGCCTATATCCTGAAGGAAAATGGCACATAGAATAATAAGAAGCCACCTGAGAAGTAAAAAACTTATGTATTTATGTTCCAGTAAAATATAAAATGGGGGATCAATTCTATATAATAATAAATACATAAACTGATCCCTCACTTTGTTCCATGCTAGTTTCTTTACATTTATAATCTAGATTCATCGGCTAGAGCAAATAGATTGCAGAGCGGAGTTTGGTTTGTGTAACTAGAGAAAGGGTGTTAAGACCTACAAGGGATAGGGAAACGTGGATGGCCATGATCGCCTGCGTCCTGGAGGGAAATGGCACATAAAATAAGAAGCCACCCAAGATGTAAAAATCTTATTTATTAATGTTCCAGTAAAATATAAAATGGGGGATCAACTCTGTATAATAATCAATACATAAACTGATCCCTCACTTGGTGGCCATGCTAGTTTTTTTTTACATTTATATTCTAGATATATTTGCTAGGGCAAATGGATTGCAGAGCGAGTTTTGGGTGGGGTAACAGGCGAAAGCGTTCAAAGAGGTAAGTAGATGTGGAAGGCTATGATCGCCTATGTCCTGCTGGGATATGGTACATAGTAAAAGAGGCCATTCAGTCTTAGTGGCTTTATCGCCTTGCTTGATGAAATGATATTTAGAGAACATATTGAAGCTGAAGAATAACTTCTCTGACGCTGACGGGTATTTTTTTTCGTTGACACTTGACTCCAAACCAACAAGTGCTTTGACCCTTGACTCTTGGTGCAAAGCTGCAAAAGTGTTGGTCAATGCACATAATACTCTGAAGTGGCCATCGGCACAGACAATAATTCAAGTCTGTCCTCTTCAAGGTTGTCGCTTCAGAATTTAAAAAAAAAAATAACCGCCGGGTGGCCCACTCAGAAAACGGGTGCAATAAAATGCGGTGAAAAGGTAGGGTGTGATAGGGGTGCACAAGACCATAATGACAAACGAGACAAAAATGATTGAAATCTTCTTCTTCCTCTATGTGTACTGTCCCTTCAGGACATAGGCGATCATGGCTCTCCACGTCTCCCTATCGCTAGTGGCTCTTAGTATGTTTACTCCTGTTACATATCGCAAACCCCGTTCTGTCATCCACCTGATCAAGCCCTGTAAATATGTTGTCCACTGCCTTCCTTTGTCTCTTTTTCCTTCTATCTGGCTTGTCAGTATTAGGTTCTCCAAGCCCTCCTTCCTCGTTGCATGCCCCAGGAACTTCAGTTGTCTCTTCCTGATGCTCACTATTAATTTCCTTTTCGTTGCCATTCTTTCCAACACCTCATCGTTGCTCGCATGCTCGGTCCATGATATCCACAGCATCCTTCTGTATAACCACATTTCTGCTGCTTCAAGTTTTTTCCTCATCTTCGATGATATTGTCCAGCATTCACTGCTGTATTGAAGAGCTGACATCACATCGCAATCCAGCACCCTTTTCTTTGTTTCTAGTGAAATTTCCTGTGTCTTAGTACTTTACTGAGCTTCTAGAATGTGTCCTTTGCCATGCCAATTCGCCTTCGGATCTCTGTGTCGCACTTTCCATCTCCTGTTAGAACACTTCCTAGGTATTTAAATAATTGTACTTGCTTGATTCGGGTATCCCTCACCTGTATTTGGTATTTTGGGTTGCACCTTTTGCTGATGATCATGCATTCAGTTTTCTTAATGTTTATTTGTAGTCGACGATCCCAGTATGGTTGATGCATTTATTGAACGAAATGTGTATATAAGAAATATTTTGGGAAAGAGATAATAATATTTTTAATACTTCTGTACTATATAGATGTTCTGTTAAGTGTATGGAATGTTAATAGAAATGTACCAACTATTATGGGACAGAAACATTTGTAACGTGTATACGTTGGCAAGATCTCGGATTTTCTCATGTGACTTTATACCTCGGCGTCTCTTGAGTCATTTTCTGATTTAACAAATACCTACTCCTGTCCTGTAACATTTTCTACATTTAGTGTATGAAATGGGGATGCAAAAACTAAAACTATTATGGGACAGAAGCATTTAAATTACGTATATAAAGGCAAAAATAAAAAAGAGCAGCCCAAAATGCCAAATGCAGGTGGGGGTTACCTAGTTCCTGAAGAAGCCACCCGAGTCGTAGAAAACCTATTCATTAATGTTCCAGTAAAAAATAAAATGGGGAATCAATTCAATATAATAATCAATACATAAACTGATCCCTCACTTTGTGACCATGCTAGTTTCTTTACATTTATATTCTAGATTTATGGGCTTGAGCAGGCGTATGTCAGAACGGAGGTTGCGGGGTGTAACAGGAGAAAGTGTGCTAAGAGCCACCAGGGATAGGAAGACGTGGAAAGCCATGATCGCCTACGTCCCGAAAGGACAGAGCACATAGAAGAAGAATATATATACCAACTGTTTATAAGTAATTATAATGTGGATATAAAGTGGGGGATCTAATCTGTATTATAACCAGTATATAAACTGATCCCTCATTTTGTGACCATGCTAGTTTTCTATACATTTATATTCTAGATTTATGGGCTTTAGCAAATGGATGGCAGAGCAGAGTTTGGGTTGTGTAACAAGAGAATGGTTGCTAAGTGTTACAAGGGATAAGAAGATGTGGAGTCCCATGGTCGCCTATGTCCTGGAGAGAAATGACACATAGAAGAAGAAAAAGAAACCACCCGAGTCGTAGAAAACTTATTTATTAATACACACCTGGGCGTTAATATTTGTTTTGAATCATGACTGACTAGGCAGAAGATGTTTTCGCGGTCGGTTATCATTACTTTCTACGTTAAACTGGTTGCTATAGACTCAAATTTGTCCTGCTTGGCGGGGGTAACTATTTGCCCTAACAGGTGCTACCACTCCGGGTCAGGGTGGCCCTGGGAACAACAGCAATTAAGAGGTGGTTCCATGCTCCTCACAACCTCCCAATCAGAAGCCTTGCTGACGGATGCAGTTTACTGTCATACTCAGGATCGAATTTCACACTTGATTGTGAATTTTTGCTTTGGTCTGGGTTTCTCCAAAATGATTTCAGTCATACTGATCAATTTTTGCGGGTGTGCAATTTTACTTTTCGCATTTCGGTTAATTGTTGGATGATATAAGATTTGTATCCTGTATACTTTACTTCTGTCCCATAATAGTTGGTACATTTAGTTATGAAATGTGTATGCAAACACGTACTATTGTGGGATAAAGACAATTGAAATTTTTATATATAGTCAAGGTTTCAGCTGTTTTCACCTGACTTTATTCCTCTGCATAGCTTGAGTCGTTTTCTGATTGGACAAACACCAACCTTTGTCCCATAAATGTTATTACATTTAGTGTATGAAATATGTATACGAACGTACCAACTATTAAGGAACAGAAGCATTTGAACCTTGTACATATAGGTAGGATGTGCGTTGTGGGGTAGTCGACATTGAGTCGGAACGAGAAATCGGGGAGCCGAGTTCGAATTCCAGTTGAATTCATTGCATTCACTTACGCGCAAATACCCTTGGGAAAGGTATTATTAATCCGTCTCTTACTTCCAGTTATGGGTTAAATAACAGGACAGATAGGGTTCTATAGCCTTGGCTGGCAACCAATCTACCGCAAAAAGCAATGGCAACCTACTGCGGGATAATCTTCTGCCCAGTCAGTCATGTCTCTTTCGAGACATGATCGCCCAAGCGTGTTTCACGTATGGCACTTAACTGACTGACTAAATATAACAGTTGGAAAAATAATTAAAATTTGTACTGGGCATAAAGTGGGGGATCGGTCTTGTAGTGTTATGAATTAATAAACTGATCCCCCACTAATTACTACACAATAATATAATACATCTCTTCTTCCTCTAGCTATGATTCAAATAATCAGACAGATTGGGTTCTGTAGCCTTGGCTGGCAACCCGGCTACAGCAGAAAGCAATGGCAACCTACTGCGGGATAATCTTCTGCCCAGTCAGTCATGTCTCGAAAGAGACATGATCGCCCAAGCGTGTTACACGTATGGCACTTAACTGACTCACATATAGGTAAGTGTTACGAAGATGCATTTATATATAAAAAACAATATTAATAATGTCTACAAAAAGTTATAGTAAGGGATTCTATTGAGCCTACTTGTTATTACAAAAAAGTTTTAATTCCTGAAGTAGTCGTAAAAATAAGGAAATTAGAAATAGAACGTTTGGAAGATGCTAGAATGTTCGAGAAAACCTAGAAATTTGGAGATGCTTCGAGAAATATGCAATTTAGGTGCTAGCCCCTATAAAATAGGTTTTGGGAAGAGAGTTGTGAGTTGCTAAAAGGATTTATCAACTCTGGCTCGATTCAGGATTTGTATATACAGCCGAAAGAATCTCTATAAAAGTTGCCGACCAACTAAAACCTGAAAGAGAACCTCATGGAACTAAATGGGTAAATTGAATTTTTAGGCTCTTTCATTGACCAAACAAAAAATTATTCTTTATATACACATTCGAGGATTTCCAAAATTATAGGACCTAAACTATTTCGCTAGCTTAACTGGGTAAAGATACTTGAACTCTTCCTTCCCTTTGTCTGTGATTTAGCTCCGTGCTTTGGTCAATCATTTTGTTTTTCTTTTGTTACAACTTATAACACATATCAGTAAGGTTTCAGTTTTTTAACTGACTTAATTCCTCTGCTTAGCTTGAATCATTTTCTGATTTAACAAACACCTACCTCTGTCTCATAATAGTTGATACACTTGTGTTAGTCATTATTAGAACAAGACATTTGAACCTTGTAAAGATATTGAATAACTGATAACCTATACTTTTAACATATCGCCAGCAAGAAGATAGAAATGGATTTCAGTAATTATACTAAAATAGAGATGGGCGTTGACCAAGTATTTGTTTTCTTAAGCGGCAACTCATTAAAGCTAAACGATTTTACCAGGCTTTATTATTGACTGCCATAATCTTAACAACATTAAATATGCAGATGCCATATTGTTCTTAGCAAACACAGAACGGACCTGCAAGAACTTAGTTTAGTTGTTTGTTTTACCAGCCTATCTACCCTTTTGGGTCATTTAATGCTGAATGTGGTACAGTGGATATCGGCTCGGAACGAGAAACCGGGGAGCCGAGTTCGAATTCCAGCTAAATCCATTGTATTCACTTACGCACAAATACCCTTGGGAAAGGTATTAATCCGTCTCTTCCTTCCAGTTATGGGTTGAATAGCAGGACAGATTGGGTTCTATAGCCTTGGTCAGCAACCAGTCTACCGCAGAAAGCAATGGCAACCTACTGCGGGATAATCTTCTGCCCAGTCAGTCATGTCTCTTTTAAGACCTGATCGCTCAAGCGTGTATCACGTATGGCACTTAACTGACTGACTGAATTTGCTTGGTTTTTGTTTATTGCTTGTTGATCTTTTGTGAGTATTGCTGTCGAGATATAAGTAAAGATGCTGTGATTTGGTGTGTGATGATTATATGCTATCTTCTTTTGCAACTATATTTTGTTATATAATTTTGTTGCTTTTAGAAATTCTAAAAGGTCATCTGGGTCAGCTTTGTTGAAGATATCTTTCAAATTGTTTTCTTGATAGTATCTTAATGCCTGCTGATTTTTTGTGAGTCTATTACTGTCGTGATATAAGTAGAGATGCTGTGATTTGATGTGTGATGGTTATATGCTCTCTTCTTTTGTAACTATATTTTGTTATATAATTTTTTTGCTTTTAGAAATTCTAAAAGGTCATCTGGGTCAGATTTGTTGAAGATATCTTTAAGATTGCTTTCTTGGCAGTATCGTAATCGTGTGTTCAAGATCTATGCAGCTTTTTAGTACGTTTCACTGTGTAGAGCTTCTGACATGGAATGCAAATTGGTGCCTCTTCACCTTTTAGTAGGTGTAAATGGGTGACAGCGGTGTGGCCTATTTGAAGACTCGTCATTACTACTTTTTCTCTTGTTGGTATTTTCCTATTGGAAATTTTAACTTTTATCCATTCTTTGAGGATGGGTTTAATTTTGTAGAGTTTGTTATTTTTTAAGGAGTTCCACAACTCTTGCCATTTGGTCGTAATAAAGTTGTTGATTAGAGGTTTGTAATCTGTGTGGGGTACTTTTATATCATGAATGTTGATGTTTAATGATCTTTTAGCTTCTACATCTACATTTTCGTTTCCTCTGAGACCAATGTGGCTGGGAATCCAGCATGAAATAATGTTTTTGTTTTGGATGATGAGGTTGATTCTTTGTAGGAGATTGAGGATCAGAGGTTTATTTAGATTTTTGTTTTTAGTGCCATTTGCACTGATAATGAGTTTGAAAATATTACATATTTGTTGAGGTTAAGTTTGAGGATGAGGTCTAAAGCTAATAAGCTTATGGGTGTAGTTTCAGCACTGAAAATTGATTTATTGTCTGGTAGGCGTTCTTGGAGTCTGATGTTGTTAGTAAAAGAAAGCAAGAAGAAATACTAAACTATTTTCAGCAAAAGGAAGAGATTGTGCACATTTATATACGCATGCTTACCTGAAACCCCCCCCCACCCCCTCACAAGCATGGGCCATGCTAGTCACCCTGAAAGCCATATATTGCGCCTCCTCGGCCTTACACTATCTCCCAACCTCAAGTGGAATTATTGCATTGAGTCAAGAGCTAAATCCACTGCTAAGAAGTTTGGGTCACTGTCTCGGACCAGGAAAGTTTTTTTTTATGCCTGATTCCATCTTGCACATATACAAATCAACCATCTGTCCGTTCATGGAATACTGCTGTCATATATGGTCAGGCGGCCCTGCTGTTCATGTTAGTGTTCTCGATAGGCTCAAAAGGAGAATCTGTCACGTGATAGGTCCCGACTTTGCAGCTCGATTCCAGCCACTTTCTCACCGGCGGGATGTGGCTTCCCTCTGTCTGTTCTACAAATATTTTCATGGCTTCTGCTCCGAAGAACCTAAGTCACTAGTGCATGCGCCACACGAATTTACTCGTACAACCAGACTGGTAACAAGGTCTCACCCACTTACAATTAGATTAACCAAATACAGACCTCAGTTCTACTCCAGCAGCTTCTTATCCCACACTTCCCGCCTGTGCAAATCTCTTCCGTATTCTTGCTTTCCTGACAGCTACGAACTCCAGGTATTTAAATGCAAGGTTAATACTCATCTTTTATCCACTTGACTCCAGTTCTTTCTACATTACACTGTGTATCTTGTTTTATCTTCTTTCTTTCTCTCTCTCTCTCTCTCTTTCTCTCTCTCTCTCTCTCTCTCTCTCTCTCTTTCTCTTTCTCTCTCTCTCTTTCTCTCTCTTTCTCTTTCTCTCACTCTTTTTCTTTCTTTCTCTCTCTCTCTCTCTCTCTCTTTCTCTTTCTCTCTCTCTCTCTTTTTTTCTTTTTCTCTCTCTCTTTCTCTCTCTCTCTGCCTTGGCAACTGTCTTTACACCTGTATTTCCGTCCTTCTCTTGCCCTTTCTCTGACACCCACTGTAGCTGGGCTGTTATTCTCTTCGCTCTCCTATTGCCTGAACTTTTTCTCTTATGTACCCCCCTGCGCATCAGTGGCGGTACCGCCTTGCTTGGGGTGAAACGATTAAAAAAATTCATTGTGTAACTATGTTCCCACTCACGCACAAAAGCTTTACAATTTCCTCGGCTGCGATTGGTTAAATAATTGCTGTACAATTCACAACTGAGAATAAATTTAACATATTCCCATATTTGGTTCAGTACACGATATCCAATTGGTCGATTTATGACCAATCAGATATTTAATTGCCAAGGTAAATAGATGTGAAATTTTCCCGCAAACCCGTCTGGAGCCTTGTAAAAATGTAATTAAAAATGTATTTAAGGCGAAGCAATTCATTATTTCTTCAATAAGGTTTATTTGCTCCCGGACTCCACGTCACTGGATTCCAGATCTTGCTCACAGGACAAAAACACAGACACAGACACATACTTTCACTGTTTAAATTACCAGTGGTCATTATGCTAAACATTCAATTTAAAACCTGTTGATCTATTCTTAATATCATATTAGGAGTACTAAACTGTTATGTGATAGCTGTCCTACTGAATGGCAGTGAATACTGGACAATCTCCTCAAAGATGAAGAAGCAGAAATGTAGTTCTAAAGAAGTGTGCTTGGCATTCATAGGACCGGGCATGGAAGCAAAGATGAGGTTTTAGAGAGGTTGGAAACGAAAAGGTAACTTATAGCTAATATCAGGAAAAGACAGCTAAGGTTCCTGGGACATGTAATGAAGGGGGGCTTGGAGAATCTGATACTCACAGGTCAAATAGAGGGAAAGATAGACATGAGAAAGCAACACGTAGCATACTTGACGGGCTTGAACAAGTGGCTGGAGGAGAGGGGTTTGAATAGGGTAACACGAGAAAGGGTGCAAAATGCCACTAGGGAGATGTGGAAGGCTGTGATCGCCTACATCCTGAAAGGACACGTCACACAGAAGAAGAAAAAAATGAAACAAACTACACATCAAAATAATAAACACGAGAAATTATCACTGATAAGAAAAAATATGAATTTGCTGATCCATTTATTTTTTACCGTTTATCAACCCTTTACAGGTTATTTAAAAGTAGAACATGTTTTTTACATTATAAGAATGTTTTCGGAGATAATAACAGTTTAGTGATATAATCTTACAAATTCACCCATGCAGGTACAAAAATTGAAATACCAGGGAATTTTTCTAACGGAAGACAGAAAGTGCGACACAGAGATCCAAAGGCGAAATGGTGTGGCGAAGGACGCGTTCCAGAAGCTGAGTAAAGTATTAAGAAACAGGAAACTTTCGCTAGAAACAAAGAAAAGAGTGCTGGATTGCTATGTGATGTCAGTTCTTCAATAACTGCAGTGAATGCTTGGCAATATCATCAAAGATAAAAGACAAAACTGAAGCAGCTAAAATGTGCTTCTACAGAAGGATGCTGCGAATGTCAAGGATCGAGCATGTGAACAATGATGAGATTTTGGAAAGGATGGAAACAAGAAGGAAATTAATATTCAGCATCAGGAAGAAACAACTAAAGTTCCTGGGACATGCAATGAGGAAGGACGGCTTGGAGAACCTGATTCTAACAGGTCAGATAAAGGTAAAAAGAGACTGAGAAAAGCAGCGGATAACATATTTGAAGAATCTGAGCAGGTGGATGGCAGAACGGGGTCTGCGTGGTGTAACAGGAAAAGTGTGCTCAGAGCCACCAGGGATAGGGAGACCGGGAAAGCCATGATCGCCTACATCCTGAAAGGAGAAGGTACATAGAAGGACTCATATCTAAGTAATAAGAAACGGAATTATATTTAATCAGTTTGATATCCAAGCAAGAAATTATATTGTCGATATAAAGTAGGCAATTAATTCTATATTACTATTAGTGTATAAACTGATCCCTCATTTTATGGCCACAGTAGTTTCTATACATTTATATTCCAGAGAATGTGACTAAATTTAAAATACATTCCTATATAGCCAATCAGTATTTTTTTGGTTCATTTTCTACGGTTTATCATCAGACAAGAAATTTTAATGTGTATGCAAAGTGGCGGATCAATTCTATATTACAACTAATATATAAACTGAGCTCTCATTTTATGGCCATTTCTTTTCTATATTCATATTCCAGTTTTTCATTGGTAGATTGATTCGTTTTCTATTGATTATCTACAGGCAAGAAATTATAAAGTGCATATAAAATGGGGGATCAATTCTATATTACAACTAATATATAAACTAATCTCTCATTTTGTAGCCACATTTTTTTCTATACATTTATATTCCGGAGAATGTAAATAAATTAAAAAGACATGCCTGTTTAGCTAATCAGTTTACCGCTTTTCTTTTTAAGAACGCTCTTGTAACGGTATTTTACTTGAACGTTCACGTGGCAGGGAATTTATGAACGCGCAATTTTTAAATTAAAGCGGATTATGGCGTTTTCATTCATGGTTATATGAACCTAACAGGTATTTCTTAGTGTGGATGAATTTAGTCATATTTTCCATTCTTTCATTTAACAGTTTGTCTTTATTTGAGAATATCATAATTTCTAATTTTTCTTCTTGGCACAGTCTACATATTTTGCCACCGTTGCGGTATAATCTTCTGCCCAGTCAGTCATGTCTCTTTCGAGACATGATCGCCAAAGTACGGCACTTAATTGACTGACTGTAAGGCTTGACTGTTTTTACAATGATCCACGTTATGTCTGGGTCTTCTCCATATTTTGATTTTAATTTCCACACGTGGCTAGCCAATTTTGTATTGCTTTTTAATTTTTCTATTCTTCTATTTTAAATGTAGACCTGTCATTAACCCCCACTGGCCATAAAAGTGTCTTTGGTTGAGCCCAAATATATATATATATATATATATATATATATTATTTTGGCCATTTGGGTCATATGCTTATATATAGATAAGACATAAGACATGTAGATGTCGCCACTAATTAAAACAAACATGATTTTTATGAAGTACTTTTGACAAAATATAGACTCAATCGGATTATATCTTAACAAATTACAGTTATTTAAGTGAAGGTACTGTTGCAAATTTTCAAAACAAGTAAAAAATCTGAATTTCGTGTGTTGATAAAGCATTGCTTTCTGATGGGAAAATACTGCTCAAGCAAAGCAGCAGTGTGATAAGTGTTATTCGGACTCTGCTCCATTTGAAACAACGATTAAGAGGTTGTATGCTGACTTTAAACGCGGTCGTACTGACGGAAATAATGTTGAACGCTCAGGTCACCCCAAATCGGCAGTTGTCCGGGAAAACACCAAAAAGTTCCGCAAACTCTTTATGGCCGATCGTACATTAAATTTGCGTGAGATAGCAGAGGAGTTTAACATATCAGAAGGCAGCATATTCACCATTTTGCATGAACATTTGTCAATGAGAAAGCTGTATTCAAAGTGGGTGTCGCGTTTGCTCACAGTTGATCATAAACAACAACGATTCAGAGCGTTGTTTGCAACTGTTTCAATGCAACAATAAAGACTTTTTGCGTAAATATGTGACAATGGATAAAACATGGATCCACCATTCCACTTCGGAGTCAAATCGGCAGTCAGCTGAGTGGACAGCGGCAGATGAAAGCCGTCCAAAGTGAACAAAGACGTAAACACCAGCAGGCAAGGCTTTGGCCTCCGTATTTTTAAGATGCGCAAGCTATTTTGTTCATTGATTATCTTGAGAAAGGAAGAACAATCAATAGTGAATATTATATAGCATTATTGGTACGTTTGAAGAAAGAAATCGTCAAAAAACGGTCAGAAATGAAGAAAATGTGATCTTTCACCAAGACACGGCACTGTGTCAGAAGTCGAGTGCGACGATGGCAAAACTACATGAATTGCACTTCGAATTACTTCCGCATCCCCACTTTTCTTCAGATCTGGCTCCCAGTGATTACTGGCACTTAGCAAACCTCAAAAAAGGCTCGAGAGAAAGAGATTTGGCTCTAAAGAAAAAGTGATATGGCGAAGATAAATCGTTCTTCAAAAAGAGAAGGAGACTATGTTGATGAATAAAGTCAAAATTTGCCAAAAAGTTGTTTTATTAGTGAGACCCAGAATTTATTGAGTTTAAAGAGTAATGTGTTAGAGTTTGGAGAAAACAGAGGAGGTCGGGTGCGGATATTCCAAACGAATTATGGAAGAGAATCTACGAGCAAAGCACTCAGCTTTGTCCGCTGTAGCTGCGAAAACTTCATATTTATTGATTAAAGGATGGAATGCTTGTTGATGTTTAACACTTTTTCAGAGCTGCCAGTAGTCTTTGGAGTCTAACTTTCGGGCTGATATACGCTGCTTCATTCTGTCAGCAAACATCAGTTTAGCATCATTGGGGATCCTCTAACGTTCATTACGAGCAGAGGCGACTGTTATGGTCAGACGCATGCCTCCAATACACTTGACACGTGTATTGTCACGCACATATACAAACAAAGAAACAAGCATTCCTGCATATACATACACTTACATTTAAAACAAGCATCTGTTGCTGTATTTCACTTGACAGATATGTAACCATGATATATCCCGAAAAGGAATACAGTGTAAATAGATCAGTTGAAGAATGGGACTCAACACCAGGAATAAGGTGTAAAAGATTTATTGTACTAAGGTACAGTTAATAATACACATATAGGCAAGCCACGGGTTGGAGGGGAATCGACTATCGAATAGTGAATGCCTTCGCCTAAGACCTTTTCTGTATTTGCTAGCCTTCCCACGTAAGGCCAGATGTGACACACGATCATTTTATAGTGGGTATTCCCGGCCATATAGCCGGGCCAAAAAATGTCTGTCTATTTTTCCACAGTCGTGGTTCTACCCTTCGACGGAACCACGACTGGGTTTGTGCTCTCTGCTCGGAAGCAGAGAGCGCCCTCTACCCGAAGGCAGAGTGTCTAACCGTACTGATGAGCTGTGATACAGCGAAACAGATCTGTCTGCGGATGACAATAATATATATATATACTAGCATTATAGCCAGGCGTTCCTCGGGTGTAATGAAAGCTTTAAAATTAATCCATGGTCCTGGAGCTCAGACTCTTTGGACGTTGGAACGAAAGATTAAAAAGCAATAGTTGTTTCCAGTTAAAGCGAAACCGTAGACTGAAAGAATAATGAATGGATGTAAGTCAAATTTTGAATTCCTGGTATTGATATCAAATAAGTTTTTTTTTCCTCATAAACTGAATTTTGAAGGCTAAATAAGTCCTCTGAGTAAATGGTATCATGGCTGAGACTAAGAACTACAATTATACCTACTTAGAGCCAAACCCGAAGCAAAATCTAAAATAAAAGCCTGAAAAAAAAAACAGACATGCAGGCAGATAAACAGACACATACACAAACATCTTGCCTTTTATATATATATATATATATATATATATATATATATATATATATATATATATATATATAATATCCGAGAATACAGAACGAAGAAAAAATTTTTTTACAACGTCCAAAACATTAATTTAAAACAGTGCTCGATATATAATATATAGAGTTGTGAATATTTATTATAAATTATATTTTAGAACATGTACAGAATTTTTTAAATATATCCACTACAAATAGTCCATTTGTTTCGACATTGAAACTCCAATGTCCCATCAGGCGGTAGCCACACCGTCTGATGAGACATTTATCGTTTCTAGAAATCCTAACTTTGGCTTTTGTATTTTTAGCCTGATTGTAAGGTGAGTTCTTTAATGTGTTTGCACTTATTCACTTGGATATAAAAATTGTGATCTTATTAAAGTTTTATAAAAAAATTATTAGATTTAAAATTAAGTTTAAATATAAAGATTATGTTTAAATACAAAAAATCTTTGTAGCCGGATACTTCGCTAATACAAATATGTTTATCCACTACCAATTCCTATCTCTTCTCATCCCATTCTCTCCTACTCCCCCCACCTCATAGACATTTCCTGAATTATTTCCTTTGTTAATTCCAAAGGACTGGCCATAAAAGGCTATAACGACCAGACTTTATCTTCTACGGTTACACCTGCCTCTAAAAGATTTTCAACATATCCATTAATCACCTCTCTCCTCTTACTCTCTTCTCTTTTTGTTCAAATTCTAATTTACAACTTCCAATTCTGATTTCCCATTTTCTCTACCCCACTTACATCTCACATATGATTCACAAATATAGGGGAAAAACTTTCCATCTCCCTTCACACAACTTCATTAAACATTATCCTTTCAATGTCGAAACAAAAGGTACACTTTGTAGTAGATGATAATTTGTAAATGTTCTAAACTATAATTTATAATATATATATATATATATATATATAAAGAATCACAAGATAGCCAAAACCTACCGCGGTTTCACACAACGGCCGTTGTGTGAAACCGCGGTAGGTTTTGGCTATCTTGTGATTCTTTATGTGTCTTTGCTCTACTTTTGCTTTTCATTTGTACTTTTGCATTTGTTTGTATTTGTATCGAGCACTTTTTCTTCTTTTTTTGTGGTTGGTTCCGTTTGGGGTTTTTTTCTTTACTGCGGAGTATCGTATGTCTTGTCTTTATTCGGCGGATTTCTTTTTTCCCCCCTCTTATCCAACGCCTTAGTGCGACGGATGTTAACGGAATTAGATTCTGTCGGTTATTCGTTTTTCTTAAAGTTTATCTTTGTATAAAGTTAGGATTTAGATACTTACAGAGTCTGTTTAGTTATTATTTTGAATATATATATATATATATATATATATATATATATATATATATATATATATATAGCTAATTGGTTATGGATCAAAAGAGAGAGTGCCTGGATTCCAAATTTTTACCTAAAATTCCCCAAAATTCTGCGTCTAAATTAATGTTTCGGACGAGCTCATGTGCTGTTCGCCTCTAAATGGAAAGTGGCTCTGACTGTCGCCAATCGGAAGCATTTGCAGGGTTTCGTACCGGGCCTAAACGTAATTTTCCAGTGTCTGAAAGCGCTTATCGACGGTGGGCCGGAGGCTGATCATCTCTGGTCCGGTCGACGCGGTGAGTGGGGCATGATGTTGAAAGACCCGAAACCCCCTAGGGATCCTCGCGATGACATCACTGACGACACCCTCTAGCGCCCCCATTACGGTGCGTATCTTGGAAATATATATATATAATCATCCGCAGACATATTTGTTTCGCTGTATCACAGCTCTTCAGTACGGTTAGACTCCGATTGCTTTTTAACCCAGGATTGAAACCCGACCGAATTGGCGTCAGTCGGCGATTCTACCTCTGGGCTATGGGCGCTCTGTAGAAGCAGGCAGACTTTTTAGCGTGTATATTATCTTTATGCACGCCCAATAGCCAGAGTGCTCTAATTCAGTAATGAATGAGCTATGCGTACATGCTAGAGTAGTTACTGTTTTTCAAAGTCTACCATTCTTTCAGAGTGCTCAATCAAGGTGTGAGAGCGTAAATAGTCATTCACAGACAGATCTGTTTCGCTGTATCACAGCTCTTCAGTACGGTTAGACTCCTATTGCTTTTTAACCCAGGATTAAAACCCGACTGAATTGGCGTCAGTCGATATATATATATATATATATATAATCCAAAAATTTTTAGCAAAAGGTTACATCCCAAAAACCAGATCCGATTAATATAAATTTTATTAATATTAAAATTGTTTAAGGTAAAAGGCTCGATGTAAAGAGTATTACCTATTTACAGAGCCAAATATATATAGTAAGTAAAAAAATTCAAAAATTTAAATTTGTTGAATGGCCATTTCAGCGAGAAAATTCTCGCTTCATCAGCAACGATCGAAAACAAAAACTTATTTATTCAATTATGGTACAAAATATCTATACTGGAAGAAGCCCCAAAACATATCTATATACAGGAAGTAAAAAAAAGCGGTGGGATTAAGAAAAAAAATATTTAAATTCATCGGCCGGACATTAGAAAAAGGGAAAAGCAGAAACAGATTCATGACTCGATGTAACACGAATTTTCATTACGTCTGCATGGTGTATCAAACATACATTTACGAATTTTGGGGCTTCTTCTTCTTCTTCTTCTTCTTCTTCTTCTTCTTCTTCTTCTTCTTCTTCTTCTTCTTCGTGCCTTGTTCTTTCAGGACGTAGGCGATCATGGCTTTCCACGTTTCCATATCCCTGTTGCACCAGGCAACCCCCGTTCTGTCATCCACCTGGTCAGGTCCTTCAAATAAGTTATCCGCTGCTTTTCCCTGCCTCTTTTCCCCTCTATCTGGCCTGTTAGTATCAAGTTCTCCAAGCTCTCTTTCCTCATTGCATGTCCAGAAACTTTAGCTGTCTTTTCCTGGTGCTCACTATTAATTTTCTTTTTGTTTCCATCCTTTCTAAAACTTCATCATTGCTCACGTGCTTGATCAATGATATCCACAGCATTCTTCTGTAGAACCACATTTCACTTGCTTTAAGCTTTTCCTTCATCTTCGATGATATTGTCCGGCATTCACTGTCATATTGAAGAACTTACATCACATAGCAATCCAGTACTCTCTTCTTTATTTCTAGCGAAAATTCCCTGTTCCTTAATACTTTACTCAGCTTCTGGAACGCGTCCTTTGCCATTCCAATTCACTTTCGGATCTCTGTGTCGCACTTTCCGACTCCTGTTAGAACACTTCCCAGATATTTAAACTTCTGTACCTGCTTGATTTTAGTATCCCTCACCTGTATTTGGCATTTGGGGATACTTTTTTTGCTGATGACCATGTATTCCGTCTTCTTGCAATTTATTTGTAGTTTTTTTTTCTTATCACTCGCTTCGGCTATATTCTGTAGGAGATCTTGTAGTTTCCTTTCCGTGTCTGCTATCAGCACTGTATCATCTGCGTACCTTGCGTTGTTCAAACTGTGAGCTTCGATCACAAATCCTGGCATAACATCTGGGGTCCTCAAAATAGTCTCGCTGTACAAGTTGAATAGATGCGGTGAAAAGACACATCCTTGTCTTACGCCCCTTTCTATCTTTGTATATTTGTTGGATTCGTTACCTGTCCGTATGCAGGCGTACGGGCTTACTTCAACAAAACCAGCGTCAAAAGTCCATATAAACATTTGTCGCAAATCCATTCTTTTTGAGTTATTAAACTTAAAGAAAGTTTGTGGTAAATAGCGTTGCGTTATTATGTAGACTGGGTAACATTTGTCAGTCGTGTGTAGTTGTGGCTAGTCAGACTTCAACGTTTAATGTGTGTAATAGTGTGCTAACTGAGAAGTGTTCCGCTTAACATTAGTAGGATATTCATATCGTGCGCAGGCAGATATGACTTTTACATACGTCCGCGCTTATGGTAATGGACACGAGGCTGCACGGCTGTATCAGATTGCTTTTCTGTATAGAGGTTTTTAAGTGTAGTTTATATGTAGGAATGAGATAGGAAAATATAGTTTCGTAGTAGTAATAGTATAGAAATTTAGGATGTTGATGCTAGTATTCATTGAGTAGATTTATTTTGAGAAATATGTATCAGATGGTAAGTACGTGTATAGGTTACTCAATTATTACTTTATTAATTGAAATTAGGCCATTGAATTATTTTAGTTGGTAATGGACAAAACCCAATTCTAAAGAGAAAATGAGGATAAAACTTTTAATAGTGTTCATAAAAACGAGTATGAGTCGTATGAAGTTCAGAATTGCAGCAGATTTTAGAACGAACCAGAAACCCAATCCTAAAGCGAAAATAAGGATCAAACTTTTAATATTCTTCATAAGAATGAGGATGAGACGTATGAAGTTTAGAATTGCAGCAGAGTTTAAAAAGAACCATAAACCCAATCCTAAAGAAAAAATGACGATCAAACTTTTAATATTCTTCATAAGAACGAGGATGAGACGTATGAAGTTTAGAATTGCAGCAGAGTTTAAAAAGAACCATAAACCCAATCCTAAAGAAAAAATGAGGATCAAACTTTTAATATTCTTCATAAGAACGAGGATGAGACGTATGAAGTTTAGAATTGCAGCAGATTTTAGAACGAACCATAAACCCAATCCTAAAGAAAAAATGAGGATCAAACTTTTAATATTCTTCATAAGAATGAGGATGAGACGTATGAAGTTTAGAATTGCAGCAGATTTTAAAAAGAACCATAAACCCAATCCTAAAGAAAAAATGAGGATCAAACTTTTAATATTCTTCATAAGAACGAGGATGAGACGTATGAAGTTTAGAATTGCAGCAGATTTTAGAACGAACCATAAACCCAATCCTAAAGAAAAAATGAGGATCAAACTTTTAATATTCTTCATAAGAACGAGGATGAGACGTATGAAGTTTAGAATTGCAGCAGATTTTAGAACGAACCATAAACCCAATCCTAAAGAAAAAATGAGGATCAAACTTTTAATATTCTTCATAAGAACGAGGATGAGACGTATGAAGTTTAGAATTGCAGCAGAGTTTAAAAAGAACCATAAACCCAATCCTAAAGAAAAAATGAGGATCAAACTTTTAATATTCTTCATAAGAACGAGGATGAGACGTATGAAGTTTAGAATTGCAGTAGAGTTGAAAAAGAACCATAAACCCAATCCTAAAGAAAAAATGAGGATCAAACTTTTAATATTCTTCATAAGAATGAGGATGAGACGTATGAAGTTTAGAATTGCAGCAGATTTTAAAAAGAACCATAAACCCAATCCTAAAGAAAAAATGAGGATCAAACTTTTAATATTCTTCATAAGAACGAGGATGAGACGTATGAAGTTTAGAATTGCAGCAGATTTTAGAACGAACCATAAACCCAATCCTAAAGAAAAAATGAGGATCAAACTTTTAATATTCTTCATAAGAACGAGGATGAGACGTATGAAGTTTAGAATTGCAGCAGATTTTAGAACGAACCATAAACCCAATCCTAAAGAAAAAATGAGGATCAAAACTTTTAATATTCTTCATAAGAACGAGGATGAGACGTATGAAGTTTAGAATTGCAGCAGAGTTTAAAAAGAACCATAAACCCAATCCTAAAGAAAAAAATGAGGATCAAACTTTTAATATTCTTCATAAGAACGAGGATGAGACGTATGAAGTTTAGAATTGCAGTAGAGTTGAAAAAGAACCATAAACCCAATCCTAAAGAAAAAATGAGGATCAAACTTTTAATATTCTTCATAAGAATGAGGATGAGACGTATGAAGTTTAGAATTGCAGCAGATTTTAAAAAGAACCATAAACCCAATCCTAAAGAAAAAATGAGGATCAAACTTTTAATATTCTTCATAAGAACGAGGATGAGACGTATGAAGTTTAGAATTGCAGCAGATTTTAGAACGAACCATAAACCCAATCCTAAAGAAAAAATGAGGATCAAACTTTTAATATTCTTCATAAGAACGAGGATGAGACGTATGAAGTTTAGAATTGCAGCAGATTTTAGAACGAACCATAAACCCAATCCTAAAGAAAAAATGAGGATCAAACTTTTAATATTCTTCATAAGAACGAGGATGAGACGTATGAAGTTTAGAATTGCAGCAGAGTTTAAAAAGAACCATAAACCCAATCCTAAAGAAAAAATGAGGATCAAACTTTTAATATTCTTCATAAGAACGAGGATGAGACGTATGAAGTTTAGAATTGCAGCAGATTTTAGAACGAACCATAAACCCAATCCTAAAGAAAAAATGAGGATCAAACTTTTAATATTCTTCATAAGAACGAGGATGAGACGTATGAAGTTTAGAATTGCAGCAGAGTTTAAAAAGAACCATAAACCCAATCCTAAAGAAAAAATGAGGATCAAACTTTTAATATTCTTCATAAGAACGAGGATGAGACGTATGAAGTTTAGAATTGCAGCAGATTTTAGAACGAACCATAAACCCAATCCTAAAGAAAAAATGAGGATCAAACTTTTAATATTCTTCATAAGAACGAGGATGAGACGTATGAAGTTTAGAATTGCAGCAGATTTTAGAACGAACCATAAACCCAATCCTAAAGAAAAAATGAGGATCAAACTTTTAATAGTGCTCAAAAGATCTAGCAGAATATATTAACCGAACGATAGGCAAACCCATCTACTCCTTTTGAGGAAAGACACAAAAATGAATACTATATGATATTTAAGAATTTAGGTATTCAAAGTAAAACTTGAAGTAGATTTTAGAAGAAACTGTAAACCCAATCCTAAACAAGAAAAAAAGGGACAAACTTATACTCCTGTTCAGAAGACCGGGAAGAAGACAGAATTTTAGAATTGAAGTAGACTTTAAAAGGACCCGAAAACCTAGTTCTGAACAAGAAACAAAGATAAACCTCTAATCCTATTCAAAAGTCAAGAGAGGAGTGTGAATCAGATGAGAGACGATCCTATCTACTTTAGCATGGTCTATAATATATAGTTTTTTTTATTGTCGTTTGCCTAATACAAGGCTCCAGAACAAAAAAATAAACGACGTGGCAAATTTTTTATTTGTGAGCGCCATTACTGCATAAATATAAGATATTTTATCGGTATGATTTATTGTTTAAAAAAAGCCATGTTTCAGGATTTTAGTAAAACATAAAACTTGAGTTTTACATTTTTTCTCTTTTCCGAGAATTGACGAGAGTCATAATAAACACTGTTTGTTTATTAAGTCGCTTATTCACTTACATAATTACCTGTTTCAGTTTTGTGTCGTACGTGATACACGCTTCGACGATCATGTCCCTTGTGATTCATGACTGCCTAGGCAGAAGATTTTCTTGGTGCAGTCTGCCGTTTCTTTTTTTTAAATCAAGGCTATAATGCTCAGTCTATTCTGCTATTTAACCCATAGCTGGGGAGGGAAATAAGATGGATTAGTGTCGTACGTGATACACGCTTCGACGATCATGTCCGTTTTGATTCATGACCGGCTAGGCAGAAGATTTTCTTGTGGTAGTCTGCCGTTTCTTTTTTTTTAATCAAGGCTATAATGCTCTGTCTATTCTGCTATTTAACCCATAGCTGGAGAGGAAAAGAAGATGGATTAGTGTCGTACGTGAGAAAAACCAAGGCAGACACGTTATTTCATCGTAAATCGGAAGTTTAGGCCTATTTCAGGCGAACCATCATCAGCTTCCGTCTTTATTGTACAAAGGATTTTACACGAAAATGCGTGCAGAATCCTTTGTACAATAAAGACGGAAGCTGATGATGGTTAGCCTGAAATAAGCCTAAACTTTCGATTTACCATGAAATAACGCGTCTGCATTAATTCTTATATATATATATATATATATATATATATATATATATATATATATATATTCAATTTGTAAACGAGTTATTACGCGACCTAGGTTTCTACCATGAGTGGTGTCTTCAGGCGATTTGCAATAACTGATTTTACCGTTTATCGTTTTCGTTAAGAACGTTCACGTAACGGTGTTTTTTTTTTTTAGCGCTCACGTGGCACGGAATTTTTGAACGCGCAATTTTTAAAATTACATAGAATTATGGCGTTTGCATGGTTACACTTAGTCATAATTTCCGTTCTTTTATTCAACAGTACATTTTGTTTGGGAATAGCATAATCTCTAACTTTTCTATTTGGCACAGTCTACATATTTTGCCACCGTTAAGGCTTGGCTGTTTTTACTATACCCCACATTATGTCTGGGTCTTTTCCATATTTTGATTTTAATTTTCACACGTGGCTAGCCAATTTTGTACAGTTTTTTTAATTTTTCTATTTTGAATGTAGACCTGGGATTAAACCACCTGCTCTTTAAGGTGTCTTTGGTTGAACCCAAATATATTTTATTTTGGCCATTTGGGTCATGTAACTTTGCCTTGTAAATGATTTATTTTGTGTTGCAAAATCCTTGAAGTGGACATTTATTTTCGTCTCTGCAGTTGCATTAAATGCAAAAGTAAATACACGTTCATCAAATATGACATAAAATTATTTACCCATCAATTTCTGAAAAAGGTTTAATGGAAGCATTTAATTTTGCTAAAATGTACATAAAATACCATCTGAACTTATTGACATAATCCCACATTGCCGTAAATCTATACTTTTCCACAAAGGATAAAAAAATCAAACAACGGAGCATTCGATGTAAACACAAGGATCTTATGAGGGAGCAGAAATTTCAGAATTGATGGGCATATACATTTTAAATAAAATCAACAATATAATCCATATTGACAACCACGGATTATATAGAGATGACGGATTAATGATAGCACCAGACAACAAAAGAGCAAATGATAAAATAAGGAAAGAGCTTTTCAAATTATTCAAAGAACTAGATTTTGATATAATAGTAGAAACAAATAGAAAAGTGGTACAATATTTAGATGTGGAATTTAATTTAGAAACTGGCAATGTCTCGCCATACATGAAAACAAACACTAAGCTAACATACATAAATACAAAATCCAACCATCCAAAAAGTATAATTAAACACATTCATAAAGGAATAGAACACAGGCTATCAAATAATTCGTCAAACAAATCAATATTTGATGAAAAGAAAAATACCATGATGATGCACTAAGAAAATCTGGCCATAAAAACATTTTACAATGTAATTCTCAACCAAACAGACAAGCAAAAAACGATAATAGAAAATGAAACTTAATCTGGTTCAACCCACCATTTAATTTAGAAGTAAAAACCAAAATAGGACATATATTTTTTAAACTGATAGACACTTTCCAAAAGGATCAGGACTAAACAAAATTTTCAATAGAAACACAATCAAACTAAGTTATAGTTGCACTAGTAATTTAGATAGTTTCATAAAAAAACAAAATGCCAGAAACTTAAATAGCATCGTACTAAACAAAACCACCAACAAAGAATGCAACTGCAGGGACAAAAATAAATGCCCACTTCAAGGACTGTGCAATACAAAAGAAGTCATTTACGAGGCAAAGGTACATGACCCCAAATGGCCAAAATAAAATATATTTAGGTTCAACCAAAGACACCTTTAAGACCAGGTGATATGTTAAAGTAAATGGTGAAAATGATTTATTTTAAAATATAAGATGAATTCATGGTTATTTAGAAAATTAGGGAGTGGTAGTTAGAGGAAATGCAATAGGTGTGACAATATTGTTCAATTGAGAATTTTGTAACCATGGAGATTTAATATATGTGTTATGAAAGGGGGCAGGATGGCTTGGATCTAGACATGTCATTTTTTAATTTTGTCTGGGTAAGATACATAGTAGGACCTTCACTTTTTTGCTATATATATATATATATATATATATATATATATAATTAACAATACATTTTATGTGATGGAAGGCATAAAATTGCACCAGACAACAAAAGAGAAAATGATAAAATAAGGAAAGAGCTTTTCAAATTATTCAAAGAACTAGATTTTGATATAATAGTAGAAACAAATAGAAAAATGGTACAATATTTAGATGTGGAATTTAATTTAGAAACTGGCAATGTCTCGCTATACATGAAAACAAACACTAAGTTATCATGCATAAATAAAAAAAATTCAATCATCTAAAAAGTATAATTAAGCACATTCACAAAGGAATGAACCGGGTACAAGTAGCCGTAACTTCTATGCTGACAGTTACTTTTCTCGCTCTTCCCTCTTGTGGAACTCTCTTTAGGCTCCATGTTTTTCAGGTAACTGTGGAAAATTTAGATGCAACGTCAACCGTTGCCTATTGTTTTTCCGATTATTCTTTTGTTCTTACTCATAAGCTATGTTTCTGTTTTTCTAAATCTTCCACAACCAGTAACAATCTTAGTGGCTTTACGACCTTGCTTGTTACTATCTCGATTATGTAATATATGGCAAATTAATTCAATCAGTTAAATGAGAGATCATGCTAAAGAATTCAATCTGTCCTGCTAGCCAATCCTTTTGTCTATATCTGTTAGTTAAGTGCCATACGGGATACACGCTTGGGCGATCATGTCTCGAAAGAAACATGACTGACTGGCAAATTAATTCAATCAGTTAAATGAGAGATCATGCTAAAGAATTCAATCTGTCCTGCTAGCCAATCCTTTTGTCTATATCTGTTAGTTAAGTGCCATACGGGATACACGCTTGGGCGATCATGTCTCGAAAGAAACATGACTGACTGGGCAGAAGATTATCCCGCAGTAGTTTGCCATTACTTTCTGCGATAGATTGGTTGCCAATCAAAGCTAAAGAACCCAATCTGTCCTGTTATTTGACCTATAGCTTAGGTTAGAAAAGATGGATTATATTATATTGTTATATTACTAAGTAGTAATTAGTGGGGGATCAGTTTATTAATTCATAAAAATAGAATACCGATCCCCCACTTTATGCCAGTAATAGCTTTAATTAAAGTATCCAAATATTATATACAGTCAGTCAGTTAAATGCCATACGTGATACATGCTTTGGCGATCATGTCTCGAAAGAGACATGACTGACTGGGTAGAAGATTTTCCCACTGTAAGTTGCCATTTCTTTTTATCGGTAGACTGGTTGCCAACCAACGATACAGAATCCAATCTATCCTCCTATTCAACACATAGATGAAGTGAGCAGAGACAGATTATATTATTACTTGAATAAGTAGTAATTAGTAGAGAATCAGTGTATAATAATATCATAATATTAGTATCATAGTATCATAATAGAGAACCGACTCCCCACTTTATGCCCACTACAAGCTTTGTTTCGAACTATTATATTCAGTCATTCAGTTAAGTGCAATTTGTGAAACACGCCTGAACGATCATGTCTCGAAAGAGACATGACTGACTGGGCAGAAGATTATCCCGCAGTAGGTTGTCATTGCATTCTACGGTAGTCTGATTGCCAGCTAAGGCTATAGAATCCAATCTATCCTGTTATTTAACCTACAACTGGAGGAAAGAGACAGATTAATACCTTTCCCAAGGTTATTCGTGCGTAAGTGAATGCAAGGAATTCAACTGGAATTTGAACTCGGTTCTCAAATTTCATCACAACGCACATCCAACGAAAATAAACTATCTGTTTTTTTTTTTTTTTGTTTTTTTTTTACCAGATAGCAAGAATTCATTAAATATATCCTATATACGCCATGGAGTCCCCGTTGGCGAAATGTTATTTCGTATTCGGAACAATGGCGTTGAATAAGAAGCGGCTACATAATGGCCGTTTCCGACGACCGCTGAAAGAGTAGAAAAAAATAAAACATAGAACGAAATAAAGAAAACATGAGAAGAACGGTTGTTAACCCCTTTACGAACAAAGGATCTCAGGTATGAAAATCAACTTTCCGCGAACCCTGGACAATAGCTGGCGTGTTTACATCCCTCCTACTAAAACTTCTGATAAAAATTGCAGGACAGGAACAAACAGTCACTCCTACAGAAATGACGACGGATTGTGAAGTCGTGTGTAAATCTCACGGTTAAAACGTAGAAAAAACAAACCGCAAGTTCTTGAGTAATATTGACAATTTTGAGTGGGTTACAGTCATTAAAAAGTTTTGAGGCAGGATTTTGTTCTCGGACAAAAAATAGGAAATAGCACAAACTATTTTTTAATTCGTAATATATATTATTACTTGTTACTCTCTGTTTATACCATTTTACTTCATTTGGGTGTTGATTTATCCATATATTGGTGGAAATACATCACACCAGGGAAGTTACGGTTCGAGCCTTTATAATTGATTTTATCTAAAGTTGACAAATTTCGCCTCTAATTAGGTTTTCCCACATGATGGAAAAAATCTCGATTTTGCCGAATTGATTTTGTTCCTACCTATAGAGTACACATCTTTTTAGGTGCCCATTTTTCGTACATTAATGCATCCAGTGATACACAATATATAAACCATGATACATAAAAATGTGACACATAAAACATAATACATATTACATATGAATTTTCACCAGTTTTCTAGGATCATGCATAAGTTTAAGTGGATCCCGGTTTATATATATATATATATATATATATATATATATATATATATATATACGTAAAAAATCACAAGATAGCCAAAACCTACCGCGGTTTCACACAACGGCTCGTCAGCCGTTGTGTGAAACCGCGGTAGGTTTTGGCTATCTTGTGATTCTTTACGTGTCTTTGCTCTACTTTTGCTTTTCAATTGTACTTTTGCATTTGTTTGTATTTGTATCGAGCACTTTTTCTTCTTTTTTTGTGGTTGGTTCCGTTTGGGTTTTTTTTTCTTTACTGCGGAGTATCGTATGTCTTGTCTTTATTCCGCGGATTTCTTTTTTTTTCCCCCTCTTATCCAACGCCTTAGAGCGACGGATGGTAACGGAATTAGATTCTGTCTGTTATTCGTTTTTCTTAAAGTTTATCTTTGTATAAATTTAGGATTTAGATACTTACAGAGTCTGTTTAGTTATTATTTTGAATATATATATATATATATATATATATATATATATATATATATATATATATATAAAGAGACATATCTCACCTCATATTTGAGTGCCTCATTTCTCCCGGGGAGGAAGTTTTTATGTTGAAGTCAATATTTTGAGCGTTTTTCATTTCATAGTTTAAGGTAGGATATTTCTTTCACATATATGTATACTAATCATAATATAAAGTTATTGTTTGTCTAGATGGGCATGTCCTTCTATTGAATGGTGGGTTCGTAACCTCTTTACAATTGGTTTGCACATTTTTCCAACGAATGGTCCATCAGTTTAGGAGGGTTACTAAGGGTGTCAGAAGGTGGCGATTCCGGGATTTTATGTGTCGAATAGTTTAAATTTATTTCTATGACGGCATTTGTAAATTATATCGTTTCTCTGATTTAATAATTGGCTAGATTCTCTGAACTTGATAATTCTAATCTTCTTATCTAAGCATAAGTTGCATCTACCTCTAAAGCTTTTGGGGCTTGGGATTTCTCTATAATTTTCCATTCGATCTGAGGGGAAAGATTTTTGCTTTTTAATTCCCAGAAATATTTCGAGAGGGCGGTTTGATATTTTAGATGGGGTTTAGAGAAAATTGGGTATGATTATATAGGCGTTGTTTCCATGGACCGGCGGAAATTCCTATATGTTTTTTTTGTGGTTTTTGTCCACGCTAGGATATATGGTGGCTTGGTATATTACTTCTCTGATTTACATATGCCTCCTAGCGGGCATTTATTTTTTATTCTACAGTTACAGAGGGTTGCGCTGTCTTATCGTTGCTATGAATTTTTTTTAATATACTATTATTGTGGGAATTGATGATGTTATTAACGTTGTTGGTACAAGAATAACTAATTTTTAATGTAATTCTATTGCAGATTTTCCTTAGTGAGGTGTTCTGTTTAAAGTGTTTAATACTTGGTAAACTTAAATTAAATCAATAAGCAGCGTAACTGTACCGTTTTGACTTCAGTTAAGTGCCATACGTGAAACACGCTTGGGCGATCATGTCTCGAAAGAGACATGACTGACTGGGCAGAAAATTATCCCGCAGTAGTTTGCCATTGCTTTCTGCGGTAGACTGGTTGCCAGCCAAGGCTATAGAACCCAATCTATCCTGTTATTTAACCCATAAATGGAAGGAAGAGATGGATTAATACCTTTCCCAAGGGTATTTGCGCGTAAGTGAATGCGATGAATTCAACTGGAATTCGAACTCGGCTCCCCGATTTCTCGTTCCGAGCCGATATCCACTGGACCACAAACTAACACTTCCTTTGTATATATTTGTATATACTTGTTATACTAATCCTCCTCTTTTTTTATTCATTCTTTTTCTTTCATTTTACCAATAAATTTTCTTTTATTTTTATTTACTCTTCTTCATTTTTTTTCCTACTTCAAATTATTTTTACATTTATTTTTTCTTTTTTTTTCGTCCAATAAATTCTTTTTTTTTTCTTTATCTCTTATAAATACTTTTCTTCATTCGCTTCTTTGACGGTTCGATTCACGAAATATTTCCTATTCAACCAAACCAGTGTGAGAATGTACAGGTAACACAGGATCATATTGTATGCCGAATGGAAATGGACTTATATTTCCTCTCCATTTTTTGCTCCACCCCCTTTTTATTTTGTTCACGGCACACACAATAACAATTGAATCTAGTTAATGAGGAATGTCTCACTGAGTGGCAATAAAATGCCGGCAAATCTAGATTTTAACATACTCAAAAAAAAAAAAAAAGGATTTATATACATATCTGTTGTGAATCCCGGGAATGAGGTCCGCATAAATAAACTAACAACGGCCAGTAATTGAGATCGAAAATAAGTGTATTAACGTAAGGATACAGACTTGAATTATGATTAGTAGTCCAGGAATGCGGGTTAGTAAAAAGTATATGTACAAGTCTCTGGAAGTGAAGCCGTAGTATATTGAGTATTTCGGCGTCGGAAGCTGACGGGTACTGCGTAATAATCTTCTCGATGAGTGGAGCACAGAGCTACTATGAACTACTATGTACTGACTGCCAATCTCCCTATGGACTCTCGTATTCTGTGGGTATTTGTGTCTTCTCAGAGTGTAGTTCGTAGCCGAATTAATAACCACTCCGCCAGCTGCTACTCGTAGAACCCGGAACACTGCTTCACCAGGGACTCCGTTTCCTGCGCACCGTAAGCAAAACGCTGTCTCCCAAACACCGGTGTAGCCTTCTCGAGTCGTAAATAGCAAAAAGTGACCCGAAACAGAAGTAGGCTCTTTTTATGTGTTTTTTGGTCTCGTAATTTCCCACTCTCCGAGAGCCTCACTTTCACCAATGACGCATGCGCCGTGTCATTCGAAAAACTGCCTCGCATGAGCTCGCCTCGCGGTTCCATTACGTCTACGAACGCACGTGCAAACAAACCGCCTTCTTTTGCTTCGGCGAGGTAAGTCTCCACCACACTCCCCCCTGATCTCATCATCACAAAAAGTGCATTCGGGAGCGGGTCTCTTCTGGCGGGTGCTCCTTCGGAGGGGTACGACACAAGGTTCGTCCTCAGATGGGCTGTCACCTGAGGTTTCGTCATGCACGTCAGCATCCGCTGTTAGTGGACCATCGGAGCCATCACTTGGTTGACCTGACCCCAAGTAAATAAATCGCTCACTCTCTTCTGTGTCGGTTTCATCGCCCGACGATGCATATGGTCCTGAAAATGGCCTTGGGCCTTTGACATGGCGTGGTACCCCATCAATTCGCACTGTCAGTGGGCTGACAATTTCGGTTACCCGCCCGGTCCTGAACTTGGTTGTGCATTTGCCGTGCGGATTTTTGACCCAGACAACGTCACCTTCTTCATATCTCCCTCCGATAATCTGTGGTTCTGGTGGGGTTTTGGCTTCAATGCCTTTTACTCTGACGTGGTAATTATGCAGCACGTCAGCCGGTGCCGTGGAAGGTGAGACATCGTCCTTTGGCGTGACATTATACCAATAAACGGCCTCCAACGCGGAACAACCCTTCCTTGCTGCGATGGTCTTAATGCTCCTGTGGCTGCGCTCCACAATTCCATTACCAGCCGGTGAATATGCGCATCGGAATCTTAACTGCACACCCCAGCTGTTTGCAAACTCTTTAAAGTGTCTGCAAGTGAACGCAGGGTCATTGTCAGTCAATATCTCGGTTGGTGGGCCCCGTTCAAAGAAAATCATCTTCAACTGGTGAATGACACTATGTGCATCTTGTCGACGCAATGTCCGCCAAATTGCAAACCTGGAGGGACCGCAATCAATGAGCGTTAAAAAATGCACGCCATTGTAATGGGTTATGTCCATTGCTACTCTACTCCAGTTGTTTTCCACGCTCAATTTTCCCTTTTTCCAATGAACTGGCGCCGGATCTATAGACTGGCAGGCTTCACAGGCTTTGATAACCGATCGCACGATTTCCTTCGACACTAGTGGGTCGATAAGTCTGGCGAAGTATAGGGTTCGTTTCACGCCCGCATGTCCACTTTCTCGGTGGACGTCAACCACCTGACTTTTATTCAGTCGGCACCTCATTGCAGCGCAACTCTCCGGGACTGGCTCTTTTCCCTCCTTATGTAGATTCAACCACTTGCGTGGCACTCTGGTGAGGCAATCTGCGCGATTTTGACAGGATTTCACCAGCGTGACATCCATGGTCAATTTATATTCTTCCATTAATGCCCGCAGTGTTCCTAAGCGTCGTCTCACTAGCATTTCACCAGCCGCCTTAGTGTTCACACGTGCCTTCCCAGTCAAGGTGTCGGATATCCACCGATGTACGCATGCTGAATCGGTGACCAGATGCAACACTGTAGCCTGCCATTGAAGGGCCAGGTTGATGCCTTTGACTGCTGCATCTAATTCAGCCAGATTGATATGCCTGGCATCATTGGTCGGGCGCAACCAACAAGCATCCTCAACGATGCTTCCATTCGCCTCTAACGCCACTCCTGTGGCCACAGAACTTGCATCCACCCAGACCTTCATCTCGTTGCCATTCATGCACCAGTCTCCTCCAACAGGGTCCATTTCACACACTCTGGTCATCGTCTCTTCCAGCATACGAAGCAGATTGGCATTTCTGATTTCCTCGTCCCATCTCTTGGTTACCGCACTTGCTCGGCGCTTGATGAATGCAGTCGCCACCCTTAGCCAGCCACACACGGGGAAGTGGCCCACGAGTTTCCCACAAATGGAAAACACACGTCGACGAGTCACCACGTCGGGAATTTCCGGGATCTGTCCACTCCGCTTCCATCGGAGAGTACCGTTCTCTCCCCACACCTGCAGACCGAGGACCCTAGTTCCGTCTCGTAGCCGTTTTGGGTCTTTACAGACTAGGCCGTAATCTGAGAGGTGCTGTCGAACGCGCGATGCAGAAATCAGGCTCTCATTGATAAAAATGTCGTCAACGTAAGCCGACGTGGCACTTTTGATCACACGATCTTGGGACATTATAGCGTCGACCACAGATTTCATGATGAGTGGTGCCACATTTAGTCCAAACCCCAATCGTGTAAGGCAGAACCGCTTGCCCTTGAAAATAACTGTTTGGAATGGCCACAGCTTCTTGTCAATGTGAATTTGTAGATAGGCATGTCGCAGATCCAAGAGCGACACATCAACTCCTTGCTGTCGCCATTCTCTGAGCTTTTGTGCGCACACTTCGGCATCGGCAGTGAATGCTTCTACAAATCCGTTCAATTCTCGGTAGTCGAGTACCGGCCGGACCTTTTGCTTATGTTCCTGCACGACTGCCATCAAGGGAATTAGACCCTTGGGTGGACCAAGTTCCTCCTCGGGATATGGCAGCAACCATCCGTTACGTTGCCATAGCAAGAGTTCTTTCTCGTACGCATCCCGGGCATGGTCTGGCACAGTGTACTCTTGCACGTTATTTGTCAGCTCGCCGGGCGAGCGACCACTTGCCCATTTCCATGTTGCAGTCCACGCTCTTTGCCTTTCATCGAATGTCACACTGAAATCGGGCTCATCGATAGAAATGGCGGCACATCCATCCAGGTTTCCAAAGTATGCCTCACCAGATTCCGTCAGGCGAACACCTCCTAGCTGTTTGATCGCGTCGATGCCAATAAGCAGGTCAAAACCCAACAATTGTCCATCCACGACCAGGACCTCAATGTTTACGGGCTGAGACTGTTCAACTTCCAATTTTATTCTGCCGTGCCCCCGGCACTTCAAAGTCTTCCCGTCGGCCGTCAGTACTCCTACTTCCTTCTGTCTCCAATGGCGACACACAGCTTTGCTCACCAGCGTCTGTGAGCAGCCGGAATCCACCAGAGCTGTGCACTCTCGCCCATCCACGAGCACTTTTACGGCGGGCAATTTCTTGATTCTCACTTGCTCAGGGAGGAGACTGGCGCTGACGTCTCCCCCCCTTGGGCGTTTCCCTGGCATCTTGATGATGTATGTCCAAGTTTATGGCATCTGAAGCATCGGGTTTCACGGTGAGACTTCCGCACTCGACCGTCCGACCTCACTTGGCGTCCCTGCATACAATCCTTCGCCATGTGGTTGGGTCCAGAACACTTGTAGCAAAAAAAGGTCTCACTGCGCGAGTTATCAGGGAGCAACTCTGAATTCGAATGTGTTTTGCCAGTGGATGCAGCGACCGATTCCTTACAGCTTCCGTTGTCGGTCATGATAGCTCGTGCTCGAGTCAAAAGCTGCTCCAATGTCATGGTCTCCATTCTGGACGAGGCACGAAGAAGCTGTCTAACATATTGTGGCAAGCCCGAAACAAATGCACATATCATCCATCGTTCGGGCAACGATCCCTCAACCAGCCGAGCTAAACGATGTAGTTCGGCCAGAAACTCGTCCACTGTTTCTCCCGAGCGAAGTTGCCGAGTAACAAATTGATCGTATGCATCAAATGCATCTGTCGCATACGCGGTCATGAGGGCCCGTTTAATTTGCTCCGCATCCGCTTTCTGTTCCTTGCTGAGCTGCCTGTATACGGCAAGAGCACCGCCTCGGAGGCGTAATGGAAGAATCCGCTCAACTTTGTCCATAGCACAGAGTTCGCAGACCAACTCTGCATTTTCGATCCACTCGACGATTGGCATATCAGTTGCAGCGCCACTGAACTCAGGAATCAACCGGACATCAAAGACTTTGCCGTCCATAATGGAAATCGTAATAGATGCCGAAATAGCTTGTGGGTATTTGTGTCTTCTCAGAGTGTAGTTCGTAGCCGAATTAATAACCACTCCGCCAGCTGCTACTCGTAGAACCCGGAACACTGCTTCACCAGGGACTCCGTTTCCTACGCACCGTAAGCAAAACGCTGTCTCCCAAACACCGGTGTAGCCTTCTCGAGTCGTAAATAGCAAAAAGTGACCCGAAACAGAAGTAGGCTCTTTTTATGTGTTTTTTGGTCTCGTAATTTCCCACTCTCCGAGAGCCTCACTTTCACCAATGACGCATGCGCCGTGTCATTCGAAAAACTGCCTCGCATGAGCTCGCCTCGCGGTTCCATTACGTCTACGAACGCACGTGCAAACAAACCGCCTTCTTTTGCTTCGGCGAGGTAAGTCTCCACCACATTTTCCCCGGCTAACTCTCTGTGAAAACGCGGTATTCGGTATTTATCTGCCCTCCCACTAGGGCAAAATATGGCACAAGTCGTTTTTTTCCGTGGGTCTTCCGGGCTATATAGCCCAGCCAAAAATATATATCTAATTTTGCCCAGTCGTGACTCTATCCTTCGGTGGAGCCACGACTGGGTAAATGCTCTCCGCCCGAAGGCAGAGAGCTGACAGTGTCAAAGGAATTACCGCGAGAAAACGCGAAATTCTCTCTTCTCGATTCTATAGCAGTAGTATAAGTATACTCTGGACGGGTCCATCTTATAAAAAGGGAGAACCCCCCCAACAATATTTAAAGTCTATGATGCCAATATATTATTATTATGTCATTTTTCATTATAAATGGATTTCTGCTATGGTCGCACTACCTACCAATTCTGCGAGAAGACCTAAGGCAGGTCGTGGTGTGATGTTATGGCTCCATTTCATGTTTTCTTTTTATCTCCTCTAACATCCCTAGCGTTACATAGACAAAGTTCACCTTAGTGTGCGGGCTGTACTTAACAAGACAATTTTTTTTATATCTCCTAAGCTGGAGTTTCCAGGGAATCTTTCAATGTGTTATTATTATTTTCTTTAAGTTTTCTTGTATAAACAGTTCCTTCCGGGTCCCAAACAGAGACCTAAGTTCAGAAATGGTTTCATGATATTTGGCATTTTTGTAAAAACAAAAACAAAAATACACATATAAACGTCTTCCCAAGCCGTAAGCTGTATTTATGAGTATATTTTCTTTCTATTTTTTAAACCATGGCCAAATAGGAACCCGTTCAATAAATCTGTCAGACACTTGTCCAATAACTTCAAGGCCTCCGACTAAAACTGAATTTATTGATGCTCTTGTAACATAGGGAGATTGTTAATATTTCTTTGATTCGGCCTTGTGTCATACTTAACCGAACTCCCTACAGCTTATAAGTTTTATGTCAAATCATCATCATCAGAATTATCATCAGGTTTTTCATCATCATCAGTTGGTTGTCAGTTGGAACGTGTGGATTAGTGTAGAAAAGTGGAATAATAAAATATACATTTTGTATGTTAAAATTAGTAATTTATTAAAAGGGGGAATAACAAGAATTCGTAGAAATTACTGTTCATTGAGAAAGTTAAGGGTATCAAGAGTTCGTACAAAATGTTCGTAGTAGTAATTTGTTGAAAGAAATAAGAAGAAAGAGAAAGAGAACAATGTCCGAGTCGCTTGAAGTTAAAGTTACATTTTAGATGTTTCGTCTCGCGGCTCCCATCTGACTCTCTGATTTGACGCTGACCGGGACCTTTTATAGTATTCAGATTTGCTCGCAAGTCGCGCCCATTGGTCAAAAATCATTTTTCGTTAAGCACATGGTCAGTCCATTTTTTGTTTGGGAAAACCAGGATTTCACACGTCATTGTGAATTTTTGTAAAAGTGAAGAAGAGAGTTGATTTTAATTAATTTCTTATCCGCTACATTCTCATCTTTAGTTTTCCATTTCTTTATTTTCGTATTTTGATAATTTTTTTCGAAGATCCTCTAAGATATATTACAATCTGTAGGGATTGCCATCTCAATAAACAAGCATATTTTATTCTTGTGGTCTTTAATCTGTGTGAATTATAAGTTCCCATTGAAAATAATATTAATTATTATTACTATTGTGATTAATATAATTATTGTTACTTTTATTATATATGCGTATGTCCCAAATTATACCTTTTCTTTTTAATTTCAGTCAGTTAAGTACCATACGTGATGCACACTTGGGCGATCATGTCTCTTTCGAGACATGACTAACTGCGCGGAAGAATCCAATCTATCCTGCCACTGAACACATAGATGGGGTGAGAAGAGACAGATTATATCATATTATTATATGAATAATTATTGGGGGATCATTTTATTACTTCATGACAATAGAGAAATAATCCCCCATTTTATGCCCACTAAAAGCTTTGTTTCCAACCATTATATTATATCAGTCAGTTAAGTGCCATACGGGATACACACTTTGGGCGATCATGTCTCGAGAGAGACATGACTGACTGGGCAGAAGAATCTAATCTATCCTGTTATTCAACACATAGATGGGGTGAGAAGAGACAGATTATATCATTATTATATGAATAAGTAGTAATTAGTGGGGGATCAGTTTATTACTTCATGACAATAGAGAACCGATCCCCCATTTTATGACACTAGAAGCTTTGTTTCCTACTATTATATTCAGTCAGTCAGTTAAGTGCCATACGGGATAAACACTTTGGGCGATCATGTCTCGAGAGAGACATGAGTGACTGGGCAGAAGAATCCAATCTATCCTGCTATTCAACACATAGATGAGGTGAGAAGAGACAGATTATATTATTACATGAATAAGTAGTAATTAGTGGGGGATCAGTTTATTACTTCATAACAATAGAGAACCGATACCCCACTTTATGCCACTAGAAGCTTTGTTTCTAACCTTTATATTATGTCAGTCAGTTAAGTGCCATACCTATATATTTTTAAGGGCCAAATGTTGCTGAATTCTGGATACTGTTATTATTATAAAAAAATATAAGGACTTCTATGACGGTAATTCAATAAAGAAGATGAATTTTTCGGTATGAGGACTTCTACGAGGGTCATTCAATCAATAAGGTGAATTTTTCGGTATAAGGACTTCTACGAGGGTCATTCAATAAATAAGGTGAATTTTTCGGTATAAGGACTTCTACGAGGGTCATTCAATCAATAAGGTGAATTTTTCGGTATAAGGACTTCTACGAGGGTCATTCAATCAATAAGGTGAATTTTTCGGTATAAGGACTTCTACGAGGGTCATTCAATAAATAAGGTGAATTTTTCGGTATAAGGACTTCTACGAGGGTCATTCAATAAATAAGGTGAATTTTTCGGTATAAGGACTTCTACGAGGGTCATTCAATCAAATAAGGTGAATTTTTCGGTATAAGGACTTCTACGAGGGTCATTCAATCAATAAGGTGAATTTTTCGGTATAAGGACTTCTACGAGGGTCATTCAATCAATAAGGTGAATTTTTCGGTATAAGGACTTCTACGAGGGTCATTCAATAAATAAGGTGAATTTTTCGGTATAAGGACTTCTACGAGGGTCATTCAATAAATAAGGTGAATTTTTCGGTATAAGGACTTCTACGAGGGTCATTCAATCAATAAGGTGAATTTTTCGGTATAAGGACTTCTACGAGGGTCATTCAATAAATAAGGTGAATTTTTCGGTATAAGGACTTCTACGAGGGTCATTCAATAAATAAGGTGAATTTTTCGGTATAAGGACTTCTACGAGGGTCATTCAATCAATAAGGTGAATTTTTCGGTATAAGGACTTCTACGAGGGTCATTCAATCAATAAGGTGAATTTTTCGGTATAAGGACTTCTACGAGGGTCATTCAATCAATAAGGTGAATTTTTCGGTATAAGGACTTCTACGAGGGTCATTCAATAAATAAGGTGAATTTTTCGGTATAAGGACTTCTACGAGGGTCATTCAATAAATAAGGTGAATTTTTCGGTATAAGGACTTCTACGAGGGTCATTCAATAAATAAGGTGAATTTTTCGGTATAAGGACTTCTACGAGGGTCATTCAATAAATAAGGTGAATTTTCCGGTATAAGGACATCTACGAGGATCATTCAATCAATAAGGTGAATTTTTCGGTATAAGGACTTCTACGAGGGTCATTCAATAAATAAGGTGAATTTTTCGGTATAAGGACTTCTACGAGGGTCATTCAATAAATAAGGTGAATTTTTCGGTATAAGGACTTCTACGAGGGTCATTCAATAAATAAAGTGAATTTTCCGGTATAAGGACATCTACGAGGATCATTCAATCAATAAGGTGAATTTTTCGGTATAAGGACTTCTACGAGGGTCATTCAATCAATAAGGTGAATGTTTCGGTATAAGGACTTCTACGAGGGTCATTCAATAAATAAGGTGAATGTTTCGGTATAAGGACTTGTATGAGGGTCATTCAATAAATAAGGTGAATTTTTCGGTATAATGACTTCTACGAGGGTCATTCAATCAATAAGGTGAATTTTTCGGTATAAGGACTTCTACGAGGGTCATTCAATAAATAAGGTGAATTTTTCGGATCCAGAAATTTGCTTTTCACATTGACTTGTGAATTTTGCTTTGGTCTGGGTTTTTCCCAAAATGTTTTTGTCGTTTAATCCAATTGAATGTTCAGTTTTACTTTGTCTGTTGTGGTTGAGTTTTTCCAAAATGATTTGAGTAGTTTGGATCCGATTTTCCGGGTGTGCAATTTTACTTTTTTTTTTCTTACATAATTGACATTAATGCTTAGATGATAAAATAAATATTTGGCAAACCCGAAGGAAACTACCACCACCTTTAAATTTGTTGTTTTTCTTTTTCTTTTTTTTTTTTTTTACTTTTTTCAGTACAGTCTTATAGATTATTACATAAAGTTTCCGATTATTAAAAATAAAATTTGGAAAAATTTCAATATTTAAACAATTTTAGGGACGGGTTAAATTTTTCATACAACTTTATAGAAAATCGATCCTCCATTTTGGAACCACTCGCGTTGGGGTCGCTTTGTTTTTTGGCGGGAGACGAGTTGTTGCTCTTGTTTTTGCATTTTTCAATTTTTCTTTAGTTCTTACGATGGCATCTTCCTCGGAAACTCCAAGAATGGCTTTATTCAAAAATTTCGCAAAGGATTCAGTAGTTGAATATGCAGAAACAAAACGTTAATTGCACAGGATCAAATTACTATAAGGTTGTATGAAAACTGAGCCCCCCCCCCCCAACTAAAATTGTTTAACTATTGAAATTTTTCCAAATTTTTTTTGTTAGTCGGAAAGATCAGAGTGGAATCGATAAGACTGAACTGAAAAATTTTTTAAAAATGAAAAACAACAAATTTAAAGGTTGTAGTAGTCTCCTTCAGGTCCGCCAAAAGGTGGTGGTAGTTCACCTTCAGTTCCTCCAGATGGTGATGTTCGTCTTCTTCAGGTCCTCCAGAAGGTGATGTTCGTCTTCTTCAGGTCCGCCAAAAGGTGATGGTAGTCCACCTTCAGTTCCTCCAGATGGTGATGTTCGTCTTCTTCAGGTCCTCCAGAAGGTGATGTTCGTCTTCTTCAGGTCCGCCAGAAGGTGATGTTCGTCTTCTTCAGGTCCGCCAAAAGGTGGTGGTAGTCCACCTTCAGGTCCTCCAGAAGGTGATGTTCGTCTTCTTCAGGTCCGCCAAAAGGTGATGGTAGTCCACCTTCAGGTCCTCCAGAAGGTGATGTTAGTCTTCTTCAAGTCCGCCAAAAGGTGGTGGTAGTCTCCTTCAGGTTCGCCAAAATGTGGTGGTAGTCCACCTTCAGGTCCTCCAGAAGATGATGTTCGTCTTCTTCAGGTCCGCCAAAATGTGGTGGTAGTCCACCTTCAGGTCCTCCAGAAGGTGATGTTCGTCTTCTTCAGGTTCGCCAAAAGGTGGTGGTAGTCTCCTTCAGGTTCGCCAAAATGTGGTGATAGTCCACCTGCAGGTCCTCCAAAAGGTGGTGGTAGTCTCCTTCAGGTCCGCCAAGTATTCGTATGTCTTCATCTAACTATTATTTTGTTTTCTAGTTTCGTTTGGTGGTATCTTAAGTACTTATGGTATATATATAATATCACTATACAGTGATTATTTGAAAGCATTTTATCTGTTTGGTGAAGTTTCAACAACTTTCTTAAAATTTTGTTTACTTCATCTCTCGAACGTAACACGATTGTATTTAAAATAAAAAAAACACATCATAAAATGTTGGAAATTATTTAATATTTTGATATCATCAGTCATGAGACGACTATTTGCTTCAGTGTTAATAGTAAGTTTGATCGGTTCTATAACGCAAAGCTGTCATCTGGTCTTAAAAATGACATACAATCTGTTTTTAATGGAGCAAGAATTGGCTTGTCAATTTTGACGCTTCCATAACGAAACTGCTTTTTTATCATCTGAAGAGAATCCAATTTGTCTTCCATCAGGATGGCTGATGCCAACCTCCAGCAGAAATACACTTCGGAAAGGTAATAATCCGTATCTTCCCACCTGTTATGGGTTAAATAACAGAACAGATTGGGTTCTATAGCTTTGGCTGGCAACTAGTCAACCGCAGAATGTAATTGCAACCCAAAGCGAAATAATCTTCTTCCAAGTCAGTTATGTCTCTTTTGAGACATGATCGCTAAAGTGTGTATCACGTATGGCACTTAACTGACTGACTGAATATAATATTTGGAAACTTTGATTAAAGCTTCTACTGAAAATGAAGTGGAGGATCGGTATTCTATTTTTATGAAGTAATAATCTGATCCCCCACTAATTACTACTTATAAATATACTAATATAATTCATCTCTTCAAACGTCAGCTATAGTTCAAATAACAGGACAGATTTGGTTCTTTAGCCTTGATTGGCAACCAGTCTACCTCAGAAGGCAATGGCAACCTTCTGCGGGATAATCTTCTGCCCAGTCAGTTATGTCTTTTTTTAGACATGATCGCCCAAGCGTGTATCACGCATGGCACTTAACTGACTGAATATCTTTAATTGTATTTGCCTCGCTCTATTTTCTAAAAATTTTCTCACATTCAATTACCCATTGCGTCTTAGTAGTTTTCTTGCATTGTTTCCTTTTTATCCAGATCCCTGTTCTGCCATTCATTTGCAGAATCTCGCAGGTTTTTTGCTGTTTCTCATTATCCTTTTTGCAGTCAGTTTATTATGTGAGTGTCAAATTTTCTAGGTCTTCTTTCTTCTTTATGCATTCTAGAAATTTTCACTGATTATTTTTCGTTTATTCATTTTACCTGATATGCAGCCTTGTCCTTCTCCGGGATAATCTGCAACAATAAAATGAAAAATGAATCAGAAGACACTGAAAACAAGATTATCTCAATATGTCTGCGCAAAGGGAATCTGAAAAGCGAAACAAGACAGCGAATAATAGTTTCTCAAAATAAAAGCAAATACTTTATATTTTATTACTAGTCTCCTAATTTTCATCTATCTATCTATCTATCTATCTATCTATCTATCTATCTATCTATCTATCTATCTATCTATCTATCTGATTTTTGTTGTTTGTGCGTTACTAAGCTTGTCTTTCAAACCATATCAAGTGAATTTGACGAATTTCACCGGCAAGGGTGCAAATTGTAGGATTTTGGTTTGAAAGGAGTTAAAACCACTAAAAAAAAATCAAACACTCCCTTACATAGGAATATATATATATATATATATATATATATTCAGATAAAAGTTAGTGGGAAATAGCCATTTTCAGCATGTCATTTTAAGGCATGCATTCTTCGACCCCCTTCTAAACAGACAATGAGGAAAAATTCTAAGCCCTGAGGTTAGCTTATGCAAAGGAAGGGGGTGGATGTATTGGTTTTCATTAGGTTGGGCTGGGTGAAGGAATTTCGTAGTAATTTATTTATTTATTTATTTATTTTTTTGGTAGTGGGAGGTATGTGGCCTGACCCTTGAATTAGTAGTAGTAGATGATGGAGAAGTAACTGCTTGTCCAAATTTTAATTTTTTTCTTCTAAATTTTTATTGAGACTAATTAGGGGAATTGGATAATTGTTGTAATTTATACTTATATCTATGGCGACACATACTTATGATCTCTCTCCGTTTGTTTAGGAGTATATTTTGGTCTTGAAACTTTCAAATTTTAATTTTTTTTCTGTAAAACATAGATTACGCCTCTCTCTTATGCTATTAGAGGTCTTAGCCTTGCCTATGATTTCCAATTTTATCTGGAGATCTATACATAATTTTCTAAACCTTATATCCTCAACATGTATCACAGGAAATACCAGTGTCTTTTTCTGATTCAGTCATTGCATCTGATTTGCAGCCTTTTCCGTTACCCTGATAATCTACTACAATACCATGAGAAATCTAATCAAATTATCTCATTATGTCTGCACAAAGAAAATCTGAAAAGAAAATCTGTTTCATAGAACAAAAGCAAATATTCGAAATTTTTTTTAATCGTATCACCCCGAGCAAGGCAGTAACGCCACTGATGTGCAGGGGGCTACGTAATAGTGAAAAGATTGAAAAAGAGAAAGCCGGAAACCACATCCTAAACAGGGAACAAGGGATGAGCCTCTTAACCTGTTCAATAGACGTGCGAGGAGTGTGAACCGGGCGATAGATAGATCTATCTACTCCAACTGAAAAAAAAAGCAAAGTGAGAAGATTGGAAAAGAGAAAGCCGGAAACCACATCCTAAACAGGGAACAAGGGATGAGCCTCTTAACCTGTTCAATAGACGTGGGTGGAGTGTGAACCGGGCAATAGATAGGTCTATAATGCAACAACAAAGCTTTGTGAAAGAAGTAGCTTACCTTCATTATCCCAATGGTAAAAGGATACCTGACTTAGTAAAACATTTGAACTTATTTATAAACCAAAGAGGGATAATCAGAACTAAAGGTAGAATAGGTAAAAACATAACATATGATTATCCAGTTATCAATCCTATTCTATTGGCCAAAGATCATGGAGTGACGTTGAAAACTTTCTTATCTTTTGGACATCAATTGACATAAGCACGCAGTCACGTACAACGGAATAGGGACTGGGTAGAGATTTTAAATGCATTCTGAGATGTTTTTTTCTTTGCGTTCAGGTAGCGTTAAAAGAACGGTCCGCTTCATCAGATACCGTTACAGGTATTCGCTTCTGTTTACCTGGATAGCTCAGATATTATTTCTTATTCTATGCAAACTGGCAAGAAGGCGTTCCAATGACAATGGATAATATTATATGCCCACTGAAGTTTGACTAACTTTTGTGTTCTATACACATTATCAATGAGAAAGAATAAAGATCATAGCCTGAAACAACAAAACTTAAAAAACAACGGAAATTCCTCACCAAACAGAAATCGTTATCGAACAAACCTCAACAACAATAACTAATATCATGAGTACGATTCATAATCGGTTCCCAACATTTGCTTTCACGTCTTACAAAGTGACCCGTTAATAAAGATTAGCAATAACTCCATGTACACTATTTACATTGTTCGGACTATTATCCACATCTTTATTGTCATGTCTACGACGTTTCAGACGTTGTCCACTCAGGTATTCTTCAGGTGCCAGGAATTTCGAACTGAATCTTTCCTAGCACCTGAAGAAGGCTGGAGCTCACAACAGCCGAAACGTCGTAAACATGGCAATAATGATGGAGACAATAGTCCGAACAATGTAAATAATGTAAATACTATCTCATCTCAGAAATAGAAACAAATAAAATGATCTTTTATTAAACGTCATACAAATGGCAACCAAGATGAGGACAACTGTCCGAATAATGTAAATACTGTAAATACTACCTCATCTCAGAAATATAGACAAAGAAAATGGTCTGTTATTAAACGTCGTACATAAGGCAACCAAGATGAGGATAACTGTCCGAATAATGTAAATAGTGTAAACACTAACTTATCTCAGAAGTATAGACTAACTCAATAGACGAAGAATTCTGTAGCCAATTCATATTTGACAGGTTGGGTTGGGGATTTAATGACAATTTCCACTAAGGACGTGTGCCTAAGTGATCAGAAGTTTCTTTCTTTGTCTATTAGCAAGAACTTCATATACGTAGAATTCTGGAGTCAATTCATATTTGACAGGTTGGGTTGGGGATTTAATGACAATTTCCACTAAGGACGTGTGCCTAAGTGATCAGAAGTTTCTTTCTTTGTCTATTAGCAAGAACTTCATATACGTAGAATTCTGGAGTCAATTCATATTTGACAGGTTGGGTTGGAGGATTTAATGACGATTTCAACTAAGGAGCGCGTGCAAAAGTGGTCCAAACATTCGTTTGCTTGTTTGTTTGTTTGCTTGTTTGTTTGATTTTTGTTTGATTTTTGTTTTGTTTTTTTTTGTTTTGTTTTTTTGTTGTTTTGTTTTTTTGACTAGTGAAAAAATATTCTCTGTAGAAATGTGTCGAAAACAACGTTTTAACACTAGCATTCTGCATGTTACTGTGTCATTTTAACTGTTCTGACGCTGTTCGTGATAAAAACTCATACGAAGTTACGTCATTATGATCGAGAAGTTGGTTAAACTGCTGATCTCACCAAACTATGCGTTCTCTCGTAAAAACTGTAACGAGGTTGCTGTCTAAACTACAGCTGGGATCTGTGTGTATAGAATATAAGCATATGTGTCGGAGCAGGCGTCTTGAAGAAGGATTAGCAGGCCGACCTAGGGGTGCTTGAAAACGAGATGCCTCTTTCTTTAGTCCAATCAGTGTTTGGATTTCAGTTCCACATTTTTCACTTACTGTCATAAGATTCCGAAATACTTAAATGTCTGCAGCTGTTTGATCTCTAATTCTTTATGTCTTCTTGCAGTCTCTCATCCAGTTAGGTGTCATACGTGATTCATGCTTGGGCAGTCATATTTCAAAAAGAGACACGACTGACTGGGCCGAAGATTATCCTGCAGTAGATTGCCATACTTTCTGCGGTAGACTGGTTGCCAGCCCAGGCTATAGAACCCAATCTGTCCTGTTATTTGACTCATAGCTAGGGGGAGAAGAGATTTATTATATTATTACGTAGTAATTAGTGGGGGATCAGTTTATTATTTCATAACAATAGAAAACCGATCCCTCACTTTATGAACATTAGAAGCCTTAATCATGATTCCAACTATTATATTCAGTCGATCAGTTAAGTGCCATGAGTGATTTACGCTTGGGCAGTCATATCTGGAAAAGAGTGAAAAGGCGACTGACTGGGCAGACGATTATCACGCAGTAGGTTGCTATACTTTTTGCGGTAGACTTGTTGCAGCCAAGGCTATAGAACCTAATCTGTCATGTTATTTAATCCATAACTAGAGAGAAGAAACGAATTAATATCTTTCCCAATGGTGTTTCTGCGTAAATGAATGCAATGAATTCAAGTGGAAATCTAATTCGGCTCCCCGATTTCTCGTTCCGAGCCGATAACCACTGCACTACAACGCACGTCCAATGCAGTGGCTAGTTAGTCCTTTTTTCATGCTTTCTTCTACTACCCTGTCCGTCCTGTAGTTTTCTTCTCGAGTAAGTCCTCAACACAGTGCCATCTGCATGTCTTATATTGATAAGACTACTTCCACCGATAAATAAATCTTTGAATCTTTCTCAACACCTATGCTTAGCTTTTGGAATTCTTATTTCGTTAGCCAAATTAATATTTGGATTTCGGTGTCGCATATTCCATCGCGTTGTTAAAACATTTCCCAGATGTTCAAGCCTGCTTGATGTTTATATCTCTAATATGTAATTGGCATCATATCCTTTTTCAATTTCGGACGGGCATACTTTCTGTCTTCTTGTTATTAATGATTAGTCTTTTCTTCTTGCTTTCTTCTACCACCCTCCCCCTGTAGTTTCCTTCCCGAGTCGCCCCCAAACACAGTATCAACAGTATAGCTTATATTTTTAAGATTACGTCCACCGATAAATAAATCGCGGTAGGGTCTCCAGTTCCTGTAGGGTAGCGTCGTTGGAGGGAATTAATAAATCTGGTAAAAAGACCCAATGCCCAATTTTTTGTATAGACACTCCATTTATTTTCTATCCGTACACAGATGTTTTGCTCCCAGTTTGAGTTTCATATAAATATTGTGGGCAACAAATTCTGAGTGTTTGTAAATGAATTCGATGGTCATTTCCGATTTTATTTTGTTGTTCGATATAATCTAAACTTATTTATAAATGGAACTTTATCTCTGTGTGTGTGTCCGTTACCTATAGACTCTGAAAAGGCTGAACCAATTTTCTTGGAAATTTACACAGTTGTACTATAAGCGTCTGCGAGTGTTCATAGCTAGGTTTGTGTCGAGGTACCCCCAATAAATATCGAAAATCGATAATCGAAAAAATCGGGTTATGGAAGGAGTGGTCCGATTTTAATCAAATTTCATACACTCATAGACAAAGACATAAGAAACGATATTCAGAAGTTTCAAGGTTGCAGTTCTTACAATAGTGCAGAAAATCGATAATATATATACATATAAATAAAAGGCAAGATGTTTGTGTGTGTGTCTGTTTATCTGCCTGTATGTCTGTATTTTATCAGCCCTTTTATTTTAGTTTTTACTTTAACTGGAAACAACTATTGCTTTTTAGTCTTTCGTGCCAACGTCCAAAGAGTCTGAGCTCCAGGACCATGGATTAGTTTTAAAGCTTTCATTACACCCAAGCAACGCCGGGCTGTACTGCTTGTTCTTCTATATATTCATTAAAGGTGATAAATGAAACTGTAGATAATGATTGTTCATTTGTATTATTCTTTCTGCAAGTAGATATTGGTCGGTTATGTAATCTAGCTTTTATTTAAAAGTCTTTGTTATTGTGCACTATTTATAGGAATGGACTCTTCCGTCAATAAATATTAACCTGCGTGACTTCCGAGGACGCAGCTGTGAGGCAGTCAGAAGACAGTTGTAAGGCAGTAGAGACGCAGCGTAACTATACCTTTCTGACCTGCACTTCTATCTACTGATTACTAATACTTATTATTGTATATATTGTTCTGTTATTCTGTTTGAACCTACCTTTTTGCTACCGTGTCTTACTTCCGGGCCCTAACAGGCCACAACAACAGCAACAACCTGGTGACGAAGTTTTCGACTCAACAGTCTTCTATTTTATACCTGTGCCTATAAAAAATTCGTGCTTATATTGAATTCAGTGGGTATGCATATTAAATTTCATTGTACGGTATATAATAATATATGATTGAACAGCCAGCTGGAATTCACTGCATTAACTTACGCGCAAATACCTTTGGGAAAGGTATTAATCCATCACTTTCCTCTTCAGCTATGGGCTAAATAGCAGGACAGATTGGGTTGTATAGCCTTGGTTGGCAACCAGTCTACAGCAAAAGGTAATAGCAACCTATAGCTGGAAGCTTTACTTCACTTTCTAGGTATTTCCAGATCTCCTTGCCCCCAATGCCATCTCGTCATGCATCACTCCCACGATTCTCTTTCAGTTTATTCCAGGGTGCAATTTTCATCCGCTTCCAACCCGGCTTCATTCCATTGATTCAACACGTAGTAAAAGGAACAAACTTACTTTCTTGTCTTTCTTTAAACTGAACGCCATTAGCTTCTGTCATATAAAATGGAAACATTACAAGAAGAAGATGAAGGAAATGAAGAAAAAGAAAAAAAAGAAAAACAATAATAAGAAGAAACAAAGAAAGAAAGAAAAGAAAAAGAAGAAAGAGAATAAACAAAAGAAGAAAAAGAAGAGCAATAATAATACGAAGAAAGAGAGGAAGAAAGAAAGAAACAAAAAGAAGTAACAGTAGAAGAAACAGTAGAAACAAAAGAGGAAAAAAAAACAAAAAAGAAAAAGAAACAAAAAAGAAGATGAAACAAAAGATGAAACAAAAGAAGAAGAAGAAACAAAAGAAGAAAAAGAAACAAAAGAAGAAGAAACAAAAGAAGAAAAAGAAAGAAAAGAAGGAGAATCACAAGAAGAAACAAAAAAGAAAAAGAAACAAAAGAAAAAGAAACAAAAGAAGAAAAAGAAACAAAAGAAGAAGAAACATAAGTAGAAAAAGAAACAGAGGAAGAAGAAACAGAAGAAAAAGAAAATATGAGACGCAAAAGAAACAGAAGAACCAAAAAGGAAACTGAACAATAAAAAGAAACAAAAAAGAAACTAAATGCACAAATATATATATATATATATATATATATATATATATATATATATATATATATATATTCGGCGATTTTTTGGATATCTCTTAAACTGGGGTTTCCAAGGAATCTTTCGATGTGTTGTTTTGTTCCATTTTTTATCATTCCAAGTGCACCCATTATCACTGGTACGATTCTTGTTTTCAATTTCCACATTTTTTTCTATTTCAATTTCTAGGCCTTTATATTTTTCGAATTCCATGGTTTCTATGTTACAATCCGCTGGACAAGCCATATCAATTCATGGGCACGTTTTTCACTTTTTGGTTTTTAACAATAATGTCTGGCCTATTTGCTTCAATTTTTCTGTCTGTAGAGATGGTGTAATCCCATAGAATGGTGACATCTTCTATTTCTGTAACCGGTTCTTGATGATGTTCATACCAGTGATTGTTTACAGATTTTCCATAGTGTTTGCAAATTGTCCAGTGTAAATATTGCAACAATTTATTGTGACGATTTTTTATTTTCATTTGGGGCAAGTACAGAACATCCTGAGATTAAATGGTCTATTGTTTCTTGGTAATTATCTCAGAACCTACATTTTGGATCCACATTTCATGTATAATATTTGCCTAAAAATTCCTAGTGAAAAGACTTTGGTCTTGCGCTGCAAGAATAAAGCCTTCAGTCTCAGAGTTGAATCCAGATGCACGTAACCATCGATGAGTATTAATTTTATCAACATTAGGTTTCTTAGCAACTTATGGATATTGCCTATGCAGAGGTTTGTCTTGCCAGCGCTGTTTCATCTGTTCAAGAGCATTGTCCTTGGCTTTCTCTTTGAAATATTTTGCCGCAATAGTTGGTTCATGGCTTCTGTTTTGCTTTTCTACAAAGTCTACTAAATATAAATCTTTTTTTAATTTACTGCCTTCTTTCATAATTGAATATTTTTTCTTTCTTTCTTCATGTTGCTTGACTAATTGTATCATCCAGTCCTTTGTTGTTTCTATGTTAGTAAGCCAATAGTTGTTGTCTTGTATGACAATTCTAGCTGAATAAGACCTCTTCCACTTTCTTTACGGGGTATGTATAGACGGTCTACATCAGTGTTTGGATGATGAATCTCATGTTTAGAAAGAAGCTTTCTTGTCTTAGAATCCATTCGTCTAATGTCGTTTAGGGTCTATTTCAAGATGTTGAAGTGATATTGGACAACTGGGTTGGCAAGGCTGTTAATGGCCATAATTCTGTTTTGAGAATTCAGTTAAGTTTTTACTATCAGTCGTAGCCTTCTATAGTACTCCTTACGCACTATTTCTTTCATTTTTTATGGTGAATTGTTTCACTCTCATTTACACCTAGGTATTTATAAGCTTCTTCTGATTTCAATTCTTTTATTGTTACAGCAGGGTCTAAGCTAATTGAGGATTTTTCTTGTATTGATCTTCGTAAAACTGTAGCTTGAGCGCATTTATTCAAATTGAATTTCATTCCAATGTATTCACTGAAGCATTTTACACTTTGCAGAAAACCTTCCAGCTCATTATCATTCTTAGCATACAACTTTAAGTCATCCTTGTAAAATAGATGGCTTATTTTCTTTTGGCCTATTAATAGCACTAACCAGTCAACTTAACAAAAGAGAATGTGGTTATAATAACCATATTCTGTTTTGTTAAGTTGACTGGTTAGTGCTATTAATGATATGCAGAATAGTAAGGGAGACAAAGAATCATCGTGAAATATACCTCTTTTGATGTTTATTTCACCAGACTTATAGGATCCATTTATATGATTGAGGTAAAGGGTTGTTTTCCATACCGACATGCACTGTTTGATGAAATTGATGATGACGTGTGATATCTTGTATATATTTAAAGTCTTTAAAATCCAAGAATGTGGCACACTATCGAATGCCTTATGATGATCTATCCAGGCAGTACTAAGATTTTTCTTACATCCGTAACAACCATGTTTGCACCCTTTTTGTTCAAGCGGTAACATGTCATTTTTTTCCAAGAATAAATTCGTCTGTTCTGTTAAAATAGATGTTAATAGTTTATATGTTGTCGGAAGGCATGTAATTGGTCTGTAGTTTTTCGGATTGTTTGTGTCACTATTTTTGGGTAGAAGAAATGTAATTCCTTTGGTCATCCAAACAGGAATTTTACTGGGATCGTCAACCATTTCATGAAGTTCCTTGGCTGGTTTTTATGTACTGTATGTAAATAACATAGCCAAAAGTTAGGAATTTTATCTATACCTGGAAATTTCCAGTTGTATGCTTTTTTAGTGCAAATCTAGCATCCTCTTCTGTAATTTTAGCCCATGTCTGTTCTGGTTTATTTTTGATTCGTTGTATCTCTTGTGCAATACAATGTACTTCTTTGTTATGTTCTTTAGGGCAAGCCCATATTTTCTCCTATTTCTGTATAACTTCTTCCATTTTGGTGGGGATCGTCAATTCAATTCTTTTTTTATCTATTTCCCTGTAAAATTTGTTTGCATTATTATTATTATTATTATTATTATTATTATTATTATTATTATTATTATTATTATGTCATTTTTTCATCATATTTCGATTTCTGCTTCGGTCTCAATACCAACCAAGTCTGCGGGGAGACCTAAGGCAGGTCGTGGCATGTTGTTATGGCTCCATTTCATGTTTTTCTATCTTCCCTATCATCCACAGCATTACATAGATAACGTTTTCCTTAGTGTGTGGGCTGTACTTAATAAGACAATTTTTTGTATATCTCTTAAGCTGGGGTTTCCAGGGATTCTTTCAATGTGTTGTTTTGTTCCATTTTTTATCATTCCAAGTGCACCTACTATCACTGGCACAACTCTTGTTTTCAATTTCCACATTTTTTCTATTTCAATTTCCAGGTCTTTATATTTTGACAGTTTTTCAAATTCCTTGATTGCTATGTTACAATCCGCTGGACAAGCCATATCAATTAATAGACAAGTTTTCTCCTTCTGGTTTTTAACAATAATGTCTGGCCTGTTTGCTTCAATTTTTCTGTCTGTGTAGATGGTGTAATCCCATAGAATGGTTACATCTTCTATTTCTGTAACCGGTGCTGGGTGATGTTCATACCAGTGTTTGTTTACAGCTTTTCCATAATGTTTGCACATTGCCCAATGTAAATATTGCCCAACTCTATCGTGGCGATTTTTATATTCATTTGGGGCAAGCACAGAACAGCCTGAGATTATTATTATTATTATTATTATTATTATTATTATGTTTGTTATTATTATTATGCTCACTTATGTTTATATGTGCCTTCATGGTTTGATAAAACGTTTATTATATCTCTCATATTATCGTTATTTTGTTTCGTATGTGACATGACTGATTGGTTGGAAGAATTTTTCGCAATAGTTTGCCATCAATTTCTGCGTTAGAAATCAAAGACTCTGGAACCAAATCTGTCCTGTTTGGAAGGTTGTGAGAGGTACAGAACCACCTCTTAATTGCTGTTGTTCCCAGGTCCACCCTGATCCGGAGCGGCAGCACCTGTTAGGGTCCCAGCTATGGGCAAATAATTAACCCCTAAACTGGAGTCAAAACACAATGAAAATATAAAAATACACTTTTATAAAAAATATACATTTTTGAAGGAAAACTTTTGCTAAC